>CM049803.1:27143525-27321600 GCA_027422405.1 Ptychobarbus kaznakovi
CTCTGGCCCTAAACATTTAACACAAAAACAAAAGCTAGCGCAGCCACATGTCAGAGAGCCTTTTGGGTTTTCAATGCACAAAAACCACCGCAGTGTAGAACCGTAATGCGCCTGCTACCTTTTATTGTCATTCAAACGACACAATGCGCCCTTCAAAACGCCAAACCTCTATTCAGATTACACGCTGTTCAAGCAAAAAGTGTCTGAGCTGGTGTTTTATACGTGCACGGGTGTGTAAACACAATAATCTGTCGGCCGCTGGGTCGGGCAACTGGAAAGGATGCTGAAAGAGATACTATGATGTGACATGACATCATCTTTGTCATTCAGTTTCAGGATTAAAAACTCACTGCATTGCTAGGGAGGTGTTCTGATTGGTTACTTCTGGAGACTGTTTGTTAAAACTTGTTCTTAAATATAACTCCGGGCCTGTGTCTATGTAAGTTTACACAGCAAGAAATAGTAAGTCTGATGCCAAATTTTCAGAGAACATCTTGAATTAAGTTCTTACTCAACTGGCAAAGGTTTGATTCTTTTTCTTGAGCATAAATCTAAGTTTCCACTTGAATAATTATAATTATATTAAACAACTGCATGTAATTTCAAGTATATCTCAATGAAGTTAACACCGTTTAAAGTCTTTATAATATCAAGACATGTGCTATTGTCAAAATTATGTACTATAGCACTATATAACAAACAACAGATTCAAAAGTGGCAAAGGAGAAGAGAAAATAATAATAATCAAAAAAAAACAAAAAGAATAAGTACATTTGCATTGCATCAGATATTAAGTATACTATTTTTTCCATAGTATTACAGCATGCATATAGTTATAATATAAAATGAAAAGTTAGCAATAGTTGGTTACTATTAGATTGACATCATATATACATAATCAAGAATATTACTTTGCAATTTATTGAATGTGAATCATAAATTAATTTTATAATATCTTTAAAGAATCCTTGAAATACATGAAATGAAGTTCAAATATTTCAGCAATGAAAATATTATCAATACTGTATATTGGAAAACAATGAAACTGTTTTAATCAAAGAGTAAATCATCTAAATGTGCAAATTTCAAGAAATCTGTGTTGCTAATTATATATGTCTCAAATAAGAGATTGAGGTGTACAAAACTGAGCAATTACTTTTAAAGAATTGTTCAGTGAATAACATTGCAAGGCGTAGAAATAACTTGTATTGGTATCGGTCTAATATGTTTTAGGTTTTCAGAGACAGATTATTTTTTATCATTATACTGTATTATGGTAAGGTTAACAAGGTACAAAGGTTACTCAAAATATCCAGCAATGAAAGCATGGTTTGAAAAACACCCTTGAACAAACGTGCCCTTTAATGTAATGATTTTGTTACAAAAGTTACTTACATTGGTATTGCCCAGTAATAAACCTAAATAATGATTCACTACTGAGAAAGGTTACAAAAGTAAGTACTCTTAAATACAAAAAAACTATTCCTGTTTGGAAAAAACACTAGATTGCACAATATTACACTGATTTACATTTTTGTAAATATCATATTTGGGAATCTAATAGAAAAAATATGGTATATTTGTCTAATTAGAGTGCCTGTGCAAATGCTTACACAAAATACTCCAAATATCCATCCAAGTATTTCTGTGTGCTATATAATTTGAAGTATAATTGTGTCCAAAGCTCAGGCCATTTGGCAAAACTTCAACAATAGTGAATAATAAGAAACTTGAAACAAATTGCATAACTGAGCTTGTAATAACTAAAGGTATCAAATCATTATTTTTTTATCATTATACTGTATTATGCAAGGTGACAAAGGTTACTCAAAATATCCACGCAATGGCAATTGGTTTGGAAAAGCTTGAACAAGTAGAAATAAATAATATTGCACTTGCTTACATTGGTATTGCCCAGTTATAATCATGCACTTTACTGAGAAAGGTTACAAAAGTTACTCTAAAACATCCAGTTTGGAAAAACACTAGATATGCACAATATTACACTGATTTACATTTGTGTATAATATTTTGTAAATATCATATTTGTCTAATTAGGTGCAAGTGAAGACCTGTGCAAGCTTACACAAAATACTCCAAATATCCATCCAAGTCTTTCTTGTTATATAATTTGAATTATCATTTGTGTCCAAAGCTACAGGCCAAACGTTAATAAGAAACTTGAAACAAATCTCTAACTCTGAGCAATAACAAAAGTGATTTTACTTTCTGCTTTTGCATCAGTATCCAAGAGCAGCTCAAAGTTCATTTTGCATGGGCCGCACACATCAACAGCAGCGACAAAGGACAAAAAGCATGGAGTATTACAGCATGTATTAAAAAGGCCTCGGCGAGTACAGAGAAAAAACTGGTGTAAAGTGTTTTCGTGGACATCAGAACATAGCTGATGGCAGTATAAATAAAGCATGCTGGAACATCTGGTCTTTGTTGTGCGTTCAGCTTTTTAATGCCTTCAAAGAGCAACTCTGACGCTTCGCTGACTACCACTCCTTGCTCCCCGCTTCATTTTAGCATGGAATAATAAACCATCTTTGGGGAATTGAGGCAGCCCGCACCACTCGTTCGGATATGCCACTTATATGTGCCCCCCCCCCCTCACCCGTTTACTGAAACTTTCTTTTTTACTTAGTTGGTTTTAAATTTTTATACCTCGGGGAACGTAAGCGTGTCACTGTAGCAGTGGCTATGTGGCTGTGAGCGCAATTCAAATTCATACAGCTCGGTCCTCGTTCGACTTCTGCTCTCGCACTGCCTCTGTAGATGGCGCTGACATAGAAAGTTGTGCATTTGTATGCAGGATAGGCGACGCGCCGGATAGGGGCTTTCTAAGACTCAATTAAGAGCCAAGGGACTGTGCATTAAACACACAGGTTTTAAAATCTGAATGATTAGAGCTGATCTGCTTGGCCAGAACGGCCCTGTTCAACAGCTAGCGTTCATTACGACGATGGCACCAGTGCACAGACTTGAAAGTTACACTTCAAGAAGTAGTGCATGGCGTGATTTAAACATGCACTTGAAAACTGAATCCCACGTGTTCCTGTGGCTCAGTGGTAGAGCATTGCGTTAGCAGCGCAAAAGTTTGTGGGTTCAATTCCCAGGGAACACATACTGACAAAAATATGTATAGCCTGAATGCACTGTAAGTCGCTTTGGATAAAAGCGCTCCTACTATGCAATTAAATGTAAATGTATGGGTTTAGATAGCACACAATGTGTCTGTGAACTTCTTTTCTTAATTAACCTATATATTTTAAGTTAATATGACTGTAAGGAAATGTTTTATCTTTAGACCTGGTTTAAACATCTTTTTGTTTTAATACACTGCAGAAGATTTTCTAAATCAGCATTTTTGCCTTGTTTTCCACTTAAACGTCCTTCAAACAAAATAAGCAAAATTGCATATGACACAAAGACGCAAGTATATATATCAGAGGACATATCTTGACTTATTTTTATTTTAATACACCACTGGCAAATGGTTTAATTCTTGTTTTATGCATAAATCTAACAAAACTGAGTGAGGTTTAAAACAAGACAACAACTAGTTGCCAGTGTGGTAAGAAAAATGAACTTAAGATATATTCTCTGAAAAGAAAAGAACATGATACATTTAATTAAAGCATTTGATATTAAGGATATTTATACATGTTTTGACTGGAAAACAATACAAAACTCCATTTGGTCTCTTAATTAATATGAGTGCATAAAGAAGCATGCATAGCAATTAAGAAAGGATTACAAAAATGGTTTAAAAATAGGAATAACATATCACAACACAGCTTGTCAACTTCCCAAAATCAACTAATCACCATTTTAAAAGATGTTGAAACACAACTAAGTGCGAGTAGATGATATGATATTCTTTTTTGAAAGTATGATTGCATTATTTTTGGAGTTCATTGACTTGAACACACAGTACTTGAACAAGCACGACAGATCCCGTTCCCAAGAGAATGATCATTTTGCTCGGGTTGAATTGTGGGAAACGCTGAGACACAAAGGGCATTTTGTGGCCGTGCTGAAATCTCGTTTTGTACTCAATACTGTGAATTTCTCTGACAGACTTTTATTATTAGAGCATATCCTGTCTCAGATGATGGTGATGTTATTTGTGTTGCTCTGCTCTTTTCAAACGAGTTTCAGCATGTGTGAATTACTCGGAAATGACGTGTCTGAAAAGCGCAGCTCCCGATAAGAGAAGAAATGCACTCTGGATGAATTGTGGAGCTGTCTAGTTAGGGAAATGATGATGTTGTACAGCATCATTTAACAATTCAGTGGTACGAGAGACTGATGTGTGTGCTGTGGCATTTAATGACTCTGGGCTTTTGTTCTGTCAGTCTATGTGCAGCGTATGAACTATTGGGTGACGATGGATATAAACTTACACATACATCAAAAAAGAAGGGGAAAAAACTCAAATTTCCTGTGACCAAGTTAAAGCACTTCAACATGTGTTGTGCACAAATTAGAAAAAAGATTCTGGTAAAGCAAGCACTACATATCACTGCTTATAAATACATATACAAACAGCTCAAAAATAACATTTTCTGGCTATAAAATTAAACAACATTGTGAAAATCCACATTATTGTAATGCACTTTTGTTTCTAAAGAACTAGTTATGCTATGACTATGAGACATTTATTGTAAAAACTATTTTAAAACTAGACTTTTCTGTTTTACTCTCATTTTAAAATGGCTACAATGGATGTTTTATTAAAAATTAAAAAAATTAATAGGCTGCTTCAGTCACAAGATATATATTGAATTGGTTGACAAACATTATTTTTATCTATATTGCCCAGCACTGTTGTTAAGCAAACTTTCATTGTAAATGTAAGGTAATAAAAAGGTTGTTCTGTTTTCCTGGATCCGAACTGACACTACTGGACAAGTCTTATAATTAAGACCGTGTTTTATGCCATATTCCAATTAATCTATTTAAGTTGCAAATAACAGGATTCAGGTCTAAAGTCAAGACTTACTAATAAGGCATAATTAAATCATGTACGTTAGTTAATTTTTCAGTTTATCGTCTGAATTTCACAAATATATACATGCTCATCTTTGCAAAGGTCATAAATAAAACTAAACACTCAAGTTTTGCTAGTAAATACAAACATCATAGATTTACATAAAAACCAGGAAGATACTCTTTTTCACTTCACAGTGTTATTGGTAGTAGAATTTATATACTATTGTAGTTTTTTGTTATTATAAACCAAATTATATCAAATCAAATTATATTTGATTTGCATATTTTCTGTTTTCATATTGGTGATTTTGTTGCGTGTCATTTAAAAAAAAAACTATATAGGATTTTTTTTTAATTACTCTATTATTTATTAGTTGTATCTATTTTACTTCAAGTTAAATAAAATTAAAATGAGAAATTTTGCCTTGGCAACTAGCTTAAATTTTATTTCAGAGACACAAAAATTGAACAATTTAATGTTAGGCTATATAAAAATTATGAGAATGATCCTAAAGTAAGCTGTTAAACTCCAATCCAATATCGCAATGGTGCAGGCAAAAGACCTCTGAACAAAAAATGTATTTCTTTCAAATCTGTGGCATTTCTTTCCACCAACGGGTCATTAAAGTTACTGCAAAGCTGACATGACAGTGACATACACAGAGTTGAAAATGCAGGGAAAGGCTTTTATTTTGTAATAACCCCGAAGCGAGAGCAAACCCACTAGAGGAGTAATTATTTAAAAGCGGGCTTCAAACAAACCGAGGTAAATCAGCCACAAAACAGAGATGTGTTCCTTTGGAGTTTCGCCTGCGTTCAATTAATGCAACAGCCCCACCCATAGCTGGTGAATTAGCCCTATTCATCTCCGTTAAAGCGTTGAGAGGTGATGCTTCACTTTAACTGCACCACACCATGGTTCATTTTCCTGCTAATCAGCATTTAGTGCTGTGAACATCCAGGTGTGAGACTACTGTTGCAAGTTAAATCTGTTCCAAGTTTTAGACTTTTTCCCCAGAAATCAACCATTAATTAGTCACAAACATTTCTCCTCCATTTCTAATTGGCTTGTATTTGTCAAGATGCAGTTAAAGAGAACGTTTAATTAATTAAACATGAAAGTCACACCTTTCTGAGTGTTGGAGAATACAGATGTAACAGATTATTTTTTTACCTCCAAAATCCAGCGCCACCATCAGATTTGCTCAACTCTTTATCACGTTAATTAGCACCTCAATCCTGTCCTTTTTGCAAATGAGACTAGGTGAGAGGTGCGGGTATAATGGCTTAAAATGCACAGAGCTAACGAGTTATTCATCCCTCCACAGCTGTTCCATCCATTCAAACACTTAAAACTGTTTTTATTTTCCGGTTTCATCTTTATTTGTTTTTATGTGCTTTTTTCTCTTCATCATGGCTAGCTAGGTGTACGGTCGGTCTAGCGGCGTACTGTTTTGTAGTTTTGTCTTGGTTTGGCTAAAGTAGATCCAGGTGGAAATTATATTCATTGGTAGTTTAAACAAACAGGTGTGAGAAGCCCAACATGAAGTGTTATTTCGCTTGTCACATTAACGGCAGAAAGGACTGTCAGGCTTAAATGTTAGTAGATTAGCCGCTGACTTACCTACCGTACCACAAACGCCTCGGCAAATGATTTTTGTTCAATTTAGCGTTGTTAAAAGGATTTCAGACAACTACACAACACATTTTGCTCACAATCAGAGAACATTATAGGGGTTTTTGAAGTGAAACGTATCCATTAATCCACTGGTTTTGCTTAAGGACCCTGATATTACATTAAACAAGTTGCAACCAAATGCAATGTTGAAATAGTTTTCCCTCTAGCTTTAACATAAAGTGATCCGTTCAATGGCTCCAAAAAATTTTTTTTATATATAAATATAAAAAAATACCCATGCAATATTTTTTGTAAATTCTGCTGCAATTTTTTATAACAATTTAAAATTGGTTGAGATAACTTAAATATCTAACTTAAACTAAAGTTAACTAAACTTTAGTCAAGCACGTGCACTTAGTTTAAGTTACAACATATTAGAGAAAAAAACATTATTACTTCTAATGTTGAATTTTAGGTCGTGATAACTGTTTGCAGCAATCATCTTTTTATATTAGACCTTCTTGATGCTAATTAGATCTGTGCATTAGGACTTGCAGCCAATGAGAAATGTAACACTTGCAGGAAAACCGTAGGTTAGAACCGTACTGACCGTGATTAAGTTGCATAACATGGAGATGAAGTCACTGCGATTCGTGATCTGACTGTGGGGAGGTGCTGCTGTTTTGGTCACCACATGAGTGGAGCCATCAGTGTGAGTGGTGTTGCTCATCCATGAGTTATTGCTTTAAAATGAATGCAGGTAGACAGGCTTCGAAAAGGAAAATAGGTTCAATTAGTACTTCAGATAATAAGAGGCCACTTCAGCTAAATTTCCTGAAAATGAATAAGTGGACACCTAGTGAGTAAATGGCTATGGTTGTGTTGTTCGGAGTATTTTACCCCGCCTGAACCATTCCTGCTGAAAAAAGAAAGAAAGAAAAAACAAACTAGCCAATGAACCAGCATTAGATTTTGGTGTATGCTTCTTGCATAAGCAATTGACAGCAAGAACGTCATATTTCTTCAAAGAAAACATGATATTCATGTTTTAAAAAAAAAAACTTGTCAGGCTTGATTGCTTCTACAATGGAAATGTACAAAACGAAACACACTAAAGACGATATTTAAGAAAATACATAATGCTTGCTCATTCAAACCACATGCAGAAAAACCTGGGTTTTGATATGTGAAGTGTTTTTAGAACATGGTTGCTACATAGTTACTTATTAGCTCAAGTCAAAATATTGTTCACATTTCTCCCATGACTGATTTTTTTTTCCACCCATTGTATTGTTCGCCAGGCAATTTTTTTATATTTTAAAAAGTTAAAGGGATGGTTCATTAAAAAAGAAATATTCTGTCATTAATTACTCACCCTCATGTTGTTCGTCTTCGGATGATATTTTTGATGAAATCCGAGAGTTTTCTGACCCTGCATAGACAGCAACAGAACCACCAAGTTCAGGGTCCAGAAATGTAGTACATCAATAAAATAGACCATGTGACATCAGTGGTTCAACCTTACTTTTTGTGTGCAAAGAAAAACATATATTAATACAATACAATATAATATAAATATGCTTGCCCTTTTAAAACGTGTCACAATGCCAGGGTGTTGCTACTATATATTTTTAGCACATTGCTACATGGTTGCCTTTTGACCAAAGCCAAATATAGCTTAAAATCTCCACTTGTGAGTCTATGAGATTTTTTTTTTGTGCCTATGATATTGTTTGGCAGGCAAAAATACTCATATTTTGCTCCAAAAAGTTGGCTTCTTGTCTGTTTGTCTGCTTCTACAATGCTCACTGAATTTTCAAAATAATTTAATTTAAGCAGAGGTGTAAAGAGTACCTGAAAACATACTTGAGTAAAAGTACAGATATCTTACAGTAAAAATGACTGCACTACAAGTTAAAAGTCACCAATTCCAAAGCAACTTGAGTAAAAGTATTAGAGTATCTGATGTTAACAGTACTTAAGTATTTTACTTCTTATACTAAATATAGGCTCAAAGATGCACAAGTCAAAGAGACATGTCAGTCATAAACTGTAACGTTGTGGAGAAGCTGGGAAAAAGGCAGAGGCAAGGATCTATGTGCAGGCATTTCATGGAAAAACTACAACAAACAATAAGCCAAAAACCACAGGAAAACAGACAACCATTACATTCAACAACTCACAGAGAACTAAAGCAACACTGGGGCTGTATATACAGTATACCGGAGGATAACAAGCTGAACAAGATAAGATACAAACTGACTACAAGCACCACGGGAGACAGGAAGTGACATAAAAGTCCAAGACAAGGAACAGAAAATGCAACAAAAAACAAGAAAGAGCTGATTTGTGAGGAGAGCAATCACGCTTATTTTCACACCTCAAAACTGCAAAAACAAAAAAACAAATAACCTTCAAAAAAGTCTCTGCAGTATAAAGGATACATAAAATAATGTTACGTAAAATTAAATCGTTAAAGTCTTCTTGCACTGGATGTGCTGGTTTCGGCCTCATTGCCAGCTGCAGTCATGTCCTCATCTCATATATAAACACATGTGATTCACAACTACCTGCTAAGAAGCTCACATTCACCTAAAGTAACCTTGTTGACAAGTTTGGGTGAGTAAGGGCAAAATGCACAAGATACAGTACTTTCAGTGCCCTGTTGGCAATACCAGATCCTTTGTAGCAGAAATAAACTGCTGCAGAAAAGCTAGGTGTCATGCAAAATGTAATGTGTTCCTGCAACACTCATTTCAAATGTAGTGGAGTAAAGAGTAAAAGTTGCTAATATATTTGATACTCAGTACAACTACAAAGTACCCGAAAAGATACGCAAGTACAGTAATATAGGTATGTGGTTGCTAGGGTGCTCTGAATGGTTGCTAGGTGGTTGCCTACTGACACATATGGCTCAAAATATAAATATGGCTAAAGTCTATGGGATTTTTCTTCACCCATTTGACCAAAATTGATAAATCCAATTGTTTAGAACAATAAGTTAAGCATCAGTTTAATACTTAAACAAAACTTTAATCCCGCATATACATGGAGAAAACCGTTTTAAGTAACACGCAGAATAAAATGTGAAATTCTGAAGTAGACAGAGTGAAATAGTATTTTTGTACAATATACTCCAATAATATTTGTTTATATTTACATCTAAAATACATAAAATCTTTTTTTTTTCAGTGTTAAGCAATAGTAAAAGCAATACTGGCCTTTGCAAACCACTATTTGCACACACACAAACCACAATAACACGCCACCATATAAACTTATGCCATAGGAATGCGTCACAGTATGCATTTGCTTGTTTTGTGTGACACCTTTAAACTTGTTCTACAGAAAAAGGCAGACAGTCTAGTGTTTCTAAGAGATAAAAGACACAACTGGGGACGCTGTAAAGCTGCGCTCCTGGCACTATACCATGCGGTTGCTTGGCAACATCTCAATTTAGCCGCAAAGTGGAGGTGTTTGAGATCGTCGCTGATAAATATTGAGCATGATGATATCTTGATCTCCACCGACCTGCTTTGTAGAGGGTCATCAGTGCTTTTGTTCAGGTTTGAATCTATCGCATAGGTTTACAGCGGGGTAAAATGGTGCCTTGCTGCACAATTACACCATTAAATGTGATTATTTTTGCAAGGCGCCGAGTTTGGGGTGGGTAAATTGAGCTGAGCAATGCTCGTTCAGTGCAGAGACCACAGGCTTGGAAGTAACTGATCAAGAGACTACAGATCGAATTAGTCATCAGGCCACAGACCTAAATCTGATTGGACCTCCCGAGTCCACCTGAATCTGATTACACTCCTCGGCTGCGTTCAGAATGGAACGCTAGCACACTGCCTACTCTCTTAAGTTCTGTGCAGTGCATACTTAGTACTGTCTAGTGATTTTTTAATAGTAGCATGTTAAACGATATGCAACATCTTTGTGTTTCACGGACGAAAGAAAACGAGGTCGGAACAACCCGGGGAAAATAAAAGATGACAAATAGCAGTATTGGTTGCACATTTTGACAAATGCAGTATGTCATCTGAACACTTCATGCATGAAAAAAATGTTTGCACAGTATATGCTGCAAAAAAGTACAAGCAGTTTGCATCTCGTATGCAGTTTTGGAGTATGTAACTCATGGCAGGTGAGCGCACAGATTCTGGCTACGGAGTAAGGTTTTGGGTCCAGCCTGCCTCTGCCCTCTTGCCTCTTCAGATGTCTGCTCAGAGGAGCCGCGCTAGCTTTGAATCTATCAGGCTGTTTGGACTCGATGGCTCTTATGGTTTTATCAGGCCATCCAGCTGTGCTGAGAGCCACTGCTGTTCGCTTGTTCAACACATCTCTCCTATTTACAACAGCAACACGTACAAACCAGGGCCGCTTTCTCTGAGGAGGCAAGAGAGGCATCACCCTCTCCAAAAAAAACTAATAAAAAATAAATATACAACATTGGATGAGAAAATGGTTGATAGTACAAATACTAAAAAACAGACATAAAATAATACAGTAATACTGTGTAAGTGACACCTCCACATAGAGGTTCAAATGTAGGCAGCGTATTTGTGTCTCCCTTGTGCTCACTGTGTTCTCACTGAGCTCTAATAAAAGACAAAAGTCCGGAAAAACAAGACGAGTACAAATCACGGCAGTGCCTCCACTTAGCTGTGACTGGCCGATCATTGTGTCAACAGTATAATATGTGCAATGGTCCTCAAATGGAGAACTGATCAAAACTGATGGACTAATTAGAAAATAAACTCAGCCAAACTAAAATGAACTTATATGGATATCTTTTAAATGTATTTTCTTCCAATATGGAAATTAAATGCTATCTGCTTGTTGTTAAGTCATGATGCGAGAAATGCTGTTTCCGGGTCCAAGCCTCAACTCGTTTTACTTGAGAATACAATCTCCACAGCCATTTATGAGCACTGTTTATTCATATTACACAAGCTTAACATTTAAAATCTTATGCTGTATACTACAGTCTCCGTGCTCACAGCGTCCCAGATACAAATCATTTTTATATTTACATTTTCATTGTCTGGCTATCTGGGATTTCGGTATGGAGTGAAAGATTAGGATTATATTTTTGGTAGTTTTATATCACATTGTGAGTGTATATTAGCACCGTTTGTTGTTTTCTTGTGGCATCTGAGCGTCTGGACCAGGAGGAAGTGGTGACGCGTGAAGTCAGACTTAACAAGCGACTACTAAAAGATGGCAAGGTTAGGAATTAAATTAATACATATTTTAGTGCTCATAACATGAAAAACATATAGATGTTTTAACGTGAATTTACATTCAACAACAATTAAAAATTCTGATTCTGTTTTGACTAATGGTACAAAAGGTCTCGGATACATACAGCTTCAATATGGAACTAATTTAAAATTAATAAAACACTTTTTGTTCAAATTAAATGCTAATTATGGTAAATTCAAGCATTGAACTAACCTGTTTTATTGCTCATAAAATGAAACACATAGATGTTTCAATTATTAAAAGAGATACGTTTTTTCAGTGCTGTCTGGGGTTAAGTCCATACATCATTCCTAAACGTCACAAAATGGTTAAAAAATTATGCTTCAAATAACTTTACTTAACATAAGAGAGGATTCAGATCACTTTTTACTTTAAATATAAGGGTAAAGAAAAATACACATTATTATCCATAAGGTTGTTCCAAGAAGCCCTAGCTAAGGCAGTTTGCTGATTTCAAACTCTCTAAATGACCCAGATTTTGAAAAAGAAATATGGAGCAATTTATAATAACAGGGTTCATCATTTGAAGCATTACATCAATAATCCCTGAAAGGACAGCTGAATATGACAGGATGAATTTATATCTGTCTTTTGACATGCACTCGAGTCAACTTGACATTCAGATGAAACAATCACTGGATTTATTTCATCTTGAAGTTTACAAGCTTAATGACATGAAATAAAACCCTGAATACATTTCAAAGATTTGCAGACAGTCATGCAAATATTTTAATGAATTCATTTTTGCCAGGCTAATATAGTAGGCTAAAGCTAATAGATCTCGATAACACCAAAACGTTTAATTGTGAACGATGATGACTGTTCTAAACATAAGTTATTTACACAAAATAACCAGCATTAAAAAATCTGACTAAGCAGCCTGCCTCTTAATTAATATAAACCGTGTAACGTTATTTGAATAAATATTAATAATAGTTTGCCATTCAAACTTACTTGCTCAAAATTATTTCCAACCTCCCCTACAAATAGAAATGTAGGCCTACTGCGCGCGTCTAGTCGGACGTGTCTGGTTTTCATTGTTATTTATACATTTTAAAAGAATATAACATTTCATCTCTTATCATATAACATTCGCCGTTTTCAACTCACCTTATCTCCCGCGCTTCCGCTTCCTGTACAGAGTAGTCTGTCGCGCGAGTACCGCGTGTCCGATCGACAAGTTTGAATCATTTCCGTGAATCAGTTCAGCGAATCCGTTTAAATGAATCGATTAAAAACACTGATACAGTGATTCATTTGCGTCATCACTAAAATCTTCCCGAAAGTCACCGTCAGTTCATTTTAATTAATATGTAGGCCTGTAGCATACAGTATGTGATTATTGTCGGTTATTGAATTTTGATATAGCTAACTTTTTATATATATATCTGAAAGCACTGGTTTATCACTGAAAATGCAGAACGGCTTCTTTAGGAGGTAGCATATCATAATCCCAGAATGCATTTTGATGAAAAGGTCCTTATCAGATGGTCTAAAAGTGTAGTTTAAAATAGTTCAGTCTATTCTTGTTTTAGCCTATATATATATATATCATACACTATCAGTGTGAAATATTGAAATAATTTGTGTTTCCTGTGCATTTGAGTCATTTGTAGAATCTGCCATATTTCACTTGATGCACAGATGAATTATTCACAAAAAGACCAAAAACATTTGTTAAGAAAGTACATGGGCGACATGAACTCAATATTGATCCCGTATCTCAGATTCTGTGGCCTCCGTGTCTATAAAGAAACCCAACAGCTGAAGTGCTGAGTTAGTGAACAGAGTGCCATAAGACAGAGAACTTATATCACACATCATAATTCCTTCATTAGTGTTTCTGCTGCATTTCCTGCGCAGTCCCGAAGGGCTGATGGGGGGTTGTTGTATACTCCCACTGCCATTATCATGTCAACCTGTTGAGTCTGCATTACTCTCCAGTTAAACATGGAGTTGAGTATTCTTAAAGCATGGCTTTGATCAGAAAAGCATACTAACATACTATTGTTTTCTTCAGTATGGGTATACTGTGCATTGATAAATTCCTGCATGCGGATTGCAAGTTATCAACCATGTTTAACATTTATACTATATAATAAAAATGTTTCTTTGAACAAACAATTGGGGAAAAAGGTCATGTGTCTTTTTTTAATAATGTAATAATAATCATACACGGAGTATATTCTGTGTTGTATTCATACTTGTGACAGAAAATAAATATTGAAAGTATCTGAAAATAAAATAATTAAAAACATAATACATATATGATGGTTGTGCAAACTTATAAAAGAGGACAGTTTTTGTTAAGGTTTTGAAACAAATTGTATTATGTAATTTTTTTTTTTTTTAATATGCCCATATCAGTTATATTTTTAGTTTTAGTTAATTTAGTACTTCAATTTGAACTAAGTGAAAATGAGAAAAATTACCGGGGCAACTAGCTTTTTTTATTATTATTGTTTGATATAGTAGGACATAGGTTCAAAGATGTATATGCAGTTCTGTTTTTGTTATTAATATACATTTTAATGTGGTGTAATGTTCTAAAATCAGAACATTAATTGGTTTTAGGGGTTGTCGTGAAAACTGAAAAAAGAGATAAAATATATAGTATATTAAGAATATTCAAGTGATCTTAATTCTTTTCAAAGTAGAAATGTTCTGATCTAAAATACAAACAGGAGAAGCGCGTCTGTCACTGGAACACATTTCAGTCGAGGGCTTCTGGTGTAAGGAATTTTATTTAACATTGTCATGAAATTTGATACCTGCTAGTGTACAGTACACATTAAAATATTTAACTTCACATACTTTAAAAGAAAAAAAGTTGCAATAATAATGAACTGCTGTGAGTTCGACAACAAACAGTTGTGCTCAGTTTAGCAAACAACTCGCACAACTTCAAAATTGTGTATTTACCATGTTTCATATATTACAGTTATGTACATACTCGCCTCCATCCCCTGCCACACGTATATGCATATACAGAGTTTCTAAGAAAAGCAAAACAAGTTATTTACTGTGCTGCATGTTGAATTGTTGAGAGCTATTTCCATTTAAACTTACCCTCATCCTGAAGTCAAAAGCAACAAAGTAGGATATTTCTCCTTCCATCATCATCTCTAAAAATGCCTGCAGACACCACAGTGATGCTTTCAGGCGACCCGTGATCAGAGGTCACCGGTGATTTACCTCCATATGGGCGAGCCAGATTTCCATACGGTCTCAGAGCTTCACCTGGAGTTCATGGGGAAGTCAAAGAACCTTCACAGCTTTACACCTCCAATCCCCGCAGATCAGCTCATTAACAGAGCCTTAACACCTGCCGTCTATTTACCCTTAAACACGCTTCTAATACGCCTTCCTCCGCCCGGGAGATGGTCCCTCGCAGAAGAAGCGCTCGCCTGACTCGAATATTCTCGAATGCACATTAACGCAAAGATTCGAAGTACAATACAAACAGTTTAATTGTGTCTTTAACAATCAGGAACCACTCCTAGTTAGAACATTTCTGCATAAAGAAACCGAGAAACACTTATAAAACAGTCAGTCGTAACAAAATAACTGGTGTTCTCATTGCAATAAACTCATAAAAAAGAACCACTTTTTTATACATCATATTTATACAGGAATAGCTTTGAATTGGGTCTTTTAACCAAAGGAAGACACATTGCAAACATCGATTTTCACACAAATTGCATATGTTTTTCTCTCTAAGGTGGTCTCTATAGGTTAGTCATTTACCTAAGCTTATTTGCATGATAGTAAAAATTGCATACAACATTAATTGTGAAGCTCGTAGCATGAGTTGCTTGACATACAGCACTTTTTTAGGCAACCGTTAAAGCACATTTTCCATTTAAAACGTTAAGACACTTCTGATTTTACTGCCCATCAAAATGACATTTATAAATAGAAAACGATCAGTAAAACGAAAAGCGCCTGACGGAAACGTTCCCCAAACGTAATTACATCAGAACGCAAAATAAATAATGCGGGACGATGCTTGTGATTCACATTTGAAACTGTGGGAATCCAGGATTTTACAGTGACCAAAGTTTTGCAAAATAATCTAACATCGGCAGTGCCATATAGTACAAGGCATTTGTTGGCATAGTTTCTTTAAGACTGTATACTTTTTTACAATTAATATATGTCTATATATATATATTTATATTTCTTCAAACCAAATAATAAGAGTGATCCGTTTGCAGGTCGTAGGGATCCAGAGACTGAGCCATCCGTTTTGTTCTCTCTCTCAAAGAGAAGAACTCGTTAGCCAGCAGTGCTCGACTCAGTCAGTACCTCATCATTAAGGCCTTTGTCTACCATCTTCTCCAATTTCATGCTATTTGTTTTCCTTAAAAACTCCAGTTAACATCACATACGTAAACATCAAAGTCTATCAAACTCCATTGACTTTCCTTTTTTTTAAATCAGTAGCTCAAAATCAGTGTAAAAACAACAGACAAGTGCAGTCAGCAAATATCCACAGCAACATACTGTTCTGTTCGCTTGAAGGAATAGTTCACGCAAACATGAAAATACTGTCAGAAAGTGACTTCCGGGCCGCTCGGTTCTGTATAACGCAAGTGAACGAGAACTGGGCCATCGATGCAGGTCAGATGACCAATCTGTGATATTTATACTATTAACGTGATAGAACATTACTTATACCATGATATATTTGTTATGAATAATTTGTCCATTGGGTTCATTTGAAAAAGTTTTTTTTTTTTTTTTTATAAATAATAAAATTAAATAAAAGAGAATGAGAGAAATAATATACATATTTTTTGTTGCATTTACTGCAAAAAATAATTCATAAAAAGGTTAAGAAACTAAAATATTAATTAATAATAATTACAATTATTTTATGATGCCTTTGTGCATTTCGGAGCTCGACAGCCCAAGTCGACATTCACTTGAAAGGAAACAACATTTTCACTTAGGAGTGAACTATTCCTTTAGGTTTTTTTTTTTTTTTTACATTTTGTTTCGTTGTGCAGATTATTGAAATGATGCACAAGTCTTTACAGTGAAATAATCCACGCTTTACAAAACTGAGAAAGTTAATCATCTCTGTGTTATTCAGTCTCGTGTAAAAACTTACAGTTTCGCTCATGGAACACAGACCAGTGAACGAGAATAAAAGCGGAAGCAAAAGAAAGCCGTCCGTTACTCTTTTGCCTCCTGCTCAGTTTGGGCCTGTCTCATGGCGTGCGTTTCGGGCGCCAGGTGCTCTTCGATTTTAATGGAGTACATGGTGCTGTTGGTCTGCACGCTCTCGTCCAGCTCGGTGAGCAGCTCGCCATCCTTGAAGTCCGTCAGGCCCTCGTCCTTGTTGTTGTTGTTGGAGGGGAAGCCCAAGGGAGGCTCTTTCAGCTTGCTAGCGTGGTTGATGTAGAAGCGCTGGTTCTGGAAGAACTTGATGATGGTGTGTTTGGGCAGGTCCAGCTGTGCTGAGAGCGTGTGGATGGCCTCCTCGTCCGGGTACAGGCCCACGTCCTGAATGAAGCTCTGCAGGATGCCCAGCGACTCCATGGAGATGCGGTTGCCCTGGCGGCTCTTGCAGTGGCTCTCGTCCTCGGTCTCGGCGGGCGAAGCCATGGAGGGCTGCCGTGGGGGCAGCCGCGGTCCCATCTGCTGCTGTTGCTGCTGCAGGGGCTGCTGGGATAGAGGAGGATGAGAGGGGTGCAGCAGGGGCAGCGGCAGCGGCACTTGGAGCTGAGAGGAAGGTTGTTGATGAGTCTGAGAGCGGCGAGAGACAAACATGCTACATGTCAAACATTGTCAAAAACATTGCTTTTTTGTATCCAATGTATCTGAACTCAAGCGTTCATTAATAATATTTTTGCCATGATGTACATTAATATATTTGTTTGGAATAATTTGATCTGTTTGTTTAAATCCATTATTTTAATAAAACAAAATGTTTATATTTTTAGTGTCCAACCACATAACTTTTGAACGAGTCTGAACTATACATTACATTTTTTTTTTTTTTTTTTTTTAAGTGTTTATTAATTTGAGATTGTTTCACTAACGTTAGACTTAATCATTTGTAGGCTTTATTTGATCTATTGGTTTGAATAAAAAAAAAAATTATTTCACATATCCAGTTATAATGTTAGTTTTCCATGTTAAAATTCTTTCATATCCAATTAATAAGTTAGTTGATTTATAAAAGTTTGGAATGAGTCTTACTCTTGTTGAATCAAAGTTACTCTGAGTCTTATGTTTTGAACTCAAGTGTTTCATAATTAGAATTTTTTTTGCATTAAGTTCCTAAAATAATGAAATCAAATGAAATAAATGTAAATAATAATAAATATAAGTGAGGGAGAAACGGCAAGATGAAAAATAAAAGTTTCTAGTTGAATTTCCAGCAAAAATAATTGTTAAAAATAATTCCAGCAAAAATATTGTGAAATATACCATTACCGTGCTATAAAATGACTCATATTATGATATATGATTTTGGTTACCTCTAGCAATCAGATGTGGGGATTTTATAGTTTTACCTGTTTCTGTTAATGCTCGGCTGTTAACACGAAAGCGAACTCTATTCGCATAGAAAATGCCGGTCTGTTGATTGCTTATCAAGCCCTATTCAAAAGCTGCTGCTTAACGCGGTAAATACAGCCTCAATATGTGTCAAGATCTCATCGCCAGAGATGTGCGGCGTGTGAGCGCTATCGGTGTCTGTGTTTAGGCCACTTTCACGTCGGTGTAAACACATGACACATTTGCTCTGAAATGCACCATTGTTTGCGTGTTTAGGCCATTGTAACCGGCAGCTGCTGTTTTCCATACACCATACAGACGGCTTTTCCTGGGACATTCCCAAGAGGAACGGGAACGCTTGATAACATTTTTGTAAATATGCCAGTCTCCTGATAACATATCAAAGACACTGCAATACAATGAGCAGAAATAAATGGTACATGAGCATGATTTCTGTACATCAGGGTCAACATCTGACATGAGTTAAATTAAAGCTGAAGAGCAATTTTACATTTTGAAATATAATGATGCAGAAGTTTCTACCATAATCCTATGAGACCGAGTTCCCTCATTCAATGCAAGTCTATGAAATTAGCTTAAAATTGTGTTTAAGATATTTTTATCCATGGTAAAATCACAGTACTTATGTAATCTCATGTTTTATGGCATTATTATGCATGCATTTATGTAAATGCTTGGCAGTAAAATAAGGTATTGACATTAGTTTCATTAGTTCACAAAATAATGACCATGTGAAATGTATTTTTTACAGTGTTTAATCACAGTGAATAAAGTAATGCACAACTTTTGATTTTAAAATGTACGTTAAAATTATTTTTAAGAAAATACAATTTCACTCTTTCTAGTTCAAATTGTCATGTTTAATTCATTATTTTGTCCCATATAGATAATTATTTGTGAAATTATTTGTGTATTTTTTTCAATGTAGTAGTAAATGTTGAAATAAACATGCAGTAGAAGTATGTTAATCTTTAGTTTAATGTTAACTACTGTAGTTAACTAATGTTAACTAATGAAACCTTATTGTCAAGTGTAACCACATGTTTCATTAGACATCTGATCTGCAAATCTTTAAACCATGAACGGATCGCATCGCCTGAAAATGGAAGTGAATAAATGTTTTTCTTCCCCGCATGCTATTTTCTTGGAATGACCATATGCTTGCGAGTAAACAAAATAATATCTGATCAAACACGCAGCTGTAACCACAAGAACTGTGGGATTTTTGTGATTAAATATGGATTGGGAACAGTGATGAATTTATTAAAATAGCTAGCTGTCTTTAATATCCAAATGCAGACAAATGATGTTGCTAATGACTGTTTTGCTTGCACAGCAGCGGAGCGCAAAATTACCAGCGCTTGAAAAAGTTCTACGACACCTCCAAGCTTCAGATGATCATAAACAGACTTAATTAGACACGTTTTTTGTTAAAAAATAAAAATAAATAAGGCATTACCATATGGTTACCACATGTAAACCATTTCAAGTTGAAATGCCAGGAAAAATAACTCGAACACTACACTCTCTGGATAAAAAGGTGCAAAAGCGGTCACATTTAGGCACTAATATGAACACTTAAGGTACTAATGTGTACATTTAAGGTGCTAAAATGCACTTTTTAGGTGTAAATAACGGACAAAGGTGTGCCTTTTGTAAGGGTACCGGCCCACAGCGTTTGCACCTGTTTTTCAGAGTGTATATTGTGTGTTTGTGACACTGACCTGTAATGGGTCGGTGGGCATGTGCAGCAGGTGAGGAGGTCTGTCCACATGGTGCTGCTGTCCTCCGTTGCTCTCCTGCTCATATATAGCGTCACGTTCCACTTGGGACAAGCTGAGGAACCGGCGGATCATGGACAGGTTCTCCCAGAGCGTGCGGTTCTCCGGAGACGGATCCTCTTTCCAGCGCAGAAGTTCACACAGCCAGCCCTGCAGGAGAACACGAAGACAACATGTCAGATGTACGAAGAAACAACTCAACTTCACAAATTACACAACTTCAAGACATTTCATGTTTCATGTCTAGGTTTCAAAAGTTTGGGGTTGGTAAGAAGTCTCTTATGCTCAGCATAGCTGCATTTATTTGATTAAAAATGTTTGAAATATTATTACAATTTAACTATGTAAATATATTTTAAAATTGAATTAATTCCAGTGATGCAAAGCTGAATTTTCAGCATCATTACTCCAGCCTTAAGAGTCACATGATTCTTCATAAATCATATTGATTTGCAGCTCAAGAAACATTTCTGATTATTATCAATGTTGCTGCTTAATATATTGCTGGAAATTGTTGTATATTTTTATTTCAGGATTCTTTCATGAATACAGCATTTATTAGAAAGAACAGCATTTATTTAAAATATAAACCTTTTGTAACATTTTAATTGTCTTATCTGTCACTTTTGATAAATTGAATGCATCCTAGCTGAATAAAGGTATTAAAAATTTCCTGGACCCAAATCTTTGAACAATTTTTTCCCCATTTTGTATTCAAAATTACATAAAATACAAGAGTATAGTTGCCATTTTAACATTACACCTTCCCTACCCTACTGTTTATGAGATACTTATTATATTTTAAGAGTTATACTATGCATGGCTGCAATGCAAAAATAAACCATTTATGTGAACACAATCGCATAATCAATATTCACGAGTCAAACGAACAACTTCTCACACAATACTTGCATAACTAATGTAGTAAACCAAAATATGTACTGTATATATGCTAAATATGGATTTTGTTTAGTTTGAGAGGGGGGTTTCTTCCTGAAAAGTACTAGAAGAATCATTAATAGATTGGTTAAGGAACTGAAACCATTAAATTCCTTATGATTCCCCTTCCTAATAAAAACCATGGTCAAATCCTAGTTTTAGGAAAAGAAAAGAGGAAAAGGGAGCTCTAGTGTGTGTTCCAGCAGTCGAGGCCTGGCACAATTACAAACGTGATGCCGTAATCTCCAGGCCAGTGTGTGGCAGCACCTTTCATTTCCACAGGATTACCCAGCACACACACACACACACACACACACACACACACACACACACACACACACACACACACACACACACACACACACACACACACACACACACACACACACACACACACACACACACACACACACACACACACACACACACACACACACACACACACACACACACACACACACGGAGCAAGAGCCAGAGCCACACCAGAGCGCTGCATGGCAAAGATAACTCAGCATTTCTGTTGTCCCATGTTCCTGCTCCTCCCAAAAGCCATGTAAAGCCCCAGAGAGCGAGCGAGAGAGGCTCATCGCAGCTCACCTTGTTCCTCTGCCACGTTTATTGTCGCATTTTGTTTTATTTGCACGCGTGGGGATTTGAGTCCTGTTCCTGCTGTGATGTCTGTAGCCCGACGCTCTTCAAACACGCACACACCTTATCACAGCCATTAAGCACACTATCGTAAAATAATCCTCAATCAAACATCTGCGGATAAAACGCCAAACAAATCCCACTGAGCCAAAGAACGAGCCACCAAAAAAATAAATACATCAACATGCAACCAAACTGAACAAAGTCAACAGAGGTATTAGCATTAATGCTGTTGCATTATAGAACATAGACACAACAATAAACACTTTGCATTGGGCAGTCACACTGACAGTGTTATGCTCTCTGGGCCTTGAAGACCTGAAAAAGCGCTTGTATTTGTCCAATTGCATTGCTTCCACTGTCTTACCATAAACAGTGAGCGCTCGCACAGAGTAGAGTCGGCCTGGAACGGGAACGTTACTGGGATTTGGTCGGTCAAATCTGAGAAACACTATGAAGGATAATGTTTATTTTTGGAGAATATGGAGATAGGAAAACTAGTCATGTAGATCTAGCACGGACTATAGCTTGGCTAGTGATGGTAAAAAATTGTTGCGAGGTTGCGCTTCATTAGTTCACAGTTGCTTCATTAAGCATCAACTTTGTTTTAAAGTTCCTTCATAATCATTATGAGAAATAAAAATCAATAATCAGTCAATAGTTGACAAAGTAAGAGTACAGAGCAATGAAAATGTGAAGTGAATTCAATGAGAAATGTCTGAGCTCATAATGAAATCTTCTGACTTTGGTATCTTGGCAAAACTGAACACCGATTGAGAAATTCTTATAAATCACCTTTGAAGCTCTAGATGAGAAATATATATATATTTTTAAATAATTTATTACTATTTGTATAGGTACTGTGTGACTCTCCAACAAACAAACTAATAAATAAGGTCACATTTCACACTAAAAAATATAAAATCTTATATCTAAAATAAAATACAAATGTAAGCCTAATTTGATTTAAGCCAAATTTACAGCCACATTTCAGATAAAAAAAACTTTAATTATAAAATAGTTTATTAACCCAAATTTAAGATCAGACTTCATAAAAAAATAGTTGGATTTAATTTGTTTTACAAAATAAAATTATCTTAAACTTAATTTACTTTAAGATTAATTTAACTTACTTTTTCTTTTATCATTCTTATTTTCAGGTGAATTATGACCTTAACATGTTCTTGCCAGATTTTGTGTGAGCTTCACCCATTTACAGCTCAACTTAATAAAACCTCCATAAAGGTCGTGGACGAGTGGACAGGTCAAGTGGTACGTGAAGAGAGGGTCCAGGCGGCCCACCAGAGCCTCCATTGTGTTCGGGGTATAAATAGCAGTGGTACATTCTGATAAAAATATTTCTGTGGCGCACAATGGCTGAATTCATGCGTAAGATTCACTCAACTAAGCAGGATACGGTGTGTCTATGCGTGTGAGGGCCGAGCGGTCACAAGCTGCCAATGAGACAAGCACAGGACGCTACTGTGAGAGAACAGCGTGGTGTTTATGTCCCTCGCTCGGACCCAGATGCCAGCGAATACATTAATAACCTTGGGATTGAGTTCAGGAGCCCCAGACAGTTTCCACATCGCAGTCACATGGCACCATCAACACCTTTTTATTATCTCGTTTGCTCCTTATCGTCCCCTCCGCTCACCCACGCCAGGCCTCAGAGTCCTGAGATGATACCAGTCGCTCAAATCACTTGGACCTCGATGTCGCCACCGGCCCCGGATCGGCCAACAGCTCCCCAGCATCACTGGGCCGCATCCCAGTTTGTATACTTCTACTACGCACTAAAAGTGTGTACTTGGTTAGTGATGATCATCAAGTAAATAGCTTAGAGAAAATAGTACTGGAGATAAGTATTTGGCAGGGTTATTGGGAAACTTACTTGCTATGGTATAAACTACCCATAATTAAAAGTAGGAAGCTCCTTTAAAGTTACAAACTGAAACAAAATTGAAGTGATTTGAGAGGGCAATATCTTACCTAAATAACAATCACATTTCATCTGGTATCAAAAATGATTGTGTACCTCTTGGTGAGGGTAATAGCATCAAACAGCATCAATTTACACTAAATACCACCAATAAAAAAAAAAAAACAAAATAAAAACAAGCTAACAGTACGAGAAAAAATATCATGTATAAAAATATAATTTTTTGTTTATATATATAATTTTTTATTTATATTTTTATAAACAAAAAATATAAAAACTATATAAACTAAACAAACAGTTGAATTTAAGTATTACATTGAAATTATTTAAATAAATATAAATTATTTAACAGTTGAACAGAAAGTGATGAACAATATTAAACTAAATATTTAGCAACAAAATTATTTATTTAAATTATTTTAAGTATTTAATTTAAATAAATAACTAAAAACAGAGACATAAATATTTGTATTTTTTTCTTATTATTTCTTCAACATTTTTCTTAATTTCATTTATTTTCTATTCATTTATTCAACACACACAATGTATGAATATATGCACATAGTTGACGATTTTTGTTGTTTTGATATTCTATTTAAATGTAATTAAAAACATAGGAATTATTTATGTGTGTAATTTTATATTTCCTATATATTGCGAATATATAAAAGTGTCCACAGCTGACGAACAGTAAACCTCCGGACACCAATCCTAATTTGGCTTATTATGAAGTATGGAACTATATGAATTATAATGTCAGATCAGCTGGTCACGGCTGTCTCCAGATCAGCGCTCTGCCCTCTACGCCACGGCTGGTGGCTTATCAGTCATCACATCGCTGGCTGCCGTTCTCAAACAAGTCAGCAAGTTTCGGTGGAGATACGGCCCCTATAGACCTGAGGGCGTACCCAGGCTCCTCTATTAAACAAACACTCTGACTCACGCGGACGCCTGTCAAAGACCCCAGTCTGGGGGCAGATGTTAAAGAACTATTCTTTCTTTTTCGCTCTTTTCCATTGTTTTTCAATAAAGATGCTAATCCATTGTTATGGCTTCAGTCTCGAGCGCGTTGAAGTAAAAACAAAAGCGAGAAACAAGCATCTTGATGTCAGGCAGAGGGCTGCAGTGTTCAACAGACAAAGCATTATTGTTTCCTGCTCTACCGCTCCTCCTGAATCTGGCACCGACTCAGCTTTGGCAGACAGTGTCATGCAGATCAATTCAAAAGATAATACAGTATGTTCAAACCTGTTTTCGTCTGCGCGCCGGGCCCTAAGAGCGAACGTGTGTGTGTGGTTTGCGGATGTACGAGCGAAGGAATTGGACCCACCGCATGCACGTCAAGTCCATCTGTTGGCTGAAATATATTAACGCGCTCGCGCAGCATATGTGAATCTTCTGCAACAATAAGCAAAAAAAAAAAACAGAGGGGGCCAAAAATAGGCCGAAAACGGACTGCCTTTTTGGATATCTTACTATGCAAATAGATCTGCTCCCAGTATTTATTCAAATGGTCTTGGCATGGAGGAAGATAAAATTAAGCCAGTGCCCCAGATGAACTCTAAACACACAGAAACGCATCCGTTCTTCACAGATGTGGTCAAGCAAACACTCCTACTGCCTTCATCCATGGGCTACAAATACATTTAAGATGGGAATGCATTGCAAACACTGACACACCTCCAAACTCAAGGGGGCGATAGAGTTTCCATTTAAGCAGTAAACAGCAAAGATTCCTCAGCTAAATGTTGCCATGACCGTATTTAATCAAAACTAACCGTAGAAGTGGAGTAGAGAACGAACTTAAGTAAGAAGTTATTCAGAGCATTTACTGTGTAGCACGTTCATATTTCTCACCACATATTTAATGCTATAGAGCGACGTGTTCGGTCTTGTCTTGTTTGATTGCAACATGTAAATGTATAGCGTTGTTTTTATGAAAAATTCCCCTCAGGGATCAATAAAGCCTGTCTGTTTGTCTATCTATCTATCTGAGATCTCTTAACAGAGACAAAAGGGTATGTACCGAAAACCTGCTTAACGACATGCATGACGCCGTTAATATGTTCCTTGTGAGCTTTCTAGAAGTTATAATACACTGTGGCCACAACAAGTATTTGGATGTTTATGCTGCATTTCAGATTGCATTAGAAAATATTAAAGCAAGTGTCATTTATTGTAAATATTTTACACTTTAAGCAAATCATTTTACAAAAAAATGAAAGTTAATGAAAGTATAGAAATATATTTCAGCAGATGATGAAAGGATAGTGAACCAAAAAATGTGATTGCAAATCACATTTGCTTGGTATTTTCTCAAAATTAAAATTAAAATCTTGTGCAAGTCTACAATACCTGCTCTGGTGTAGTAAATAAAGAAACGGACAGCTATGAGAGCTCAACTGACAAGCAACTGCCCAAAAACAACTAGAAATACTTTGCACCTTGATACAATGTCCACAACTTTTCTACACAATTCTGCGAGGATAAAGCAGATCTGGTGGCCTGTAACTTGGTTAACTTTTTCAAGAGACCTGAAGGAAAACAAAAAAACAACCCCAACACAAAGTGTAAGTAGGTTGATGGCAACATAATTCAAACAAAGAGCCCTCGACACACAAGCAACCTATGAGAAAACACTAGTCCATCAATTATAAGCGTGTGATTGAGATTTAATTCAAAGCTGGAGTTTAATTGCTAATATCAGAGAGTAATTAAGCAGATAAATCATGCCTGATCTTATTGAATTATAGATTAAAACGGCAGAAAATCTGCAAATTGTACATGTCAGCTCCAACAGCACTCTTAATTAACACAAGTTTGCTTTAAAACGGCAAAAATATATCAAGTTGTTAACTGTTATGACGGAGGCTTTTGAAGCGTTTGATGATGTTTTATGAATTGTTTTATTGCACAGGGTCAGAGTGTCATTTTTGTAGCGTGTATATATATATATAAAACAATGAATACAATATTTATTATGCAAGTATATCTATAAATATATATATATATATATATAATTTTAAACAAAATAGAATATTCTACTTCAGAATATTGTTAAGTACATGGATAACTTACGATAATTTTACAATAATTTCACTGTATTTTTTTACTTTTTCCAATATATACAAAAGAAAGGCCTGTATGTCCTTCAAAAAAGGCACCTTTTGTTTTGCACGCTTGCACGAAAGTCATGCAGAACGATGTGAGGTTGAGTAAAAGAAACCAAGCATGCAAGAGCATTGGTTAATATCAGAACAAATGGACAGATATGGACCAATTTATCAGGTCTTTAATGTCCAAAAAGTTGCAGAAAACCAAAGAAGGGAAAGCACAGAGCAGGTCCGGTCCGCCTCCATACGCCGTGGGCGAGCAGAGCGGCGTCTGCCACAGCCATTGGCTGCAGTTAAATTGAAATATTTCGCAGCGTGTGTCAGAAGCATGCAGAATGGTAATTATGACAGATCTGATTAAGCGGGCGAGTCGGGGGCCGGGCGAGGCGGCTCCGGGCTGCAGGTGCGACCTTGTGCATTCCTGCGTGTGTAAATAAAATTAATTACAAGCATGGGGGCGCGCGGCGCGTGACATCGCTACGTGCGGGGAGTCCCACGGGGGGGACCCTAATGGAATATTTTCCCGGAGTCTAATAATACAGTTGGTATTGACTTGAGGTAATTAGGGGGATCATTAAAGCCGCTTTTCCCGGCGTATTTGCCTGCCTGATCAGATTAGCGAGAATGGGCCTCAGAACAAGCCCTGTGTGGTCTGACAGAGGAGAGCGCGAGAAACCGGGCCACCTCTAACGCTACCTTACGTGCCGAGGAGAGAGAGAGAGAGAGAGCAGACAGATGGAGAACAAGCCGGAGAACCAGAAGACGGTCAACGAATGTGCTTAAACGACAAGGAAAAAGGTTAGTTTGGAGGCGCGTGCTGCGATAAATCATAAGCGGAATTAATTTCCCAGACATCTGGGTCTCTGGTTCACGAATATTGTGTCTTTAATAATACAGGGGGACTGCAGCTGTTTCCCAGGCAACCTAATAACCAGGCAGCCAGATAAATAAATAAATCAATTAATAAACAGTCATGGCCCTATTTCTGCTCTCACAGGCCCACCGCTCCCATCTGCCTCGCACACGCCCCTGGGAGGCAGAGAATTCACAACCGTAAACAAACAACTCTTCAAAATGAAGCACGATAATGAAAAATATATATTCTCTGTGAAATTATAGGGGCCGTCGGAACAGGGAGAGGGAGGACCGAACTTCCACATAGGAGCGTAATTTCATTTGCATCCGGCTTTGGGTTCTAATGCCTTAATGAAAGTAAATGAAGACGCGTGGTTGCAGACGATACGTCTAGACCTTCCCTAGAAATACAGGCCAAATAAATGTGATTTAGGCCCCGCCCACAGGAACAGCTCAAAAAGAGCTGATTAAATAGACTGTAGTTTACATCGCATTACTTGCTAGTCTGATGCAGGTGTTATCAGGGGGAGGGAAGGTCTACGTCTCAATTTTACTAGACAAAAATCTACACGACGCCATTGAGTGCAAGATGATGTCATCAATATTGCTGGTTTGTTTTCCTGGAAGAGAAAGTCTGACGCTGTTGTTGACGATACAATGCAGTTGCACAATACAATGTAATACGAACAAGCGACATAAAAATTAAAAGACCACTTATTTTACAATACATTTTAAATCAGAACTCAATAAAAAAAATATTTGAAAACAGATTTTTAATAAATCAACCTGGCCAAGTGGCCATAGCTATTGGGAATAATATCAAGATCTTTGGGCCGATTGATAGGCCAGGTTGATGAATAGTGGTTAATTGATAGTCTAAATGTATGTACGAACGTAGCTTCCGTAAAAAAAAAAAAAAAAAAAAAAAAAGAAAATGTATAAATTGAAATAAAAAACTAAATAAACTAATATTTTAAAATGGGGAATGCAGAAAACAAAAGAAAACAAACTCAATCAACTCAAATTTTATAAAATATTTAGGAAATATATATATATATACATGTTATGATTAGAATGTTAAATGAATGCTGGGTTTATATGGTGGCAAGGCTACGAAACTGATACAATTTACCATTCGCAAAGAGCTTGATTGACAGGCGATCTGACCAATAATAACGCTGAATCCGCCATCTTGTCCGGCAAACAAATCAGACAGGAGAATAGATTAATTTCGGTGGACATAAACTTGAAAAATATTGTGTATTGATGTCTTACCGCGGCTGAAACAAAATACATTCTGATATTTATTTCGTGCTTTAAATAAACATGAAAGGACGATCGGTTGACATGCCGCTTGAATTGAGACAATGCAGTGATCTCAATACCACAAAACGGTATTTATGGTTTGAATTTCTTTAAAAACGACAACATCTGAAACCATGTTTCATACCTAAAGCAACCTGCGTGTTCTCAGTTTCCTCTTTGCTCCACAATACTGTATATTTTTCACTGCGTGAGAACATGGTGTGTAGTGTGAGAGCGGCATTGTTTGTCAGACATAGCAACAGTAACTAAGGAGGGCGGGTTTTTGCGAAGGGTCAGTTGGGTCATATCGGTCGACCACCAGCAAAATACACAGTCTACCCTGCACAGTTTAATATCTCTCTCTCACTTTTTGCCGACCCACTGTTCCCCCCTAGAGAGCAGCGAGCCAGGCACTCAGTGACAGATGGCACTGCCTCCTCTACCCCCCCCCCCCCTTCATACACACACACCGGCCTATCGCCTGCCCCCCTGTACTGCGGCAGATCACTGACATTCTGTCTCATTAGAGCCCTGCTAATTACCACAGCCTCTTCCAGGAGCGAGAGAGAGACATACAGACACACACAGAGAGAGAGAGACAGGTCACTCTGAGGGAATGGCTCTGGGTTCTAAAGGGCTTGTCATCTGACAACAGGGGCCATGATTGTATTCACCATCAGAGGGTGTCAGCACAACTCCCATAATGCCCTTCTTCTCTCTATTCTCTCATCCCCAGCAGAGCTCTGTGAATGCCAGTTCAGCGCTGTCATGTCTGTATTAGTGGTGTTTGCTCAGTCATACGTCACTTTCACTATTGATCATGTTCAAAATGAGGGAATTTAACAAACCTCTAAATCTACTCAACATGAAATCAAAACTGAACCTTTTTACATAATATTACGTGTTCCTGGTATTATTGGGAATGATTCATCAGTGCATGTTATTACAAAATATTTGTATGTATTTTTATCATTTTTAATCTTTAAATTAAACTGTAACACTATATAACGTTCAAAACTATTAATGTTCTCCATGTCATCCTTTTTTTTACTGCTCCCTCCATATCACTGGTTCTATTCTGAAATGTCTAAATTTATGATAAAATTAATTTTTATAACAATTATTTATAATTATTTTTTATTCTAATGTATTATTAGAATTCAAAATTATCGAATAATGATTAAATCAACATTTTTCTTGATATACACTAATATTCCAAAGTTTGGATTCAGTAAGATACTTTTAAAATAATAATTATTAGTTTTATTCAGCAATGGCACAATAAATTAATCAAAAGTGACAGTTAAGCATTTATAATGTTACAGAATATTTCAATTTCAAATATTTCTATTCATCAATAAATCCTGAAAGAAATATATTGTGGTTTCAACAAAATTTTTAAGCTGATTTCAACATTGATAATAATAATCAGAAATGTTTCTCGAGCAGAAATCAGTATATTTTCAGAATGATTTCTGAAGATCATGTGACACTGAAGACTGGAGTAATGATGCTGAAAATACAGATTTGATCACAGGAATAAATTACATTTTAAAAGATATTCTAATAGAAAGCAGCTATTTTAAACTGTAATAATATTTCACAATATTACTGATTTTACTGTATTTTTGGGCAAAAATGCAGCCTTGGTAAGCATAAAATACTTTTCTCAGAAAGAACACTAGATTATGTAAGAAAATCAGTTGTGAACAGCTTTTCATGTTGACCTTAAACTTAGGTTCATAAATTGTGCCATATGAATGATGCTTCAAATAAAACCTACAATTGGACAGGAGAAAATATCCTGCACCGGAGGAGGGAAGGAAGGACATTTACCACTAGGAACCTCAACAGCTTGCGTTTCACCTCCAAAATATCACGATTTCACGAACTCTACACTGGACGTCAACGAGAGCGTACAAATAAACAGTTTATATGTTTCTTTTTCAGTTTACAAGCTGCACAAACGGTGGTTTTTCTGTGGTGCAAGAGGAGAAATTAATTGAAATGCTACTCGGAATATGAAAGTGCCACCAAATAGATAAAGCCTGGCACTCACGTCCTGTATGGATGTGTGCCCAGAGAGGGGGACGGCATGGCTCCGATCCAGTGCCCATCCCCCAATAAACAGCACACACACACACACTCATTTAGACCACAGCCGTACACGAGGCCACATGAGTGAGCAGGTACACACGCTCACACACACACACACACACACACACACACACACACACACACACACACACACACACACACACACACACACACACACACACACACACACACACACACACACACACACACACACACACACACACACACACACACACACACACACACACACACACACACACACACACACACACACACACACACACACACACACACACACACACACACACACCCTGTTCTCTTTAACCCCCTCAAACTACTGTTTACGGCTCTGAAAGCCCAGGGGACGAGCGCTGCGCCTCTCATCTCCATGGCTCTTGTGGAGGGCAGAGCTGGGCCGAGCCTGGAGCCCCGTGGCTGCGGAAGCCAAACCCGCGGCCTGTGCCAGATCTCTAGCGTGTGCTGCGGCCAGTGCTGCTGCAGTCTACCTCCGCTACAGACGAGGATTCCTGCACTGATAGACGCGCCAATTAATCCGACACGCCACGGAAGATAACCATACGGCAAAACGCCTCCCACCACACGCCGTCCAGGACCCCGAGGTCCTTCAGCCAGGCAGGGGGTGAGAGGGACAGACACAAACACAGTTCATGGCTACATTTTACAATAAGAGCCCATTTACTAACATTAGTTAACTGTAGTTGAACTAATTATGAAAAATTGTTTGAAAACATTTTTAATCTTAAAATCAAAAGATGTATCTGTTAATATTATTGATTAGCCTTTGGCTAGCATTAGGGCCCTATAAAATCTAAAGGCTGGGTTTTATTTTTTTCCCAAATTCAGTTTAGTTTGTTTGCTTTTTATTTATTTTTTATATTATATTATATTGTCTTTTAAAATGTAAACCAAATGTAATTATGATCAATCAAATTAAATGATGAAATCTGTTTTATTTTTTTCCCAAAATTCTGTTTTCAGTTTCATTTTTCTATTTGATTTACTACAAATGTATTATTTAAAACTGTGGTAATTATATGAGTGCATAAAACTAACAATTTAACTGATATTTTTAAATGTAATCAAATTAAATTATGAAATCTGTTTTTTTTTTCAAATTCAATTAAATTTTGTCCCAAATTCTGTTCTCGGTTTTATTTTGTGCTGAATTCTGTTTTATGTTTTAATACAAATTCAAATAAAACAAAAATGGTGATAATCATATCAATACATAAAACTTTAAAAAGTCAGTAAAAAAATTTTTTTACAAGAAATTAATTCAACAAGGATGCATTCAATTGATCAAAAGTGACAGTAAAGACATTTATAATATTACAAAATGTATATTTCAAATAAATGCTGTTCTTTTGAACTTTCTATTCATCAAAGAATTAAAAGATTGGATTATGGTTTCCACAAAAATATGAAGCAGCACAATGGTTTTCAACATTGATGATAATCAGAAATGCAGCTTTGGCCTGTGGCCTTGTAAAATGACTAAATGTGTATTTTCAGACAAGAATGATCACTATTCTTCATTACAAGCACCCAAAATGTGACCAAACTGACCGATCACAGTGAAAATGTACAGTAATCACGGCCGATACCAGTCGACTTCCCTCAACGATTCTTCAATCTTCACGCCTCGATTGAAAAAGAGTTTCCCCACCGCTAATTACGACACCGCAGCGGCCGTTTCGTAACTACGATCGCTCGGCGGCGGCACCAGCTCTGCCAGGCGTTCGGCACCGGCCGGACATTCAGCCGGCGGCCCCCGTGGGCCCCGCGGAGGGGGCTGGGAACGGGAAGGAGGGGGTACCAGCTGCCCGGGGAGCGCACATTACGAGATGGAGCCGGAGATAAGTGCTCTCCCAGGCCCCTTTTTCAGCTGCGTAATTAGCACAGTTCTTATCTGCTGCTCAATTCACATTCACACCAGCCATGAATGGAGCACACAGGCTCCGGCAGGGCTGCAGAGAGAGGGCTCTTTTCTCTCAAACCGTCATTTTATACGAGAATCTTAACGCGAATAAACGCCCCGGGTTTGTCTTTTCTCTCCTCCACCCTTCTCGGCTTTGAACTCCCTTCGACAAAAACAGTGGTTTGTGCATCAAACTGTAATTTGGTGAAACAAAAGTATCTGGCACCGTAATCAGTGCAATCAGCAAAAACCTGCTGATATTTCTAGATAATTTAGGGCTTTTATTCGCGTTTTCCCCCCATCAGATGTAATTGTGAGAATCTTTAAGTGTGCACATAGATATGTGAAACCTTTAATAATGGGGCTCGCCTTGCGTTTCTTTAATTAGTTTTAATAGGCTAAAACAGACGGTAATGTCTCTCACAGAGGCCTGTATTCAGCAGAAGGCTGTTCGCTATGTGAGATAACGGTGTGGTCGTTCACGGCTGAATTATATAAACACATTTGTTTTATGTTGCAACACTGTCTGCTGTTCGCAAACCCACAATAAACCGGCACAAGTCATTACTGCGCTGCGCTACCTGCGAGGCTCAACAAAGCTCTCCTTTCACGCTTTTATCTCGCTATCTGAGCTTTCTGTAGACCGTACACAGAAATGTTTGACAATGTTTTGTCAACCGGACGAGCGTAACAGGCTCGTGAAAGTCGAAGTCGGAGCCGTACCTGGCTCTTTGACGCGGCGACCTTGGCGAACATGGCCTGGGACACTTTGGCCCTCTTCATCTCCTGCTGGATCTCGTCGTAGATGGAGGAGTTGATGTGTAACACGCAGTTCTCTGATTTCCCGTTCCACTCTGAGGTCAGAGCGCTGGGCTTCACCTGAGCAGAGGAAGAAAAGAAATCAAAACTATTTAAAATAATCATAGTTTTATTATTTCATATACCATTGTTTAGAAGTTTGGAGTAATATAGATGTATTCATTTATGAATAAATGAAAGAAATGAATATGTTTTTTTTCAACAAGGATGCATTCAAATGATCAAAAGTGAAAGTAAAGACCTTTATTAAGTTACAAAAGATTTCCATTTCAAATAAACGCTTTAATGATTCATCAAAGAATTCCCCCAAAAGTTTTTATTGCAGTTACCATAAAAATATGAATCAGCACAACTGTTTTTTAACATTGATAAGAATTAATAATAATAATACATATTTTTTATTTGAGCAGCAAATCAGCATATTAGATTGATTTCTGAAGGATCATGTGACACTGCAGACTGGAGTAATGATGCTGAAAATATAGCTTTGCCTCAGAAATATATTGCATCTGAAAATATATTAAAATATAAAAGTTATTTTTAATATATTTTTTATCAAATAAAATGCAGCCTTGGTGAGCAGAAGAGACTTCTTTCAAAAACCTATATATTAAACAATAATATGAAATAATAAACAACAACTATTGTTTTAATAAATAATATAAAAATATTAGTAATTATTATTATGCATTGTCATTTGTTGTATTATTTTAGCTGATTTTTAAATAATATATATGTGCATAGGTTTATAATCAAGGACAAAACTATGCATCACTTTTTGCATAAACAATGTACCATATGCTCACTCACAGGAGAGATGCCCACTGGAATTCTGGGATTCCAGTCTTCTGGTCTCACATTGTTACACTCCTCTCTTCTGGGCTGTGAACACACACACACACACACACACACACACACACACACACACACACACACACACACACACACACACACACACACACACACACACACACACACACACACACACACACACACACACACACACACACACACACACACACACACACACACACACACACACACACACACACACACACACACACACACACACACACACACACACACACACACACACACACACACACACACACACACACACACACACACACACACACACACAGATGTGGTTAAAATAACACTTGATCAAATCTGATCAGAATACTCTAGTAACACATGATCAGATTTCTATCACAGCAGCACTGATTCTGCAGCGAAACGACTTGCAAACATGGCTAGAACTTTTTTTAAAACACGAAGTGGCTCCAAACAGCCACCGCAGAACCGTTGAAGAGGCTGTCAGCGGCACCTACAGCAGTCATTTACATGTGAAGCATCAGTGTCTGGGCTGAGTTATTTTGTGACCATATCTAATTATAAAGGGATGAGCGTGCGCAAACTTGCACTCACTGTCTGACGATCCATTAACGTATGTGGGAGACATACCTTCACATCTGTTTTTATGGGCGTCATAAAAGCCTTGCAGCACTGCAAGACGTGCCACCCTGCTGATTTACAGCAGAAAACCCTGTAAACATCTCACTCAAATGTGTCAGCATCAAGCTGCCATGCATCCAAACACTTCCCTCTACCTGGGCCTGCTTTATCGCAGAGATTTCATGCAAAAAAGCCAATGACAGACAAAACGTTATCTGTTGTTATGGCATGTTCAACAAAAGACAAATCTAAGCATACATATAAATGCATCAAGTAAAAAAAATATTTCTACTAATATTATATAATTTATTAAATACTGAAAATTAAATAAAATCAATAATATTAAATTAGAACATAAAAATAACCCAATATTTGTTTAGCTAAACATTTTTATGCTTATTAGATTATTATGCTTTTTGCTGAAGTAGAATGTTCCAAAGCAGTTACTAATGAGTCTCCGTTTCAGTTAGTATGCTGCCTATGCAGCAAGGACGTACACTATGTTTTGGAACACAGCCATTATATGTGTCAAGCAGTGCATCGATATGCCCTTTGATTCAAAACTTCACCAATTTATACAAATATCATCAGATAATGGAGACTTTTGCCGAGCTCTGTACGAGACTGACGAATTAGGCGCAGTTGCTGAATAATCAGGTTACAGAGCCATCTGATAATGGGATCTGAACAGGAAAGCAGCATCTGGTTTGCACACACACACACACACACACACACACACACACACACACACACACACACACACACACACACACACACACACACACACACACACACACACACACACACACACACACACACACACACACACACACACACACACTAGGACAGTGCACGCAAGCGCACACACAAATGCGTGCACACTTGAGTGAACACTGATGACATTTCAGTCTTTACACATTCTGTGTGTGATGGAGTTTTTCTCCTGTATAAAAGAGCCTCCTCAGTCCATCACACACAGGAAGGCTTTGTGTCCGATCCACTAAGACACACTCAACTGCGTTTGAACGAGGCCCTGCATACCTTTCCGGCCCTGCTTGAGTGAAAGAAACGCTTCCTGAGATCTTTCCTGCACTAAACGTTTCCTCCCAAGTACAGATGCTTTGATGTACCGACACATTTGCATTGGTAATCGCTAATAACTATAGAGAATTTTAATAAAGGTGGTGCCGTTAATATTTGAATAAAAGCACCTGCTAAATGCATAACATTTACAATGCATAAATGTAATATTTCAAGCTGCTGCTAACACTACTATTAATAACAAACCATTGACAGCACAAATCAAACTTGTATTACAAGTTTTCTGAGATGTAACGTTTAAATATGCAAAAAATGCCTTATATAATTAAACATGCATTCATTTGCATAAGATTACAGAACAGAAACCTGAACATCGGATAAAGCCAGTCTCAAAATTGTTTTAATTTGTTGACATTAAAGGTGACATTAGAGTTAAAGATTTATGCAGAGGGGATTATGGATATTTAATTTGATCACTTCACAAGTCAGCTAAAAAAATATTGACAACGGCCAGAAAAAAAAAATGTTCACCATGTTTCTAGGCATAAAATGTTATATGTGTACCTAGATTTCATGCCTAGAAATATAAATAAGAATATAATGAAGTGAAGCCTTTATAGACATGCACTGTCATTAAAATGTTACAGCCACAAATAGATTAAAATGTAATAAATAAACATTTAAAATTTATATTTTGGATGTTTTCTTTTAAAGCCGTCATGTCACAGAAGCAAAATAGACAAATAAACAAATCTCAAAATTGACTAGTGCCTGAAAACAGAAATAAATTGGTCTTGCCAGTAGTGTCTTGCATTGGAAAATGCATGGTTTACTTCTGTATCAATGCATCTGTACCTGACTGCATGTCAGTCATGATTTAACACAGAGATAAATCTAGTTGTGGGGTTGTAATGGTGTCCTTGTGGTTGTGTGTTTGTATAAACCATCATGTGTGAGCTCCTGACCAACACATTACTATAACGCACTGTCATTTAAAGCCACAGTGCATCATTTCTGGGCCACTGGCCACACCAAACACAACTGAAAAAACAATGTCCTTTACCAAACTCATTTCTCCTGCAGTTGGTGGGGGTCCTCGTGAATGTATGCATTACATTCCAGTGTGTGTAAAGCAAATACTCTGACGATGACTGATGAAAAACATATCTTAGCTAGTCACTCATTATGTTAGCGAGTGAGAGCATGCTAAATATTTGTGCTGAAACTGAGTCTGAGTGTTCAATTCCACCTACATTTACATAAGTGAGAATACAGAATCTATTTCAATCCAACATGACCCCATTTACTTTGTTAATGCATGTTTGTGGTCTTACTGTGAATGAATTATCAGTGCACGCTATTCCAAAGTAATGTAATCAACATACATTTACTTGAGAAGAAAATCTGGAAATATATAAACAAGACTTATAAAATAAGAGAGAACCTGTTTAAGTCTGTCAGATTGATGCATAAAGCAAGCTTAATTCAAGATATATTCTCTCGGTCTTTGATTAGTAAAATGTATCCCAATAAATGTATTTTGTTTTAAGGATGTATTTTACATTTATATTTTGTATATTTGAAATTTTTAAAATGAGACTTTATTTTTATATTTTCTGTTTTAATTTTAGTTCATGTTACAAGTTTTTAACAGATTAAGAAAAATGTATCTAACTCCAGATAGTCATTTTTTTTTCATTTTCATAGAATTATAAATAAACAAGACAGAGAACCTGTTTAAATGTTAGATTTATGCATAAAACAAGAAAAGAACATTTGTCAATGGAGTAAGAAAAATGAACCTAATTCATGATATCTTTGATAAGTAACATTTATCCAAATAAACTGATCTCATTTTAAGGATGCATAGATATATTAACTGGAACAGCACACATTCTACTCTACAAAGTACAAAAAGGTTGGTCACATTCGAGTGTGTTACCTGGACAGGGCGTGTGGGAGGGGTGCTGATGAGGGGCGCGGGGCCCATAGCAGAGGCCGCGGTCAAGCTGCGCTCCCTCTCGTCCTGGTAGATGCGATCGCGCTCCACTTCCGGTAACTGCAGGAAGTTCTGCATCGCTCGCAGGTTGACCAGGAGCGACTGAGACGCTGTCTTGGGGTCTTCCTCTTTTCTAAGAATCTCAGACAGAAGCCCCTGGGAGAGACACAGAAATACATGCATCGTCCTCAGCAAAGAGCAATCAGTGCAAGTGCAACAATTAAAACATCCACGACAAAGCAATTGACCCGCCGATAAGCTCCGCCCACCTGCATATCCCATAGGAATGAACTGGATATTTCTGTTTAAAGTGCTTTTCTGTCAAATATGGATATTATAACATTACAAAGCCTTTCTTTACAAACAAGTTCAATTATACTGTAATGTCATTAAAACTACAAAGATTGTAAATCAGAAACGCTTCTTAAAGTCACTGAAAAAAGGAAAATCTGATGTTCCTAATGTTATTACAACACACTCTAATAATACTTATTAATACTTAAAATAAATTAATACTTCTATTCAGCAAGGATGCATTAAATTGATCAAAAGTGACAGTAAAATACATTTATAATACTACAAAAACTATTTACAAAAACTTACAAAAAATAAAACGCTTAATAGTTTTCACCATTAATAATCAGAAATGTTTCTTGAGCAGCAAATCAGCATATTTTCATGATTTCTGAAGGATCATGTGACACTGAAGACTGGAGGAATAATGCAGAAACTTCAGCTTTGCGTCACAGGAATAAATTACATTTTAAAACATATTCAAATAGAAAATGTGTATTTTAAACTGTAATAATATTTCAAAATTGTAGTGTATTTTTTTATCAAATAAATCAGAGATTTTCAAAACCACTTAAAAAAAATATTTTTACTGACCCAAATTTTTGATCAGAAGTGTACATTAGAAAAGAGAAAAAGTTTCCAACAGTTGCTAAGCTAGGATTAGTCAGTCACACTTTCAGTCTAATACTATCAAACACCATCAAGGTTGATGCATTTTGCAGAATAAAGTGTAAAAATGGGCCACTAAACCCACAAACGTTTTGACTCTGAGACGCCACGGCATGCCATCACAAGCAGCCATCATTCACATGTGTGGAAGAATGCACAATAAATATTTAAGGGCTCTGTGGAAACAAAAAAATGCATGTTGCAAATTCTTCCCAGCGCAACTAAATGCCGTACAAACACGCCTGACGTGACGCGGCCTCTGATTCCTATAGATTCCTGTCGCTCTAACACACATCCTGCCAAACGGGGGTTTTATGCAGAACGTCACGAGACATGATCTTCCTGCTGTCTCCAGCAACGGTCGCTCATGCGTGCTGCGCTGGCACTCGGCCAGGTACGTCTCTCTTTGTCTCACCTGATGATGGCAGACAGTTGTCAAGGCGGGACTGTACTAATAACAACTCGTGAAAAATACCCACAATGCTGTTTGTCTGACTGCTTTCCCAGTGTTTGCTAGGGTGTTTGAGTGCTTTCATGTATTCATATGGGGACAGAGTATTGTGATATTGTACTTCACAATACAGTACAGATATTATCACTGCCAACATTTTTTCCTCCAGTGTAATTTTAATATCACTGATAAACTATAATAATTTGTTAAAATTTGTATGTAATTTTTTTCATACTTTTGTTTTCATTTAAAATTTTTGTTATATTTTTTGTAATTATGTTTTTTTTTATTCTTTAAAAAAATGCCTGTATAACATTTCAGTTTCAGTTTTTAGCTTTAGTCTTAGTTATTTTAGTATTTAAACTTAAATTAAATAAAAGTGAGAAAAGCTAACTTGGCAACTAGTGGAAATAAAATAATTTTTCGATACATATTTTTATTTTTTTTTTCAAGTAATGAACTGTTTTTAGGGTTTGGGTTTTAGGTAACAATAATAACCCTAGTTTATGCAATAATATTTTGAGAAAATCGTACAGTGACACACTCATTTTATTAGACATAAATTCAAACTCAAACCGAGTTATAATTGTAGTTTGGGGCCAGTAAGATTTTCTTTTGAAAGAAATTAAGAATTTTATTTTGCAAGGATGCATTAAATTGTTCAAAAGTAACAGAAAAGGTGTTTACACTGTTACAAAAAAATAATATTTCAAATAAACTCGGCTTTGAACTTTCTATTCATGAAAGAATAAATGCTCAAATAGAAAACGGCTATCTTAAATGTTAATAATTTAACAATATGACTTTTTTACTGTATTTTATTTAAATAAATGCAGTCTTAGTGAGTATTAGAGACTTTTTTTTTAATCTGACACTAAATGTATAACAATTTTAATAACTACAAAATAAAAAAGCATCATGATATTAACCTATCATAACCCAGGTACTGATAGATTATTCCTGATGATTTCCACTCATTTGACTCGTATATTAATCAGGCAATACTCTGTGGTTATTTTGTCAAGTATCAGAAAAAAATCAAATAAAAATCCTTTTCAGTTTTCAAATAATTTATAGTAAATTCTCAAATACTTTCAAATTGAGTGAAAACCATAAATGTGCGCACCTCACTCAACACGCTGCACAATCTGAGGTTTCATTCATGCACAATAACACAGGGCAAGCTGTGAGAAATGAGATTTTGGTTGGAAAATGTAATAGTTTGAATGAGCAATAATAATAGTGATGTCTGCCCTAGCTCACACCGCTAATAAGTGTCCTGTCCCAGCTCAGCGCTGACAACAGATTGCGTGCAGTGACGAAAAACAAGGTCAAAGTCATGGCTGTGGGAACCCAAAGACGTGAGTCAGTGATCAGTTACCCCTGATTGAAGGATGAGATGCTATATCTGTGATTAAAGTGCTCACTCGCTCTTTGTGCTGGCATTTACTGGACGATCGGGTGCTTTGTGTTGATCCCAAAACAAAAGCAGATAAAGGATCTAACTGTGAGTGCTCTGTTGTCACTATATTAGCAAGGCATGGTTGAATTTTAATGATATACAGAGCGTGTAGAGGCAAGCATCACACGAACATGTCACAGCTGATGTATGGGGCTGGGGATATGATTCAGCATTTATAATCATTAACACAATGATTTGCCAGACATCATCCAAAACAACATTCTTAATGGCTCTGTTTCAAAACCTAGAGAGCTGCCTTACTGGACACCACCTACATAGACAGCTGCCTTCAAAGACAGCATCCTAACTGATATAAAACATGGATCTGGATCACTCTGCAGTACATGCTTGAGCTGCACGAAACAGCAAAATAAAATCACTTTAAATAAATATAAGTGCTACGTGCTTCAGAGCGAAGCGCAGCACTGTGTTCATTTACAAGCGTGCAGCTCCTTATCAGTGGTTTTCACAGTACATGCTCCACTTCTGCAAGCGCTGGGAGTTAGGGTCTCTTATATTGTGCATTCGGGAGCTCAGTATGTGCCCTTTTACAAGATTTAGAAACCGGACGCCAACAAAGCAGAAGCTTTAAGGACTCCCTTTCTGCCAAAATAAAAGCTCAAGGGTTTAAATGTGAAAATAAAGACATTAAATGTAAATAGTAGTATTGTTGTAGTATTTATTGTTGTTTTATTAAACAATAATGTTTATTGTAATGAACAGTAGGAATGATAACTGAAGTGGAAAGACGTGTTGTTGTTGGTTTATTTGTTTTAACTCCATTGACTTTATTGTTACTGAAAGATGATTGATTTGCTTCTTGTAAAGAATATTCAAAGTTTTCCAAAATTGTTCGGGATGATTTTCACTCAAAAATCTTGAGATTAAAAGCTCATTTAATTTAATTATTTTGATGTTCTATACAGATTATTTACAAAATCATCACCTCAATCATTCTTGAAAGATTTATTTTTACCATATCTCAATATATTAAAATATTGCCATCTAACTAGACTATTTTTATATATATTTTCCATTATCGAAGGCATTAATCCACCCATTTTGGTTGGACTTCTTCTTCTCTGCTTGTCGCAGTGCATTATGAGACTGTCCAAAAGATGATATCTTACAAATCAGCATGAAACCACAAAACCTTTAAGAACTATTTGTGTATTGTGAGTACACTATGACACACTAAACTGCTTCCTATACATACAAGACCAAAAAAAACTGAAAGAAAACGTGTCGACCCAAACTGCTTGACTATTTTTATAACTAAACAAATCAATTAAAAACTAACTAAACAAAAATTATGCAGGCAGCTATTTTGTGATAACTCTCGCCCCGTGTAGTATGTTTATCTTTCATCTCAAAAGGCACTTTTATTTTTAAATATCTGATATATTATAATCCAAATGTGTGTACCTGCGTCCTGTTGAAGGCCACACGGGCGAACACGGCCTGGGAGATTCCCGCCCTCTTCAGCTCGTCTCGGACCCACTGGTAGATCTCCATTGAGACCTCGGAGTTGGTGGACACCTGCGCGTCCAGCGGTTTGTTGAGCGCGCGGCTGACCGGCGGGTGGTTGAGGTACTGCTGGCTCAGAGACTGCTGGGCCAGGAGACGGTTGACGGCGTACTGCTGGTTGAGGATCTGAGCCATGACGATCTGCTGATTCACCAGCTGAGGGCTGATGGGGCTGGACACCAGGCCGGGGTGCAGACCGGGGAGCTGAGCGCGACCGGGGGCCTGACTGCTGTGGGACAGGGGCACCGGGGACGGGGACTGCTCGGCCGTGCTGCCCGGGATGGGCTGCTGACTGAAGCTGAGGTGGTTGGTTCCGGGTGGAGAAAGATCAGACAGACTGTCCATCTCAGCTACAGGTGGACACAAAGAAGATGAAGCATGTTAATAAACAGAGTTTGGCTTGCCTTAATAAAAGCTGCTGATGATGCTAGTCTAAACAAGATCTCGCTTTTCAAAAATAAATATAATTTTAAAAATTACATTTTCATTATATATATATAAAGAATAAAAATAATATTTTCTAATAATATTTTTCTAAATAGTTAAAATTGTTAAAATAAGTAATTGATCACAAAATGTGTGGTATTACATGATTTTAGATACTAATTTCAATACAACAGCATCTAATATGCTACTGAATCCATTAAAAAACAAGTGAAATATTAATTTAAATGAACAAATTAAATTAGTGGCATGCCGTGCAAGCATTTCTCAATTAAGTAAATATTGTTTCAAGTAATTATTCATGTAAACAGTCATTAATAGAGAACACGGTGAGTGCTTTTCTCTTTTTCTTGTCAATATTGAGTTGTTGGATTCATATAACAACAAAATAGACAGTGGTATGTTTTATTTTATCTTGCCCATTAACACTGCCTTTAAGATGAAGTGACTGTTTACATTCGTATCTCAAATGCAATTCAAATTTGTATTGCATATTAACATTAAAAAAATAATATTTTTATGTCAGTATAAATTGGGTAACAAAAGTACTTTTGCCATTACTAACACATAATTAAAGTTAGAACTGAATTAAAAAAGAAATAAGAAAATACATATTTTATATAAAGTAATATAACAAATATATATAAAAATATACAGAAACTATCACATTAATTGGACAAATGCGCGTGTTAATATTTTCTAAATGAGCGATTAATTGCCTTATCACTACTCTATGATGAGCAGAAGTCATCCCAAAACACACCAACATCAAATAGCATACACTTTCATAACAAGCTGGACATGACCTGAAGTCAAAAAGCAAAAGTTTTAAGCTAAAAAAATACTAATCAAGCCCGTTCCAGCCTGCCATTACTACAGTAACCCAGTACAACCTCTCTAATATAACGGGCACAGTGTGTGACCTGTATCTGCATAAATTGGCAGCACCAGAAATTAGTTTATAATGTCCATGGCCAAATCATGTGAGCAATAACAACAAGCCAGTGTGGGCGCTCTGCTAAAGCAGCGAGCGGGACGGGACGTCTTCACGTGGACCGAGCCAGAGAGAGACATACACTTGAATCGTCCTTTATGCTCTTAATTCTAAAACAAGATACACAAGCTGGCTAATATGAAATTTTGGGAAAGTCTAAATATAACCGTGTTGCGCTGGAAGCCCGGAGCACGGCCTTTAAGACAGGCCAGACTGAGCGGATTGAAAATACGGCAGCTATTTGATGCCATTTGAGACAATCAATGACTTTGATTCTTTGAAATCAACTATTTTAGTGATTCACGGCTAAAAGGCTTGAAAGTCTGAAAATTACAAAGTGTTTATGAATGTATGAATTTTTAAAGAAATAATTCTAAACCCATAATCTGTCACTTTTCTGAAAGATGGACTACTTTTAAGTGTGCTTTTTTTGTCCATTTCACAGCTTACCGCAGACAGACGTGGTCACTATGAATAACGAAAAGAGCTGGATGAAGATTTATTACAATTTCTCTTTTTGTGTTGCATGGAACAAATAACAGCATACGGATTTGGAACGTAGAGGTGAGTAAATATAGCAAATCAATCCTTTAAAGGACTAAATCATTGTGCATTTTTGAAATACAGGTATTCAGTGGAAAGATATTACATAAAAAAAGAGAAATACAATGCCCATCACCTACTGGCCTTCCCGCCCGCCCGCCGCACAACTCCAACACAATCTTACCGATTTTATGGAGCGCAAAAAAAAGCATTATGGCAAATCATCAAAATATAAATATTTCAACAAGAAGATAAAAACCAGATTAAGCGCATGGAAACTCTCCAGAGATACGCACAATAAGCACAAGGACGCAAACATGTGTCTTAACTGACAGCAAGCACAAAGCCGCGGCTGTTCTTTTCAATATCAGCAGAAAGTGAGAGGGAAAGAAAAAAAACAAACAAAAAAATTGGGTAATAATCAAAGCTCTCCCATAATCCCCCTCATTCCTGTGCTCTGATGTTACGGTATGCCTCTCAGTTGTCTTTTTGGTGTTGAAAACTGCTGGGGGGCACACGCTTTTCCATGCAAATTGAAAAGGTTGGAAGAAAGCGTTCGCAGGCCCCGTTTGCAGCGGCAGCGGCGGCGACACAGACAGAGAACCGGAGTCCCTCCTGTGGAATTCGCCACAAAGCAGGCTGGGATTAGGAGCACAATGGGAGAGAGAATGTGGGCTGAGGGGAGGGAGGTAAAACCCCACGGCACGGCGGGCGCTCGCTCTCCAGCCCGGCTGCGTTTCAATGGGAGCGCTGCTGCGCTAGAGACGGCTCGCCACACTCCGCAAGATCTTGCGAGACCAGCCTCTTGCTGACCACTTACGAAACGCAACTCACTGTGCACCAGTTACAATAGAGACTGCATTCAAGACATGCACTATATCATTCGCAGCGTCCTCTGGGAGTTAAACCCATAACCTTGGCATAACTACGCCGTAGCTTTGCATTCCTGCAGTTTAGACAATAAAGCAATGCCAAGATCATGAACTGAATACATGTATAAACTGAATGCAATATAAGTCACTTTGGATAAAAGTCAAGTTAAATGTATTTATGTAGCGCTTCATACAGTACACACGGTTTCAAAACCAGCATCACAGCAATAAACAGGAAAATAACAGTCTTAAAAAGGGATAGTTCACCCAAAACTCATCATTTACTCACCCTCGTGTTGTGTTTTTGTGTTGAGCACAAAAGGTGATATTTTGAATAATATTAATCAATTTATCTCAAGATGACAGCTAAATTTATGAAAGCATCTGCCAAATGCATAAAAGTAGATTCCCCGTAACATTCCAGCTTCAAGTCCTGCCCATAATAATCTCATTGGCTAAAAATCCTGCTGTGCATAATTATATATTAAACATAAAATATGTCCTGATTGGCTGTGATTTTTAGAAAAGCATTTTTGCATTCACTGTGGACAGATATATTTGCTATATCTATATAACAAACAGATATATATGTTTGATTAGGACAAAATGAAACCATAAAAAAGAAACCTTTCTAAATAAGGCAATTTGCAATTGCAAAATAAGTATATATGATGCACATATGTAAGTATATACACCCGGATACAAACAGTATAGTCACTTAAAGAGTTATATCACTATATAACAAATCTCAAAAGCATGATTGTCTTTATCATGGCAAAATGTAAACTATATTATCGCACCAGCTCTAATCTGCTAAAGCGACTATAAAGCATGAAGACATTAAGATATTATAAACATTAATATGATTTTCTGGTAAAGCTGCTTTGAACAATGCGTATTGTAAAAAGCGCTATACAAACGAATTTGACTTGGCAGACATTTAGTGTCATAACAAAAGACAAAAGTGTTTATTGGTTTTGTACATTGTGTGTATGTTTTATAATAGCAGACTGCGTCATCTGATGCTAATCGTCTCGCTCACGCGGCTCTCGGCCTGCCGTGAGTTTTTAACACAATGTTACAGTGTCGCCGCCGTCGGAATGCGAGCACATGCGCTCATGAATGATAAGGTGGGGAGGGTTGCGGTGCGTCACGTGACCTACCTAACGTGGTGGCGCGTGGACTGTCGTGGAGGACACACGTCCCCAGGTAGCCCTCCAGCTGGGAGGGCTGGCGCACGACTGCGCAGACGAACACACAAACACGCATTCACAGGTGTGGAGAGAGAAAGAGAAGGTTAGTGGGGGTAAAAGTGAACGTGTGAACAGGAAACAAGAGGCAGATGTCAAGAGCTGCAGTATAACAACCTGATTGACTGACTGACAGGTGCGTGTTTGAACACTTGAAAAGCTAACAATCACAGTGCTGTTGATTATTTTTTGCATGGCAAAGACAGAATTTAAGTCAAAAAACCTTTTGTCTTAAACGTACATCTATATTTGACAGGTTTTGTTAGATTTGCATTTTAACTGAATCTAAAGAATAAACAAATGAGGCATATTAAAATTAAGTAGACACGGAAAAGACTAGATAGACACAGACATATAAAGAGACAGACAGACAGACAGACAGACAGACAGACAGACAGACAGACAGAAGACAGACAAATAGTCAATAGATACATAAAATAACATAAATTGGACAAATAGAGAGACAGACCGATCGATCAACAGAGAGATAAATAGTCAAATAAATAGTCACTGAAGCAAATATAGGTAGACAAAGACAGAGAGATAAACAGAGAGACAGAGAGACAGATATACATATAGACAGAGAGACATACACACAGAGAGAGAGAGATCGGTCAATAGACGAATAGTCAGATGGATAGACAGGCAGATATAGACAGAGAGACAGATAGTCAGACAGACAGAGAGCTATAGACAGATGGATAGACTGAGAGACAGTCAGATAGACAGACAGAGAGATAGACAGACAGAGAGACTGTCAGACAGACAGTCAGACAGACAGAGAGACTGTCAGATAGATAGAGAGACAGTCAGACAGACAGACAGAGAGATAGACAAACAGAGAGACTGTCAGATAGACAGTCAGACAGACAGAGAGACTGTCAGATAGACAGTCAGATAGACAGAGAGACAACAGATAGACAGACAGAGAGACTGTCAGATAGACAGAGACAGTCAGACAGACAGAGACAGTCAGATAGACAGATAGGGAGCTATAGACAGAGACAAATAGATAGGCAGATAGACAGATAGATAAGCAGATATAGATAAATAGATAGATAGTCAGATATACATGGATGGAGAGACAGACAGATCAACAGACAGATAAATTCAACAAAAAGGCACATAAACCAAGACAGACAAAAAGACAAATACATCGATAGACAAATGGTCAACAGAGAGACAGACAGATCTCTTTCTTTAGATAGATGAGATTATTATTCATTTTCATTGAGCATTCTGCTTACCTATCATGTCTTTGGTCTTCTTGAAATGTTTATACCAGCGACCGAATTCTTGACACTTTGCCGCAGACACATTTGCATAGTAGGTGCTGTTAACAATTGAAGAAATCATACTCTGCAAGACAAAATTGTATGCGCTTTTTAAAATGTCTGTTTACTCACAGTACAATAACAAAGTCTGTCTAGAAATCCTGTACTACACACAACTCAGCATTAGATGAATCACAATGTCATATCTTGACCCAAAAAACATATGCAATGTGATTCATGCACAATTTTTTTTCTGCAGTAGTATAAACTAAAAAAATACATGTCCCTTTAACAAATGCCACAGAGTATGAAAGCGGATGCATCCAGGAGGCTCTGTGAGGCAGACAGCAAAGCAAAGGATGCTTTGGGGATTTCTGCCCTATATGAATGCAACTCATATTCGCAATCTGTTTTCACAGCCGGAGTTGCATGTTGAGACCACACAACGAGTTCACGTCTCCTCGCTGCCCTAACAGCACGCTTCCTATTCATCTCCTCTGCTTTTTTCTTCTTCTACTTTAATACATTCCACTCCAAAAAAAAAAGCTGAGATTCTTTTTCATTAAACCCAACACTTAACACCTTAATAGCCCTGGGCTACATAGCGCAGAAATTGTTTTGATTGTTATAAATATTCAAAAGATGAAACCATCTGTTTTTAAATTACAGGTACGGCAGCTTTATCATTTTTATAACATGAGCACTTGGGGACTCGGAGGTGGGATTTGCGGCTTACAATAGAGTTTGAGTTTATGGATAACTTCAGCATTCCCGTTTCCAAATGCTCTGATGCATCTTGAAGACCTAGAGATGCACTCTCAGAACGAAGGCTCTTCAGTGCCAGTTACACATCTCTTCTAAAGAGCCATTTTCCCTCTGAAGGGTTCTTGATGTGACTATAAGCTTCTTTGGAGATTTGTTTTTGATGTTAGATTATAGGTTGGTGTATGAACTGTTTTTCTTCAAAATCATATATGGACTTCTATGATATACGGACTTTAAAACGCTCTCTTATGACATCATAGAATGGACTTTAAAAAGGCTCTTCTATGACATCATATTACATTTAAAACAGCTTTTCTATGACATCTAGAAATTAAAAATGGTCTCTATGACATCACACGGAACTTAAAAAGTAGTTGCTTATTGCATAATATGGCAATTTCAATTTTTCTTGCATGATTCTTCTGTTCTCCTATACATACAGAATTAAAACAGAGTTATCCAATGACATCAAACAGAATTTTAAAAGGCTCTTCTATGAATACATACGAATGACAAAAAATTTTTTTTATAGTATTAGATGAAAATTCAAATAGTTCAGTTATATCATATAGAGTTTAAAGTTATCCCGTGAAATCAGATGGAATTTACAAAGGCTCTTCTATATCATATAGATCTGAAAAATATTTTCTTATGGAATATTATGGAAATTGTTTATGATTTTACAAAAAAATGAATCTTCCACAACATCATTTGGAACTTATTCTTACTATGTAAATGTCCTTATTGACATGGAAATAGCTCTTCTATGATTTCATATGGAGTTTCAATGTTAAAATGTTCTCCCATGACATCATTAAAAATGCTCTTCTATGACACATCACATGGAATTCTAAATTGTTCACCTTTAACATCACCAAATCTTCTTCTATGTTACACAACTTGATGCAAACTGAGCTCCATATAATGCTTTAGGAGAACTAGGGCACTACATGGATATTTTAAAAGGTCCTCCAACAGCATCAGGCAGAACAATTATTTTGGAACCTTTTTCCACCACGAACAGGTGCACAGTTCAGCAGGAGTCAGGACCAGCCAGACGAGGGTTAACCACTCACCAAAGCACACATCTCTGTGTACGCTTGAGAAGGACTATTAACCTTTACTGCCAAAGCTTGTGCTGCCACAGAAATGAAAAGTGTACAACGGTATCCACGACGAGCAGAAGACCCTCTCCAAAAGCAAGGGTGGAACATGACACCACAGTGCCATGCTGATAGGAGGCCAGGTTCAAACCGCACATCTGAAGGCCAACTGGCATTTTAAAATGTCACGGCTTCTTTTATCGCTGATCTGAAACAACAGCCAGGATGGAAGGGAGCTTACAAACAAAACCATCGACTAACAACAGAAGAGAAATGAAATTACCAAGATTTCATGAGTCATCAAAGATCTGTTTGAGATCTGATGTGAGTCAGACGCTCATTCTGGGTACAGTTGACACAGATGTTGAGAAAAGCTCCGTTCATTAATCACTCGTCTCAAACTCCTGAGACCCATCCACCACGCGGATAAACACCTCAGCGTTCTGAACGCCAGGAGCCATCAACAGGTAATGGGACAAGCCTCTTTAAAAGATAACCATCGCGAGGCTTATCGGTGCGCCCAGGAAGTCTGTCACGCTGTTATCGACCTGAACCATCTAGTTGGCTTTCCGTCACGGGAGAGTCTCATGAAAACGCTCCGTATCTAGCCAGGCACTCACTGTTTGTACTTCCTTCTTACGTGCCATCTTTTAGTCTCCCTGCGGAGAGACTGATCGTATTGTGTTGGAGAGGTGTGTTAATTCCCCCTCCTTTTCATTTTTTTTTTTTAAAAACGTCTTAATTACAGCTTCTTTTTCGTCCATTGCATGAGAAAGGGGGGAAAGCCCATGTCAAACCCGAGCAAAGATGGCCTTTGACGGCTATTTGCTGCTATGCTACTACACAGCTGCTCTTTCAGGGCCACGGGGTGGGTGGGGAGCTCTATTGTTGCAGTCGTCTGAGGGGACACAGGGGTTAAGTTTGATCACAGGGAAACATACGTGTGCTGAAAGACGGCTGACGAGCGGGAGGGGCCTGCATAAACCTGGAAGAGCAATTTACTTTTGTCCTTTCTCTAGCATTGCACCAAAAAACGTCTGACGGCAGGCAAATTATATTCTGCTAAAAACAATATCCAAGAACTAATGGGTCAGCTGGTCAATTATTGAGGTCAACTGGTGGGGTATTATTTTTTATAATTTGTATTTTATATATATTTTATTATTTGATATATATATATATATATAATTGTAATGTTTAATTTGTATAGCACAGCACTTGCTCAATTTAACCTTGCCGTCACTAATATATATTTGTAATATTTTATAATATCAAAACAAATGTTTAGTTTTTACACAACTTGATACAAATTGTGTGGGTACACTTTCTAGGTTGCTCAACTGCTTCTAAAAAAATTTTTTAAATATAAAATTTAAATAAATGTTTAATTTGTATAGCATGGCATTTAAGAGAGGATTGATTTTATTTTTAAAAAGTAAACAAATAAACACGTAATTACTTAAAAAAAAAAAAAAAAAAATTTTTGAAAAGTTTTAGCGTTTAAGTTGCTAAGTTCATCCGTATGTTTATGTGTGCTGTATATACACACACACACACATACATATATATATATATATATATTAGTGCTGTCAATCGATAAAAAAATCGTATTAATCGCACATTTTCCTAAAATTAATCGCGATTAATCCCACCTAACATTAACGGTTTTAAATGTACTTTTGTATTGCAATAATTTCACATTCAATCTTCAAATGTAAAATGTACAAACAACAAAGACAGTATATTTTTATATTTCTGTAATGGTTATTAGCTTATTTGCCTGCTATTGCTTTAAAAGCTGCTGCTGCTGAACGTGACGCGGATCTGACGCGCATCTTATTTTCTCACAACTCTCTTGACCTTTTCTGAGCCACTTCAGGTCTTAAAGTCTCTTCTAATGAGCGGACGAGTTGAATCGGGTGTTTTAGATGAGGGAGACAGTGCTGGGTGTCTCAGGACAGTTTTAAAAACCATTTCAGAGACATGTTCTTAAATGTGACGCATATATAACATATTGCATGCATGCACACAGATTTAAGGCTGCTTTAATCGCCTTTTTGGTAACATGCCTTAACTGACGGCACAACTAGGACATTGCATGCACGTAGTTTCTTTCGCTGTTTTATATGAAATGATACAGACTACAGCGCGCGCCGGCACCTTTGTGCGTGTATTTGAAGAGCGCGCGCTACGAGCACAGAATATTTTCCGTTTTGACTCGTGCCTGGCGCGGAGGCGATGTTAGAGCGCGCGTCTGAAACGTCTCCCGTTTGATGTGGTCATAAAGACGTTCTGCATCTAAATAAACGCAATCCTTTTCAAGAAAAAAGAGACGGAGGCAGCAGTTGTGAATTGGGTTGCCAACCCTAGCACCGTTGATTGTGTTAAATATTTTTAATACGTTAATCTGAAAAAATGTATGTCCTGCGTTAACATGCTAATTTTGACACCACAAATATATATATATATATATATATATACACACACACATATACATAGATTCCAAAATGTCAATGTATATATCAACGTAAATATCAATATCAGATATGAAGATTATAATATTATGATATTTATTATTTTTATATTAAAATATAATATTATGTATGTTATGTAATACTATCATATATATTATGAGTACTGCTAAATATCATAAAATTTAAATATTTAACTTGAATAGTGCCTCTCCAGAGCTCGCTTTTTTTCATTAATAACACAATAATAACTAGAAAATGTATAGTCATGGGAAAGCACATGCATGCATGCATAAATTAATGCATTTGTCCGTTTTCTCAGCTTCTCGCACAATGAGTGTTGCGTTAAAGTCAAATGAAAACTACTTCAACTTTGAAAAACATATCAAGACCCCCGATTCAGTTGAACTCTGTCCGACTTGCTAGCTTTACTAAGAAAAATGTCTGGTTGGTGTATGACAGTCCATCTGATCAACATAGTTACATAAGGCTTCCTTTAAGAATGACTAGTCAACTAGTCATACACAAAGTTCACCAACTACACTAGCGTGCAAACTTAAACATGCAACGCATCTTTGGGAAAAAGCACAACATTCACAATCCCCATCCATTCTGGCCTAATTCTCCTTCTGATTCTCCATTCATTAACCCTATCAAGAGCAGGGATTACCGTTCGGAGTATCAAGACGACGCTAATCCTATAAAAGTTGGCGTTCGCTCTTAAACCGGCCTGATCTCTCCAACTCCTCCTGTTCAACAGTAAGACTGTTCACCTAAACAAAAAGGTCACCTCTACTAGGTTACCCATCAAAGACGACCCGAACACAGACGAGGCATCCTGTTCTAATTGGAGAAGCAATGACTAAAATTAGCAAAAAACACTCACTTCACGCCAGCGAGAGTAATCAGAAACAACAAAAGCCTAAAAATCCCCCCTCCCCCGTAAATTGCAGCACACGCTTGCGGGCCGCCCAGCCTACAGCAAGCGAGCTGTGAGCGGACTCTAATTCAGTGTAAGCACCGGGCCGCTGCTCAGTGGGAATAGCTCACATATGGACTGTAAACAGAGTGATTAGAGAGATGTGGAGCGGCCCAGCCCCTGCGCTGCCTGAACAGCACCCTGGGACTCTTTACATCACCACACACACCTGCAGGTAAAGAACGGGCTTCCCTGAGACGAAAAATAGACTGCGATTGCTCCAACACACGGGCTGAAACACTCGCCTTTCCTTAAAATACATTGTGGTTTTAAGGGTGAATCTCATGAAAACATGCCCTGGTCACATTTCACTGCAAAATCAAGAGGGATTATAAGAAATTATATTTTACTTAAAAATAAATTAAGCCCATTTTTAGGACATTAATTTAATTTTTTGCATTATATTCAATACTATTAAGCAGATTTCCCCCCTCAAATTCTCATTGCTGTAATAGTCTGGACGTTTTTTGTCCTGATTATTCTCTAAGGTGAGATTTTTATACTGGTAATACAATATTATTTTATTATATAACACTTTTTAAATAAGTATAAATGAAAAAAACATGGTATAAAGACTCAAAACTAGTACTATCATGCCGTTTTAAAATAATTAGTTAATTCACATAAAAATTAAGCTTATTTTTAGGACCAATACTTTTTTTAAGCAGACCTTCCCCCTCCAATTCTAATTACTAATTACATCTCACTTTTATTACACTTTTTAAAATCAGCATAATTAAATAAAAATTCAGTATAAAGACTCCAAAACAACACTATCATGCTGTATCGATACTTTAATGATTTAATATATATATATATATTTTATATTAAATTCACAAAACTAAAGCCCAATTTTAGGACCAAAAAATTTTTGCATTATTTTCACCACAATTAAAGAATAGTTCACCCAAAAATGACAATTCAGTCATCATTTACTCACCCTCAAGTCGTTCCAAACCTGTATGAATGTCTTTGTTCTGCTGAACACAAAGGAAGATATTTTGAAGAACGTTTGTAACCAGGCTATCTTGGGGCACCATTGACTTCCATAGTAGGAAGTCAATAGTGCCCCAGAACTGCTGTGTTGCCCACATTCTTCAAAATATCTTCCTTTGTGTTCAGCAGAACAAATATATTGTGAGTAAATGATGACTGAATTGTCATTTTTGGGTGAACTATCCCTTTAAGCTGCCCCCCCCCCCCCAAAATTCTCATTACTGTAACAATATTTGGATGTTTTATGTCTTGCTTTTTTTCTCTAACTATTCTTAAGTATTTCCGATGAGATTATTATTGTCATTCTAAAAAAAAAAAAAAATAAATAGAGTATAAAGACTACCATGATGTATAAATACACTTCAAATATTTGATTTAAAAACATGATTTTTTTTAATGTATATTTCCAATATATCAAATAAATATATCTATTTTTTGCATAATAGTTATAAGAACATGAGCTGCAGCTGACATAAATATGCAGTAAAAAACAATGCAAAAAAAATCTTAAAATAAAAAGCTTAATTTTCTATAAGCAACCACAATTCTTTCCACAGATTCTGAGGTTAGAACACGACATGTTGACAGGTTTTGTGAGATTCACCCATAACAGTTCACAGCTTGTAATGCATTATCAAGATCATTGTGGTTCGCCCATTGTTTACCCAACAATACTCGCATTCATAACGACTAGCACTGCTTCTACAGCATCAAAATAAAGTGCATTAATCTACGGGGATGACAATGGCTATTGATTTGGATTTCTATGGCAATTCTGTCCATTTCCACTCTATCAAACTCTGGGCATTTGAAAAGGGACACTTGCAATCTTGGCAACTAGACGTGGAAGGCTCCAGCACCTGTGATAAGGGACATTCTTTTGCCAGAGAGCTCTGGTTCATGTCTTTGAGTAACTCCTTGAGCGCATTTCTTACTGTAGAGTGGGTCCACTGCTCTGGAGGAAGGTCTTCCAGTTTAGGACAACTGCAGGAAGAGATAGAACAAGAGAGAGATGGAGAAGGGAAACAAAAGAGAGGGAGAGAGAGAGGACGGTGAGCACTGGGCTTTGCTTTCCTGCTGCAAGCGTCCCTCTAAGACAGACAGATTTCATTTGGCGCATGAAGCAGATGCATCTGGACTCTCTCTCCTCTCTCTCTCTCTCCTGATTGTTCTGATTAGTTAATTACTTTATACAACACATCTGCTGTATTGATGCATGAATTATACATCAGCTGCATGTGGCGACTATTATTTCACGTTACTTCTACCTTCCTGCCTTGATGTGCTTGCTAAAACAATTTAAGGTGTTTCCATCTAGATTTCGATGCTAGGTGCATTAAAAAGGAACCAGCATCAACTATCATCTAAACACGTTTTTAAAAAGAAAAAAATCCAGTGTTTAGAACATTTATGCATGTGTGGTGGGAAAAAAATTCACCATCAAATCAACGGAGAAAACACAGCTGCATTCAGGGTGTCATTAATGAACGCTTGTTCAATAGGACGCAATAAACGGCAAGCTGCCAAGAAAATATCGCAACACTAACATTCAGAGATGTTCAGCGCCAGCATGCGATGAAAATTAAAGCTAAGGGCGTCATTTCTGCACCACTAGTGTGACAAAACGGAAGTGCAAATCAATGACTGTTTCCAAACAGTCTGCAATCGATCAGACAAACAGATTTGACTAACTAGTTAATGAGCGACTATCTGTTTGTCTGACCAATGGCAGACAGGGAAACCTGTTTGGTAACACTGATGGAACACCAAACTGAACATATTACAATGATGTATAGTCATTATTATTGTTTTGTATGTGCGTGTACATACATGCACATATACCTGTATATACATTCATTTTTGAAAAAAAAAAATTGAAAATATACAAAACAAAAATAGGAAATATATATAATTAAGTGTCACAGTATTAGTTCAAAAAGCTTTAAAGAAAATCACATGTTTTATTGTACGATTCATACTTCAATGTAAATAAATGTCTTTTTATGGTAAAAGAAGCTGGCGCTGAAAGTAAAAAAATGCCATTCTTGGTCTTGAATTTATGTTACAAAAAAAGGCTTCCCGGATTAATAATAATTGAATATTAATGGTTTCATAGTTCTTTAAAACACTAGAGTAATTGGATGTGCAGTAGTACTGCTGTAATGTGCAATTAACACGTCCATGTTTGCACATAGACACGCACACACACACACACACACACACAAAAGAAAAGGAGGGACTGGATCCGGCACACTTTAAAGTGTGAGACAGCCACACAGCCTCTGGAGACGACACAGACACAGACACAGACACAGAGACAGAAAGATGTACATGGATGTCTACAGAAAAAGGAAGAGGTGTGTCTGTGTGTGCCCACAGCAGTGGCTTGTGGGAAAAACAGCACTGTATGTGGCGGCCCTGTGGGTACAGTACATGGGAAACACTGACCTGTGTAGCTGGATTTTCAGCGTGACCACATGGTACACATCCTGTAACATGTCCGCCACTGTGGCATCGGGTGCATCCGTCACGTAGGAAAGAGGCACGGGGTTCCACTTGCCCACCTGAATCAGACCTGCGGTGAGGCGACACCATTTACCACAGACAGACACTCACACGACAGCACGCATAATCAAGGACTTTGCACAAAAAAAGCAGCTACCATACTTTTCTAAGTACTATTTGATAACCATATTCATGCACCATGCTTCTAAATATAACCATCACAGTGATGTCCGTTTTGAGTTTTCACACAGAATCTAGTGAACTGCCTACATAGGCAGGATTTATAGCAATCTCGTTTTGCAGGCAGCAACACATGCATCTTGTGTGGACAACACAATCTCATAATGCATGGCGACAGGGTTCATTAAAAAGAGTATCCAAGATGGCAAGAGAAATGAGAGAAATTGGTTTTAAAAACACTTAAGGCCAAAATATAATTAAGAACGACAATTTTAACTAATATTTGTGTATATATTTTTTATTATAAGATACTGTAAAGTTTTGTAATGCTTTTGAAATAGGTTTCTTAAGCTCACCAAGACTGCATTTATTTGATCAAAATTACAGTAAAATCTGAAATATTGTGAAATATTATTGTAATTTAAACTAACTGTTTTCTGTGTGAATAGGTTTTAAAATGTAATTTATTCCTGTGGCAGCATCATTATTCCAGTCTTTAGAGTCACATGATCCTTCAGAAATCATTCTAATATGCTGATTTGCAGCTTAATAACTATTTAATATTATATTCAGTGTTGAAAACAGTTGTCCTGCTTCATATTCTTGTTGAAACTGATCCTTTTTCAGATTTTTGAACTAGAAATCTTTTGTAACATTATACATGTCTTTATTGTCACTTTTCATCAACTTCATTCATCCTCGCTGATTAACGGTATTAATCTCTCAACATTTGAGCAGTACCGATTTATGAATATCAAATTAAATGAATCACATGTTATAATGCCAAACTCTGCTGAAATGAATTTGTCGAGTCTTTTGTGAATAGCTCTATTTGTATGATGGTGCATATATATATTTACCACAAGGTCTTAAAACAGTCTTTCTAAAGTTGATTTATATGGGAATACCATGGTATTTTTTATACAGGATTGCAAAACGGCATTCTTTAAAAAAAAAATGTGCTCGCCCATGTTGTCTGTCGACTGGCACTAAATGGGTAACAGATAAAAAAACAAGATCCAGAAGATCCAAAGCAACAATAAATGATGATGGACAGCCTGCAATAAATTACAGGCTGAAGGCTACGGCTCTTAAAATAGCCCCAACTCCATAAAGCAAGCAATTAGAAACCGCAGGCCCACCTCCACACTCGTTCCCATTGAGAAAAGTGTGATTACAGAGAGCAGGAGGTGCACCTGTGTTCCTGCCTCTACCCACAACCCCCCTGACCTCGGCATCAGGTCAGCCCGAGCAGAAGCATGCATGCACTACCAGAACACAGCCAACAAATCACTCCAAAAATATCTCTGTTTAGCCTCCGAAAATATCCGAGCATCTGCCTGGCGTTTTATGACTCATGCTTCTGATCTAACGGCAAAAAAAAACACATGCACATTCTGGATAAATAGGTATCGCCGTGTACCATGTGTCTGTACGCCATGTTTAGGATGATTAAAACGTGCCGTACCTTTAGCCTGTGCAGCCGAACTGTGCGAGTAGCCCAGGGAGAGCAGGGCCATCTCGATTAGCTGGTTGAAGAGCATGTCCTTCCTGACCAGAACGAACTCAGCATGTTCCTCTTTGCTGTCAAACTCCATGGGGCTCTCGTAGTGCTCCACCACACAAAACACTGGCAGCATGTTACCTAGCAGAAACAAGAGAGCGAGCTTTACACCGCTGCATAGAGAGCGTGCAACACAACCGGGAGATGCTAAAATGCCACGGATTTGCAACAACAGTGTTGCATATTCAGCCGAAAATGCAAATGCAAAGTCTACTCAAACTGAAAATAAAGTTGTTTTAATAATAGCACGTTGCTATGTGGTTGCTAGGGTAGCAATTTTGAAAAACCTTGAATCCTAAGCATATAGGCAGTAGGAATAATAATGACATTGACCTTTGCATGCAACCTCCAATAACAGCATCTTATCTGAATTTTGGGGTGCTGATTCCAAAAATAGTATAGTTTCAGTATCCTATTTTCTCACAAAATGATGTATTTTGTAGCATTTTTGCATTTGACAAGCATTTGTAAGGTGAAGAAGTCTTCTATTATCCCTTAATTAGCAGAAAATCTACCACAAAAGACACAATTTCTGTCTTCATCTGAGATAACTTAAAACTATTTGTTCCATTATCAGCTGCTTTTCACACGTATGACATTATTTTATGCCTAATTCTGATTTCAAGGTTAGAATTGTGGCCAGTGACACAAGAAAATGCAAACATGAGCCAGATTAAAATGACAATTTATTCATAAACTTATGTTTTCTGACATTGAATGGAGTATTTAAAAAATATTATAATTTTTTCAGCAAATCAGCTGAAATATTTTTTTATGCAAGGCTGTGTTATCAATCGTCTATCATCCACTGCAACGGTGTTACAATAAAGCAGCATTGTAACGTGCATAATCAGATCAGAACGCAGAACAAGCGGAGACGGCGTCAACGAAACAGCTCTGCTATTTAAACGTGTTAGCACACTAAAAGGTTAGAGCTCATCGCGGCTTTAGCGCTTTATTTATTGTTAAGGTGCTCAAATCACATTAGAATACTTCTTCAGGCAGATCCCAGTACCGTTCCCATGATGCTGTGCAGTGGCTCCCAATGCACCGTATAGCCTTGAGGTTTACGAGTCTGTGTAAACAGCGTGCCTCTATCAGGGAAAAAAGAAAAAAAAAACGAAGAATCTCCATCCAAAGCTGTCATGTGTTCGGGTTTACTGTGCAAATATCACATAATACCAGCCAGCTGCAACACTGCGGTGATGAAATTTCAGGAACTTCATGATCTCCTGGACCCAGGATCTTTATTTTTACAGGGTTTAATACAGGCTGGGGGTAATATCAACACCGTCTATCCGGGGCAATCGTAATAAATCATATTTCTGCTCCTCGCGGTCGCAGTTTCCTAAGAATGAGACCGTTTTCTGGAAAACAATCAATAAATAGGGTAATCATAAGCAGATGCCGGGGAATGTGCTGAATCGAAGCTTTTCCATTTTTAATAGATAAAGATCTAACAATAAAGACTGCTGTGTCGGTTCATTTCGGGATCAATACACGCTTTGTTCCCAGAGAGCTGAGAAAAGCCCATGGTAAATATTATTCAGCTGAAACAATGAATACAGTAGCTTCCAAAGTTCAGCAAGCACTCAGCAAAAGTTCACTTTTACCCATAAATAATAATAACGGTTACCCAGAGAGCTATAGAATGCAGCCGGGGAACATGAACAACTGATGCTAGTTGTTGTAGCTAAAAACTTTTCCCTTTAATTGTACACTGCAGATATATATATATATATGGGTAGTTGACAAATTAAATTGGACTGTGTTCTATGGTGTGACATGTGTAAAATGTCAAATTAGCAGCCAAAAAAATAATCAGGGTTCATTTACTAAGAATTTTGATTTGAAAAGTTTTTTGTGACATACCAAAGCAGCAGAAAAAGTAGTAATGTGCTTACAATAACTACTAATTGTATTCTTAGAAATGCTGCTGGTGGCATAGCTATGGAAAAATATATAAAATGCGCAAACTACTTTGCACAATTTTACTCATAATTTAACCAGATGCCTGATATAAGGGTCCTAATCGTATAGCCTTGTCATGGCCACAACATAAACATGTCGTATAGTCCTAAACATAGGACATGTCGTATAGTCCTAATCATGGCCACAACATAAAATGGGACATTTTGTCGGTCACTTGGGTTTCTGCCTGATTAAATATCTGGTAGCCCCGCCCATTGTGAAATGTCATTGGTCCAAATTTGAACGGACAGACAAATTGCTTCTCACTAAAATCAATTCCATCCTAGTTAGGACACACACTCTTAGAAATAAAGGTTCCATATTGTTTTTTTCTAGCGATGCAATAAATCATTTTTGGTTCCCCAAAGAAACTTTAACCTTTTTCCACCAGAAAAAAGACCTTTTGTGGAATGGTGGAATTTTAAGAGGTTCAATTTTTTAAGGCATTGATGGTTCCATGACGAACCTTTAGCATCCATGGAAACTTTCAAATGCACAAAAAGTTATTTATAGTGAAAAAAGACTCTTCAGATATTTAAAATGTTCTTCACACTTTAAAAAAACGGTTCTATTAAAAACTGTTGACTGAAAGGTTCCTTGGGGAACAAATAATGTTTTTTCTATTGCACCACAGTGAAAACCCCCTTTTGGAACATTTCTTTTTAAGAGTGCAGTGGTAAGAAGAAGCAAACTCACCCCTCTTGTGGCAGGCCTTCAGATGATGTCCAGGCGGTTTGAAGTGCACTCCGGGGAGTTTCGCTCCAGTGCTACCTAGACGAGACCTGCCCAGCGGGCTTCCGTTCTGTTCCAGGCGGGCCATTTTGGCCGGAGGAGCCATGGAGTCATTCAGAATGTTGACCATCTCACAGTTCTCCTTCCCCTGGCATGTTTCGCTGAGATGCTCCATGGTTCTCAGCACCACTGCTCACTGTCACCTGAAGGGGAAAATAACAAGCAAAGCAGCGGCGTCAGGATGGCTGGATGATCAAGTGCCATAAAATAAACTTTTTTCACCCAATTATAAAGATTACTGAACCTAAAAAAACAATGATATTGCAACATAAACTCTGTCTCTTCCATGTAGACTGAAATGTCAAATCAAGCCTAATGTTACATGGCATTTACAATGTTTCATGCAACGATCACATTCCCATTCCTAAGAGCGTGTATTATGTATGTCTAACCCACTGCAGAATCCCATGTGGAGAGCAAACAAGCCAGTTTTTGTACAGTCGCATTAATGTGCAGAGGAGTCCACTTCAGTGATCAGCGCACCGCACAATGAACCTTTCCATACACGAGAGACAGGCTGTGAAATATTTAGCGGATCAGATCTCTTGGTATAAAACTGAAAGATGCTGAATTCCCGATTGAAGTGAAGACAAGCAGCTGTTTTGGTAGTAACTGTTAGTATTTAATGACACCCAAAAAAAGTTTCCCTAAAATTGCAAAACAAAAGAAAGGCCTCGGATTATCTAAGATTACCGGAAAAGGAACGTGCACCTTGTCTCAACATTGCATTCCCAGCGATAAAGGAACATTGCACCAGACACCATGACAGACGGGGTTAGATTTCATCAAACAGGCCAAACAAGACATCAGACATGCAACAATGACTTCCACAGCACTGAACACCAGATTAATGTGACTTCATTTAAAAACCAGTACAACTGGAATAGAGGATATAGATAAAAAAGATGAACTCGGGGCACTTTTGTAGAAAATAAATACTTCTATGTGAATGGAAACACTCGAATAGTAAAAATGAGTAAGTGTCATCTTAAACCGTATATTTCTACTTCTCCAGACCCTTAAAATGCATTGCTGTAACCTAATGCAGGTTGATTGAGGAATATAACACATATACATCTATATCTATATATACATATATATAACTACATAATATACAGGTTACATTGTATTTTGGGTGCATAACATATAATTGAACGATTAACAATTCCTAGTGTGCATACAGATATATATATATATATATATATTTAAAAATAAAAGAGAATATTTACTAATAATTAAAATAATTCTATAAAACAAAGAAATAAGAAAAACAACACAAGCTTGAACTCACCACTTTAAGAAGAACATATAAAGGAGCTGTGGATGAACAGCCACTTCAAGTTTTGGCAAACTTCACTCGAATATCAGTTTTATGTCAGCTATTCTATTCTGAAACAGAAAACTTCCCGATCGTCCACGACAGAACCTAATATCAAACGCTATGCCAAGAATTACAGCGCATGAAGAAGCATATAGACGAAGCGCAAAGTACTTTCAAATGTGATGAGAGCTAAAACCCGTGCTCGCATGCAATCAAGCCGAAATGCAACGATCTCCGGTGAGTATAGAGTTCAATAGAGTTTACGATCACATCCACCGTCTGTTCTGTGCGCAGAATAACGCTCAAAAATAAAAGTAACCGCGAGCGTTCCCTACACATCCCATCGAGCTTCAACAACACGCGCCTATAGGAACAGAAGCGTCCGTGAACCGCCTCTCATCTGGCCAAACAACAGCACGAAGCCCCAGCGACCTGCCGTCTCATCTCGAGCCGATCTGCGGATCCAAAGCAGCTTGAAAACTTCCGAACGTCGAGCGAAACGTCAAAGCATCCGAACATTCCTGACGCACGTCAGCTCAGCGTTACATTGCATCTTCCGCTTGTTACATTTGTAACATTCGCGCTCGGTCCTTTTCTTTCTGTTTCCCTTCTCTCTCTCTCTCTCTCTCTCTCTCTCTCTCTCTCTCTCTCTCTCTCTCTCTCTCTGTCCCCATTAATTTATGAGTTGCATCGGCTCATCCCTCCCTCTCCGCGCTGCCTGCCGCTTCTCCTCATCTCTAAACCTCCTAAACGACGCGATTGAAGGCGGATTTCTGGTACTCCGCGTCTGTCGCTGTCCTGGAGGAGGATGGACGCGAAAATAAAGTAAAAGTGCCGGAGAGCGAGGATGATGATGGTGGATTTCCGCCTGCACGCGCGCAGGAATTTTTAATCAGCTTGATTAGAGTGAGGCGGTTCTGCATTTATTACTGAATCTACACACACATATCCTGTACACACACATACAGGATGCACATGCACCGAACAGCACAATAAAATCGCTTTGTCACAAAATAAACGCTCTTTGTTTGTGAGCGTGTGCATGTTGATCCCGACGGTGTGTGTTGAGATGTTAATGATGAGTAGAGATGAGATGATGAGCAGAATCGAGGGAAGGAAGCAAACGAATGATCGTATGAACGACTGTGATGATATTATAGCGGGGGTTTGACGCGGTTCTGTTTTAAAAAGTTGCAAAAGAGCCTCAAGAGTACAATATTTCTTACAGCAAAAGGACACGCCATCTGTCAGTGATGCTGGTGCATGACACACACACACACACACACACACACACACACACACACACACACACACACACACACACACACACACACACACACACACACACACACACACACACACACACACACACACACACACACACACACACACACACACACACACACACACACACACACACACACACACACACACACGTGCAGGTGACAGCAAACGACCAACCCTGAACACACACACACACACACACACACACATAGATAGAGAGAGTGAGATCTAATTTATGCAAATATGATAGACGAATAAATGAATGCACACGAGTTTAAAAAAATGCTTAGAGTGATTATTTATGAGGAAATGCATTAAGCAAAAACGTGCATTTTATAAAATAGTATCAATAAAACAAAGACTGTTGATGCATTTGATGAATGAATTATTAAATTAAAACCTGTAATTATTTTGACATCAAAACAGGAATTAAATCATTCTCAGCCTTATTTGATTTTAAAAAGACGCCCACTGCAATAAAAGAAAAAATAATTATTACATAGGCATTATATGTTATCTACACTGGCATGTATATTACCATAAATAAAAACACAATGACATATACAGAAAACAATCATATGTGCAAGGGGCAAATTGAATCACTCATGATTTGGAAGTAACACCTCATCCTAACTAATTAAATTGATATTCAAAGATCTGTATTTACTACCATAACATGTTTAGGATTTCAACATTGTATTTAATGTATAAATAAATAAGTATACCAGTAATAAATCATTGCATACAAACACACACTCAAAAGTTTAAGAACCTGATGCTTTGTTTCTGCTAATGTATGTTATTATAATGCCAAATGAGAGTATATTGTTTATTTATTATAAAAAGAAGATTAGTTTTAAAGGTAAACAAGCACATGCCCATGTCAGAATCAACAATTATAATGATTAATGGGTCCAATAATGAATTATAGTGAAGACGGTGAAATGTGTTTTTAAAAGCAGGAGTGTGTAACATGTATAGACATGAAACTGAAGGTGATAAAGCTATATGAAATCAGCAGAACTAGAACACTAAGTATCACTGCTGTTAAAAACAGGAACTGAAAGAGAAGAGCGATGACCAAACATTTCAAGGGGTCGTCAAATACATTCATCGATTCAACACGGGTAAATTATTGTTTTTTAATGTCACATGCAACATATGTGATATGCCATTCGTACAACGCTGCACACGTTTCCGGCGTTGATGTGAAATTGCACGGAGCTTGTTTTCGCTGTCTTGAGATGTTAGTCCTTGTGCAACACATTGGGTGGTGCAGCAGCTACAGCGATGCTCTAGTCTAATATAGCCAACTTTATATCAAGAGCAATGGCTTATTCACACACATTCAGTATTTCAATGCAAAACATCAAAATATGTAGCTGAAACTATTTCAATCAGATCTGATGCTTCAAATCGTCAATCATAGTAAATAATATGACATATCATCTGGTTTTATCTGCTCCCAAAATCCATCATTGGCTGTAAAAGGCAAACGGATTGTGCAGTTGCATCGGTCCACTCTTATTTCACAGTAAAATGGAATCGCGGGCCGGGCGCAGTGGTAAGCGGAGCGTGGCCGCCATGTTGACGTGCTGTGGCTGCAGTCTCCTCTGCACTCGTACAAGAGCATCACACAATTTCTGCCGGCCTTGCCAGGAGGGTCCTGATGCTGCCAACAGGTGCAGACACTGCCAAGAGCCCTGGCACACACACACACACCGCCCAACAACACCAATGCTGACATACAGAAGGGCATGCAGATTCACAGAGCAGAAATGATTTGATCAACTGTGGTTATAATTCAGCTCTCGCCCATTTAAAGAAGGGTAAACACAATTGAAGAGTTGAAAATGCCAATATGTGTAGCACGCTCAGAGCAAACACCAATGAATACTAATATGCTAGTGCTTTAAAAAAAGAAAATAATAATAAACAAATACACAAATGTACAATGCAGAACAAAAGCAATGCACAAACAGCACTGCAAAAATGCCCAACACTGCCTCATCTGCCACTTTTATTGGTGTAACAAATTATTTAGCCATACTAATATAAATAAAATATATATATATATACAAAATATTTTATCAAAGCATTTTTGGGTATTCAAATTTGAGATGCAAGCTTAGTTTGATGTCAGTTTATACTTATTTAAATTACATAATTTAACAGAGTTCTCTTTTTTTAAAGTTAACAAAATACTATTTTAATTTTTAAAATAAATGCAACATTTTTTTATAGCATCCTAAAGATATTGCATTGTTTATTTAGCCTTTTTCCACGAACATACTGTTTATCCTGGAATATGATCATTTGATGTTAATTTATATTGACATGACAAATTTTGTCATATTTAAATCACATAATTTAACATTAATAATTTAACATCATTTGCATCCTAGGATGTTGCATGGCTTATTTCGGCTTTTTTTTCAAGCTCATCCGGTTTCCCCCGGAATAGTGACACAATATGTGTAAATGCATCCAAAGTTAGAAACCCCTATGACAACAAGACAGTACGGTCTTCCTCTTTTCAGCTGCACTGGAGGCAGTTTATCACTCGGCACATTTCACCAGCGCTATTCTGACTGCTCGCACGCGTAGGTGTTGTTTAGTCTATGTGCTTGCCACTTCCGCAATGTTAAATGTGCATTAACAAGATTATTTGAGGTAGTGTTATAAATCAGAGCCAAGAGCATCTCGGCAGTTTGATAACACAAACAGCATGGGGTAGAGTCATCAGTGCCCACCACATACCGAACAGACACACTGAATCAATGCGGAGGCAAATGGGCAGTATACAAATCTCCATTAGATGCATTCAAAACAAACATTTCCTGGAAACACCAAAACGTGGAACTCATTACAGTCTCTAAATATTTGTGGCTGGCACATTTTTAGACAAAATAGAGGAGCTGTGTTACTCGAGCACATTAATATAGTAGTTTGCAGTTGACTGTGCACGACTCACATGACTTGTAAGTGTATTAAATAATAAAAATAACCTGCAGTAATAGACTTATGTGCGTGAGGGGAGTCTAACTCCATCACTTTATATGTGCAGGCTAATTATTTAATGCATGCAGTGGTATAAAGCGATGCAGCACAGTGAACAGTCATTTCTGTCTAGTGCACACTGTGTTGTTGAACCTCTAGTGTGCACTGTAAAAGTCCCCCTGTGGCTTGCTCGCATCTGATCACCTGCCAAATAAAGTGCGCGAGACTTTTAAATCAGTGAAAGCCTGCGAGAGCTCAAGTCCGGCTGCACACAAGCCAACGACAACAAAAAGATCCTGCTCTTTGAATCTCCCTCAGGAATCCGTATTAATTATTTAAAAACAATTACTCATTCCGAGCGCTCGAGAGAGGCTCTTTATCAGCTCATCGCTTGGTTATTCCTTGCTTTTATCGAATTATAAAACAAATCAGTCATCTAACGATCAAGCGAGATCAGTTTCAAGGCCCGGGAAATTACTTTTCTGTCACTGCAGTGGGGCAGCATCACATGATCGAATAATTAGCCCTCTAATTTCTGCCTCGTGGATTGCGACGTATCAACAATTAATAGAGTTAAAGCGACAGAGAGAGAAAACCGCTGTGAAGCTCTTTTTTTGCTTGAGATTTGCTGAGATGCAACGCGTGGGCCCACGCAGATACTGCGCCCGCAGAAGTTTTAGAAGAATTGCAACGCCCGTCATTCACAAAGTTTTACGCGTCTCTGCATTTTGGCTCATTTTATTATGCTTTCAGCTTTCAAAATGAGTGCAGCACTCTCACTTGCAACATTTAACACACATTTCTAAAGATATTCCCGCAAAATGAGTGCAGGAAATGCAATCAAGTCTGATAATAAGTGAGTACGCTTGTCTTTTTTCTGCAGTAAAGCATGCACTGAAAGACGGCACTCTTGAAAATAAACCTTTCCACTGCACAAAAACACCTTTTTGGAAACTTTATTTTGAAAAATGTACGGCGCCGACTCCAAGGTCATCGGGTTCAAATCTTACAGGGAACACGCACATGCATATGCACTGAGAAAATGTCTTTTAAGTTATGCATAAAAGCATATGGCGAGTATATAAATTCAAACTTAAACCGTCCCATCAGAGGCCTAGTGACAATGGGCAGGATTTGCAGCTTTATCAGTATACTTCTTCCTTCTCTTTCAGTGTTTCTCTATGTGTGTGTGTGTGTGTGTGTGTGTGTGTGTGTGTGTGTGTGTGTGTGTGTGTGTGTGTGTGTGTGTGTGTGTGTGTGTGTGTGTGTGTGTGTGTGTGTGTGTGTGTGTGTGTGTGTGTGTGCACGAGAAATCAAAAGCAACAAATGAAATCCCTTGCTTCTTTTCAGTTTACTACACTGCAAAGCAAAGATTTGTATGGCGTTAATCTGCGTCCCTCCAAATCTCTATAAGTGCACGGGTGTGCGTTTGCACTGTAAAAGAGAGAATCTTCTTTAATTGTTTGTTGCAAGTATGTGGGTGGGTATTAAAACCCTGATCTTTTGCAGTATGTGCATTCCTCTGATACATACTGCTTTCTTTGTGTCGCTTTACCAGAACAAAGGATTCGAGAAAACCTACACAGATCGGATAACGACAAGCATAGAAATAGCAGACAATAATGTGAGATCAAAACATATGGAGTGTCTAAATTTAGGTTATGCGAAATTTTAAAAGGTTTAAGGTGGAACTGAGTGCGTATTTCAAATTGTATTAGTGATGGTGCTGCGGAGAATGATTATATTGCTCTTCTGATTTTACACAAATGTCATTTAGCCTAAGCATGACCAAATCGACATGACGCACTGTTGACGCTTTGTCCTCTGAAAAGATCCGGCGCCGATTCTCAAAACCTGATAAAAGCAGGCAAACACGTATATATATTTATATAAAAAAAGAGACAGAGAGATAGCGCTTGAGGAATCAGACGCGAGACAAGAAGCGGATTTTAGCACGAGCGTCAAATCGCTGCTGATATATGCAAATCATCTCGGGAAAAAGTTGGAAAACGGTGCTAAATTATTCTCGAGTTGCATGTGATCGTCTGCCGTTTTACATGCTTGACTCAGAGCCCAAGTATGCACAAACAATCCTTAATTTTCCTTTCTTTTTTTCCCAAACTGGTTTGAGCTTGTCATCAAAAGTCTCTGATTCATTGTTACCTTTCCTAACTATTAGAAATCATAACAGCTCTTTCCAAACAGGGTGGAATCTCCAAGCAGCCACATATTAAAAAACGAGACAGACCTCTTATTTGCTGGCGACAGTCTAATAAATGCATACTCTGGCAGCTAAACAGGTATTTACCGTGCTCTAACCACAAGTATAATTCTTCTCTTTGCTGAGCTGTTATTTCAGCCTAGCGTTCATTACCGCCGTGGTAAAGACGATTAATGGTTTTACCCCAGGAATCACTCGTGACTTCACTGTACATGAATCAGACACAGACCAACCAAGAAGTTCTTCATCTGGGAGGCGAGGAATTTTAGGCTGCACCTCGATTGCTGTCACTTACAACAAGACAAATCATGCTAGACGGAGTGGAAATAATTCATCAAGGACGAGTTGCCTTGATTATACTCTCAGGTGCACGCTGAAAATAACCGATGCACCGCGCCGGTTATAATTGGTCTCAAAGGGTCGGGAGGGCGACCGGGGTGTGCTTCTCCCTGACAAAGATGCAACTCTGTGTCTCGACATTAAGAGGTGAGAAGTTGCATTATTAAGGGTTTAGAGTGCAGTTTGACCTTTCTGACCCCCAAATTGAAGGCCACTTGCAGTACAAGGAGCTGAAAGATATCACCTTCTCTGACTTCCTGTTGTTATTTGCTGCTCGAGGATGTGCTACGCATTTAGGGCCTAACTGACAGCATTGATCATAGCAGACGTGTGTCCTACTATCATTTTTAACACACGTCTGTATGCCGTAGCATCTTTGTTATTTACGGTCTGTCCGAGCGTGCCAGACTATGCCACCGCACTGAGATTTGGGACAGCGATATCGGCGCAGATGATAAATCAGCCTCGGTTATCATATCAGGGTGAGGATCTGAACAACAACAACCAGCCGTGGAAATGGGGTTAGGTGATGCCAATAAGTAAAAAATGGTTCACAACTTTCAAGTCGAGATCAAGGGGACCCACACGGTTTCACATCAGCAGACTGTACATTAACGTGACACCGTGGAGAAGATGTCAGAATGAAACAAGTGAAGAAAAAGCTGCATAATAGCAGCAACTTTGATGTCAAACAGCACTTACAAGAAGCAAACCTGACGCTGGCAGGAAAAGCTCACGAGCTGTTCTGAGAAACACTGACCAGATCAACCACACTAATTCTACCCCAGATAACTAGTAATCTCAAGAAGAATAACCTTGTTTTTACCACAGTGACCTGTTAATGAGGAATCAGATATACTGTGCACTACAAATGAGATTGCAAAAAGTGTGTCAGTCACACACAGAAATAATATTCCAGGCCTGCACTTATTACTGTCGATTGAATTCCATATGATTAATATATTATCACCGATTAATTCATTACAAGCACGTCATTTTGCACAGCAACAAATATCATTTGTGGACAGCACCTTGCTCACGAGTGATGAACATCATGCACTTCCTACAACTGCTCTGCTCTTCATCAACATACCAAAGTGAAACATAATAGTAATGTACGGTCGCTACCCATAACCATAACAGTAATGTACATCAATTTAAATTCAACATTTAATGAACCACTTTGTAATATAATTTATTCTATCACACCCCATATAATTGCCAATTAAGAGCAGTAGATATGAATTAAAAGCATAGAGATGCATATATTTAGATTTTATTTGTGCGGAGTGCCTAAATGCAAGCATTTCAGGTCAAAAATGAGGAAATGTATTAATCTCAGTTGTGAATGATTATTTTTAGTGCTGAGCTGCTGAACACACACTGATTATAAGTACTTTCCCTAAAGCAAATGTACTGACAGTCTGATATTTTAAAGAAATTGAAATGAGTGCAAAAAGAATAGATATTCTGACTAACGCGCATTTGACAACCCCTAAATATGATTTTCTGCATTATGTACATTTATTTCACTAAATGTTATTCTTCACAAATGCGTGTCTGCATCTTAACTCCCTAAAGTCAGATCTGTCACATTATTTATATGCATGTAAATACATATCAACCTTTCTCATGTTTACAAGCACAAAATGTCACACTTAGTTGCACGGGGTCCTGACCACTACATCCTCCTATTATAACTGAGATGTGAAGTTTTACATCACACCAGAAGAAGAAAACAGTGTGATGTGATTCTCTGCAGGCTGACAGTCAGTTTTGTTTAGAATCATTTAGTCATTTCATCTTATTTAGGAGCATGTCTGCCTCTTGACTCCATAAAAAAAATATTTTATATATATATTTAGATCTTGTGCACATATGTGCACACGTGTAAATGCAATAGGTTTGTGCTTTTATATTCTGAACGTGTATGGTTATAAATAATTGCATTTGTCAAGTCACTATCTAATATGAACTTTTGCCACTTTAAAAAAAAACTACATTTAGAGATTTAAAACCAATATGCAGCGCATAAAATACCCGGATATTTAAAAGACGAATAGAAGAAAATCAGATGCACCTGAACGTATGCATGAATAAGTATTCCCCTCGCCGTCAATTGTTTATCTATTGACAAGACAGGACAGCAAACAGATCTGACTGATCGTTAAATATACAGCAGCTCTGCGTTCGGAGCAGATGCTCAGAGACATCCGAGAAAGACGAGAAATACGACAATACCTTAAAGAAGTTAGCAATCTCCGCGAAAACGCTCGTTTTCCATCCAAAAGTTGAGAAGGCTCGTTTAACTTCGTCCCGACGTTGAGAGATCCAAAGCCGGCGCGCGTCCGCAGCTCTGCTCGCTGATGGAGATGGAGATGTCCCTGCGCGTACCGCTGAAGTTGGGAGCGCACGGACTGCGCGCAACGTGGGCTGCGATGCGGGATAGAAGCGCAAGAGAAGGGGGAGGGTTCGAGCTCGACGAGAGGGGTGTCAGGTAAACGAACCGCCCCTCCTCGTCGACATAAGACGATCTGCCAGCTGTGGCGCACCGCGTCTTCTTGCCCCACTTTGATTTTTGGAGCGGCGCGTCTCCATGCGCGCTCTCCAGGGACTCATCCACTTTCACACTCAGCCATTCTCATATTTACACACCACATGTTAAAAAATGTCGGGAAGGAGGACTGTATAAAATGATTTAAAACTTGCCATCCGCAGCCACGGTGTGTTTACACTTCTAGTCATTTGAGTTCATGTGCGACTTAATTCACACACACTCGCGGATCTTAATACGAGATCACGAGAAAGCATTTGATTTTTAAAGCTTGTTTATAGATCAATAAGTTTTCAATTAGGCGCGTGTGAGATTAAAATCCAAATGAATACAGAGAGAACACAATCTTGTGAAGAAGTGAATGCGCATTTAAAGCGGATATTAATATATCCCATACCCTTTATTATTTAATAATAGCCTAATGATCATATAATCATTTTGGTCTCTTCAGTGTAGGTTCATTTCTAAAGTTTGCATAATAGAATTCTCTCTCATTTCTGTCCGAGTGCTGATTTTTTTAAGAGTTGTAGATTTTTGTCCGTTTTAATCATTCAATTTAGATACACACTAAAGCGGCAATTTAAGCCGTAAAGCACAAAACTAAAGACGTTTAATAACCTCTCAGCATTTTCTCTAATTAAAAAACTATTTTAATATTTTATAGCCTGTACTCCAGTTACTAACAGTGGCAGATATTAAATTAAAACACAACCACGTCGCGATAAAAACATAAAGATCAACCATATGGATTCTTATTTTAATATTCAATGCGGAAATAGAAACTATTCAAACTGTAGCTCTGCGGGAGTTTTGCACCAGATATGAAGATGAGAATGAATCCTTTCAAATGTGAGTCATCCGACCCGAAGCTCACGTTATTAGAAAGCTTTTACACCATAGTTCATTTGACATTTATTCGACATAAACATACACCAGATACCATCATCTCCGAAGCAGATTTCCAGTAGAGCTTCAGCGTTTCCTCCTTTGATGAAGGGAAACAAGTCATTCAAAAGACGAAGTTTTGATTGAAAAAAAATCAGATTAGATATTTTGATCTGAAAGAATTCGCATTTTTAAACTCATCTGCATTGGGTGTGAAAATCCTCTCAGCTGGTCACTTTACATCCACACACAGAATAATGTCAGCATGCTTATTCACTACAGTTATGCAAACATGCATTGTTATCATATTTGAAATTACAAACATGATGCATCATGAGGAAACCTTAAATGAATAGAGCAGACCAGAAAGTGTTGTGACATCATCATGCATGACCACCAGACTCCTGAAGTGACAGGACAGACTGTGAGAATCTGTGTTCAAATCATTTGAAGGTGGCGTGCATTTAATGTTAAAGGACATAACTGCATGGTGTCATTCATTTGATTTAGAAATCAGTGTACTTCTATTTGGCCCACAATAGAAATACTAAATAGGCCTATATATTTTATTACCACACATGTCTGATACATTTCCACAGATTGCAATTTAAACCAAAATTTTAAATGAATTGATACAAAAAAAATGCATGCAAAAGATTGATGCTTTAGGAACCAGTGGGGTCGGCCGTAACAACAGCACTATTTGCGCTTGACATTAATTTACACGTTTTTAGGATGAGCTGTAGATTTCAAAGCAACTTTATTTTGTAGCAGACACATGTGGGAATATTATATCAAAGTCTGAGATGTGCAGTGCAAAAAAAAAATTTTAAATAAAAAATACACTGAGCAAAATGTGTTCCAACACTCTCCGTTTTCACCTTTCAGAAAGGACTTGGCAAGCATCACCTGTTGCTACAGTACAAGCTCAAGGGTGTCTGTCCAAATTTGTTTGTGCATTTGTGTGTTTGTTGCGGTATGATTGTCGTATGAACGGAAAGGCGGCTGCTACAGTGTGCTATGTTTAACCTCACATCATGGAAACAAGCATCTGTACATTTCCAAAAACACTTGACACCTTGGACTTGATAACTAGGCCAAAATTTACATAATCGCAGAGAAAATCTGTCAATGTTTTCTAAAGCGTCTGCGACCACATATTTCTGTTTCAAAAAATGGAAGTGAATTAATTTGAATTGAACCGATTCAGAGTTATTATTTGGCATATATTAGCCAAATATGAATTCAAATAACCGCTGTTATCGTAACAGCCATTTCTTGTCACCATCACATTGTAACTGCTTCTCAGAAAACTCGCCCAAATAGTGGCTTCGGGACTCCACAAAAGCCAAGATGGTTTCATTTATCAGTGGCATTCATAATTTTCAGGTTCTCTGTATGAATCACCGTCACACATGAGTTTCAGGGGAGTAATCTCGAGCGGGAGTGATCGGGGGGAACTCCTTGAGTCTGAGACAGTGGTACAGTATGAAGAGCACAGAGAATATCTGACACTGCAGGACAGTCTTTGGATTCATCTCCCCATCATGTGCATTGAGAACACAGGACGAGGCTTCCATGTGCTGTCCCCAGACTGACCACAAGAGGGCTTCATGTGTGCTGAGAGAAACATTGATCAGCTTTGATTTACACACATGAATGCAAATCATTAAACAAGCCTTGCAAGATACTGCAGCATTGCAGCCATGTTAAAGTTCACAGTATAGTACAGCTACGATGTGAAACATGATCAACTTTGTGTTCATCACCATAAAGACCAACTATTAACCCAGAAAATTAAGTGTGCGCGTGTATATAAATATATAAGAAATAAAAAATACAATAAAATATACTATATATATATATATATACACAATAAAATATATATAATACTACAATATACATTATATACACACATATATATATATACAAATACATAACATTTTTTATTTCTTATATTATTGAAAGTAATTTATTCAATTCCATTTTGAAAAAGCTACATACATATGTATGTATGTGTTTGTGTATATATATATATATATATACTGTATATGCCGTTTTAATTTTTACTTTTATTTAAAAATAAAAAATAATATAAATTAAAAGAAAAATATAACTTACCTTTTAAAAAAAAAAAATAATAAATACAATTCTACATATATAAAATGCTATTATATTATTAATATTATATATAATTATAAGTTATAATAATATAGCAATAGTATATATATATATATAAATATATATATATATATGTGTGTGTGTACGTGTGTGAAAAATGTATAAATGCTATATCTATATATATATATATATGTGTGTGTGTGTGTGTATTTATTTTTATGTAATTATTTATTTAAAGTATATAAAAAAGGGAAATATCATATACTTTATATCTTGGTTTGTTTGATCTATACCAAAACTTTCCATTGAAATATAAATATATATATTTGTATTAACTATAGAATATAGCAGGTAAATAGCGGAATAGATTCACATGGCTAAAGGTAAGGGGTTGAAAACAACAAGAAAGCTTTGTTACGTCAACAAAAACAGAAAATGATTTCAGAGAGGGGTCAAATCTTTACATTTTGATTAAACATTACAAAGCCAAACTTTTTTCTTTTTTTTACATGGAATAACATGCGCCAGACACACGTATTAGGAAATTAATTGGGTTAATTTCGATGTCGTGTTGACTTTAAAACAAAATATTTCACGCCGTCTGCCAGGACTGCCATAACAGCTGAGAGTGTGTTGGAGAAGTCGCTAACAGAGCAGTATTAGCGGTGCTGGGGTGCATCCGCGCGCTGACAGTAGGTGTTAAAGCGGCGGCGTGGGTGTCTGACACAGGAAGTGAGCTTAATTGTGTTGACAGAGTCATATTTTTTCTGCAAGCCGAGTCTAATGGCGAGTAAAAGGAAAACGCAAGATTGAAAAAGAACTCAGCAGTTTGTACAGAAACAGAAATAAATAAAACTCAAACACAAGATCCCAGCCCTTCCCTCTCATCTTGAAATGAATGTTTATAACTCACAGCCAGCCTAAAGAAGCAGCAAGACTGCTGTTTTCATCCAGTGGGTACATTTTAATTACAGCCTATATTTACTATGCTAAAAAATACGCCTAGGGCAAAATAGAGGTCTCGTCTAATTTTAGAATGTTTTATTATTTTGTTGTTCTTGCTGAATAATTTACAGTTTTTAGAGTATGTCAATCGCACGGTTATCATCGTTATTTTAACTTTTGAAAATCTGTTACTTGAATAAATCTGTAATTTGGTGTTCCTGGTCAAAAATGAGCGGAATCGCTTGTAAAGTTGCTGGTAAATCTTTCGTTATGCTATATTATCACCAAATCTTGGATTTAATCATGTTTTCTTTCAATTAGCACAGGTCTTTTTGGAGCTGGTTGATCATAGGTCTCATTGGTTTGAGCTCATGCATCTCAGTTTATGAGTCAAAAAATCATAATTTGTGTATAATGTTTACGTAAAAAACTGAGCTGCTTGAGCTCAAATCAGTGAGGATTAGGATTAATCAGTCCAAAAAGAAACACAAACCTGAGCTAACTGAAAGAAAACAAGTCGACAAGCCAATATTTGGTCAAAATATAGCATAAGAAATGTATAAGCATTTTTTTGTAACACCACAGATGTAACAGGGTGGGGGAAAAATCTCCCAAAAAAGCACAAAAATTATCACAATTGTTTTGGGAAGTTGTTCAACCCGGTTTTAGTTTTAGTTCAATCCAATAACATTAGCATTTTCAGGAAAAAAAGATCCTCTCTGGATCAAAATGCCTGGAACACAACACAAATTCTGCTATCATTAGGCTCATTATTTTGCATTTAGCACTGTTTTTTTCTATTATAACAGACCTGTCACCTATTTTTGGGTCGCGGCCAACCAGTTGACACCTGCTCCTTCTTACATAATTAAAAAAAAAACTATATAACCATGCAAAATAAATAGGCTTTTCAACTTTAAAAGAACGTGGAAATCTGGCACAAATGACTTCATCACTTAGTATAAATTAGGTAAAATGGACAGGTTGTGTGACGTGACATTTGATGTGGGTCCTTTAGTAAAACTGATCTTATCTAAAGCGCATGAAGTATGTTCACAGCAGCTGGATTACTCCATTCAGAAACACATGGTGAGCCAGCAGCTGTTCGAGCAGAGTTCTGATCATGGCTGGATTTCTGGTGTGGTTCAACATGCTTTCCACTCCCTAGACATGAAAGCAGAAGAGTTTGAGACGCGGATAGCCCGGTTCTCAGTGCTACCACCCTTCTCAGGTCCTGACAGGATGTTGATTTAAAGATCTCTCTAGATAAGAAAAGGTTTCTACAGTGTGAATCTGATGAACGAGCAAATTCAACAAATCTCTCGTATGGTACATGATAAACAAATAAAGGAAAAACTGCAACCGTTTGCTAATAAAAAAAAAGAACAGCTGTCAATCAAAATGACATCATATGGCAGTTCCTTAATCAAATTATTCAAAACACAAATTCAATTAATTTAAAGGCATTGTTTTGCTAGACAAAGACAAGTACAAAAGTAATTTTTACAATCCGAATGTGTCAGTTTTTTAGAGACAGACTCCATGTGCAATATGTTTAAGCTATTGCTTCATATTCACTTGCAGACTGACATTTCTGGCCATTGCATTACATGCTGCTGTGCATTTAAGACTTTAGCACAGTTTTTAATGTTTATTTGATAACTTTTTGTATATACAGGTGCATCTCAATAGATTAGAATGTCGTGGAAAAGTTAGTTTATTTCAGTAATTCAACTCAAATTGTGAAACTCGTGTATTAAATAAATTCAATGCACACAGACTGAAGTAGTTTAAGTCTTTGGTTCTTTTAATTGTGATGATTTTGGCTCACATTTAACAAAAACCCACCAATTCACTATCTCAACAAATTAGAATACTTCATAAGACCAATAAAAAAATGTTTTAGTGAATTGTTGGCCTTCTGGAAAGTATGTTCATTTACTGTATATGTACTCAATACTTGGTAGGGGCTGCTTCTGCTTTAATTACTGCCTCAATTCGGCGTGGCATGGAGGTGATCAGTTTGTGGCACTGCTGAGGTGGTATGGAAGCCCAGGTTTCTTTGACAGTGGCCTTCAGCTCATCTGCATGTTTTGGTCTCTTGTTTCTCATTTTCCTCTTGACAATACCTCATATATTCTCTATGTTCAGGTCTGGTGAGTTTGCTGGCCAGTCAAGCACACCAACACCATGGTCATTTAACCAACTTTTGGTGCTTTTGGCAGTGTGGGCAGGTGCCAAATCCTGCTGGAAAATGAAATCAGCATCTTTAAAAAGCTGGTCAGCAGAAGGAAGCATGAAGTGCTCCAACATTTCTTGGTAAACGGGTGCAGTGACGTTGGTTTTCAAAAAACACAATGGACCAACACCAGCAGATGACATTGCACCCCAAATCATCACAGACTGTGGAAACTTAACACTGGACTTCAAGCAACTTGGGCTATGAGCTTCTCCACCCTTCCTCCAGACTCTAGGACCTTGGTTTCCAAATGAAATACAAAACTTGCTCTCATCTGAAAAGAGGACTTTGGACCACTGGGCAACAGTCCAGTTCTTCTTCTCCTTAGCCCAGGTAAGACGCCTCTGACGACAACTGTAGCCAAATTCCTTGACACGTCTGTGTGTGGTGCTCTTGATGCCTTGACCCCAGCCTCAGTCCATTCCTTGTGAAGTTCACCCAAATTCTTGAATCGATTTTGCTTGACAATCCTCATAAGGCTGCGGTTCTCTCGGTTGGTTGTGCATCTTTTTCCTTCCACTCAACTTTCTGTTAACATGCTTGGATACAGCACTCTGTGAACAGCTTCTTTGGCAATGAATGTTTGTGGCTTACCCTCCTTGTGAAGGGTGTCAATGATTGTCTTCTGGACAACTGTCAGATCAGCAGTCTTCCCCATGATTGTGTAGCCTAGTGAACCAAACTGAGAGACCATTTTGAAGGCTCAGGAAACCTTTGCAGGTGTTTTGAGTTGATTAGCTGATTGGCATGTCACCATATTATAATTTGTTGAGAGTGAATTGGTGGGTTTTTGTTAAATGTGAGCCAAAATCATCACAATTAAAAGAACCAAAGACTTAAACTACTTCAGTCTGTGTGCATTTAATTTATTTAATACACAAGTTTCACAATTTGAGTAGAATTACTGAAATAAATGAACTTTTCCACGACATTCTAATTTATTGAGATGCACCTGTATTTTTTTTGCTGTATTAGCCTATTAGTATTTTAATATGAATTATTAAATTGTTATATAAAGTATATATATATACATTTTTTTAAATGTATTTATTTATAATTTTGTTCACTTTTTGCAGTATTAGCATATGGGTGAGGAGGCATGATGGTTTTGTAAATTTTTATATTTTATAATTAAATTATTTTATATACAGTATATAATATTTGATGCAGTGTGCGGCGTATGAGCACTGACAGGCTGACCCCCCACCCCTTCAACCTCTGCAGCAATGCTGGCAGCACTCATACGTCTATTTCCCAAACACAACCTCTGGATATGACGCTGAGCACGTGCACTCAACTTCTTTGGTCGACCATGGCGAGGCCTGTTCTGAGTGGAACCTGTCCTGTTAAACCGCTGTATGGTCTTGGCCACCGTGCTGCAGCTCAGTTTCAGGGTCTTGGCAATCTTCTTATAGCCTACGCCATCTTTATGTAGAGCAACAATTCTTTTTTTCAGATCCTCAGAGAGTTCTTTGCCATGAGGTGCCATGTTGAACTTCCAGTGACCAGTATGAGAGAGTGAGAGCGATAACACCGAGGCTGCATCCAAAAACTTAGGTAGCTGACTTGCTGCCTCGCTGCCTTATGAGGCAATGACTTTGCAGGCAGCGTTTTTACACGAAGGCACCTCATGAAACTGATTTCAGACAGGCTTCTGAGGCAGTGTAATGGTTTAATGGTCTACAACAATAGAACGAGTTTTGGTGATAACTAAACAAATATTAACTACTATAATACTAATTTCTCACTAGAAATAACATCACAAGTGCAAAAAGTTAATCAGAAATATACATTTACGCACAAATTAACCACCAAACGCAACTTTCAGAGGCCATCTTTATTTTTTAGCTCAACCGTCACGGAAAGGAACGCAGAGGATTGTCGGATATCAAAGGCAGCGAAGGATACATCTATGCTGCCTTAAAATATCGATCAGATGAAGGTATCTCATGAAACAGGAAGTGAAGCTAACTTTGGATTCGGACATGCCTTGATGCCTTCCTACCTCGAAATGCGTCCTCCGAAGGCAGCATTTTTCAGTTTTCAGATACAGCCCAAATTGAACACACCTGCTCCCCATTCACACCTGAGACCTTGTAACACTAACGAGTCACATGACACCAGGGAGAGGAAATGGCTAATTGGGCCCAATTTTGACATTTTCACTTAGGGGTGTACTCACTTTTGTGGCCAGCGGTTTAGACATTAATGGCTGTGTGTTGAGTTATTTTGAGGGGACAGCAAATTTACACTGTTATACAAGCTGTACACTCACTACTTTACATTGTAGCAAAGTGTCATTTCTTCAGTGTTGTCACATGAAAATATATAATAAAATATTTACAAAAATGTGAGGGGTGTACTCACTTCTGTGAGATACTGTACACACACACACACACACACACACACACACACACACACACACACACACACATTGTATTAATTGTGCTAGATTGACTGCCCTTTCTGATGTTACAAAAATATCAAAATTCAGAGATTGCATGCAAAACATGCCCTAAAAGTGCAAACGCTGCATGTGATTCTATCACTATAGTTAAGATAGATATCTTCAAATGTGGGGGGGGGGAGTGTGAAAGAAAAAGTGTGAGAAAAACTGTACAGCTAAATCTTCATCCCCTTCAGTTCACTACCAAACTACTGACATGCATTTGATGCCGATGTTTGAGTCCCAGCAGGACACGTGAGCCGCAGAGAGTCCATTACTCCTGCTTAATTAAACCACACACACTTCTGAACTCCGAGAAGCACCGCGTTTGCTCTGCCTGGCTGGATATTATTAGCCGGCATATTAAAAAACAAGCAGAAGAATTGTATCTCCATCAGGGTTGCTAGTTAACAAAAACTACAAACCAAAAAATAATAATAGTATTTACATGAAATAAGATACATTTTGAATAAAATTTCCCTTAAACTTACTTCATAATGGCAACATTTCTCATTTTAATTTTGTTTAAGTGAAATAAACAAATAATAAAAACTATATAGACATTAAGAAAAAAATGACAAAAACACCAAAAAGTGTAAACTTACAGTTAGTCAATTTTAAATAAACTGAATGACTGAAATAAATGGATACAACAATAATAAATGATCTATACGTTTTCAACTTTGCCCAGTTTTGAAATTCAGACTAAAGAAAGTTTCCAATTTGTTCAGGGAGGGTTTTTCCTGCCACTTCTTCTTTTCTTGTGTTTTCATCAGATTTATGACCCGTTTCAAGCATTGGGCTTAAGATAAATGTGACTTTATTACAGTAATTTGAAGAGACAAACCACACACTGATTCCTAAAATTCCTCAGAGTTTGAAGTTGGGAGTTCGCAGACAAAGCGAGCAATTGCCTGCCATTAAAAGCACTCGACTGACAAGCAGCAACACATCACTTGGTGAAAGCTTTTATGAGGGAAGATCGGTGACTACGGTACATTTTACCTGTTGTTAATTTGCAGAGGAGTGAAGTACATCTATTACGCATAATTGCATGGGCTGGAAAACAGGATGTAACCATGGCAACATCTGTAGGCATCAACGCACACCTGTGCTCCAGTCGCATGAGCGCATCGGGCAGCGGCGCCGGATCAGCTGAATCGTGACAAACTTGTGCTGTGAGCATCGGATTCAAAAAGCATTCCATAACCGATTCTATTAACATTAATCTGAGAAAAGACATTTTATGTCCTCTGTCATTTTTTCTCCAGAAAATCCCCTATGTATTACATCAATAAGACCACAGAGGCAAAGATTAAAGCAGCGACGTGACGTTTAGCACATACAATACATTAAGCAAACTTGTATTTTTTCCCTTTTCTCTTTAATAAATCTGCATTTGGGTGGTTGACAAATAACAGACTTTTAAGTTTTGGAATTCATCCGGGAAAAGTATATTTTGACAGATCACTTAAAAATAAGACGTCTGTCTTCATTAATTGTTTCCAAAACTGTATGCAGTTATTTTTCCTGAGACTCTTCAGAGATACAGTAGTAACCACAGCTGTCAAAATCAGTACCTTCCGGATTTTGCAATTCTGCGATCGCTGAATTTATCGTAAAATCAAACAAACTCCACAATTTTCGCAAGAGATCTCACATTTTTTTTGTAATTGCGGCAAATTTTGGGCTTAGATGCGTCCCGTGACGTCATCGCAACACGCATTCAGTCAAAGAAAGGTTGTTTCTCAGTTTGAAAAATGGAATGAGCAGTCTTGCGTTCTCCTCATGCCAGATTTACAAGAGCTACATCGGACAAATGAATCTAAAGCGGAACGAATCTGCGCTACTAGATTGGGCTACACGGCGCAGACCGTTTATCTGCTCGGGCCGGAGCCGCGGGCTGATCTCGATCACGCGACACCGTTATACACAGCGCTGGGAGATACAGTGGAGAAAGTAGTCGAATTCGCCGCAGAATCAATAACATCTCTGTCCAATCTTGTGAGAAGCATTCAAATTCAGCGCAGAATTCTGTTAAAGCTACAGATATCAGAACAAACGCCACTGATGTGGAAACCAGGAAAAACATTGTTCAATAAATACAAATCACCACCATTCACCATGGATTTAAAGGGATCATATGATGCGATTTCAAGTGTTTGCTTTCTCTTTGGAGTGTTACAAGCTGATTGTGCATAGATACGATCCCTGAAGTTGCAAAGACTAAAGTCTCAAAACCAAAGAGATATTCTTTATCAAAGTTAAGACTCTGCCACGTCCGCCTAAAACAGTTCATTCAAACACACCCCCACATGTCTACGTCACGATGTGGATATATTTGCATAATGCAGCCCAAATGTTCACGCGAGGAAAGGCGGCGTGGTTTCAGTAACGCAGTAGTGTTGATGCAGCGTGTCAGGGAGACGCTGTGTGTTTCTAGGTGAAAGCAAAAGCACTTTATTTGGCCTTCAGAAAGTAGATGCATTTAGGAATCATTAAGATTACCATTTTCGACCATTTCGTGAACCTAGGAGAGGATGTCATTCTGACTTTGCTATGACAATCTGGCGCTTCTGAATCATCCACTGTATGTTTTGTTATTAGTTTAAGTATTTGCTATTGACTGCTCAAATGCGGAGTTTCGTGTGTCATGTGTGTGTGAGAGAGAGAGAGAGAGAGAGACAGGGTCACATCACAGAAGTCAGAGGCTCAGCGTCTGTCTTAACTGAGGTAAAACTAAGGACATTATTAACTGTCTTTATATTTTGACCAAATAAAAACAAAATAATCATGTGCTTTTTGGAATGAAATGAAATAGAGTATAATGTGTTTTTTGAACATCAGCAATATACACAAAATAATTCTGCCTTTAACATAACTACAGGAACAACTTGTGGCAGAATGGTCCTGCACTTCAAAGCTGTATTACCAAATTTGATTATTTTTAATGATTTATTTATTATCCTTCATAGTAAAAACTAAAAGTTTCATAATGCAAACACTTATTTGTAAATAAAAAGGACATCTATATGGCTGCTTAGCTGCTATTTCCACTCCATTTATATTTGATTATGATTGACAGTAATAAAAGTTTTTATCTGCATCTCAACTATCAGCACGAGTAAATCTGTAAGACATCTGCTAAAGATCTGGGAAACATCTGCCTTGTAATCTGATAAACGTCTCAGAAGCATTTTACATGCATTCTAATAAATGTCTATTTCATCTGACAGAAACGTCTTAGAGACGTATTGCAGATGAGCAAACACTCTTACCTCTTGCATACAGACATCAAATAGACATAGATTACATGTGGTATATTTTCACTGCAAAACAATTGCTGCAAAGCTCAGTTATCTGCAAAAATCAGAAAATTCACTGGAGCAGTATCCTTTAGCATAAACTTTTGTACAAAGGTTGCATTTTAGTACGATTTGTCACCTTATCAAAAGGTACTCCTTTGTACCTAAAGGGCTCATATTGGTACTTTACAATATGAGAGTGTACATGACCTAAATGGTGCTTATTTTTTCAAGCCTTATAACCACATGGCAGTTTTGTGCCCCCCCCCGAGCAGTCGGCTCTGAGGACTCAATTTTGTGTGTGTGTGTGCTCTCACTATACGCAAAGTACACAAGTTGCGTAGGGCCCCCGAAACACCAGGGGCCCCTTGCTCTCAAAGATGATTTAATTTTAGTTTATTTTTTTTCATTTGGCCAGTGGTTATGAAAACATGAATATTAATTTATTTTAATGTGGTGCGCTGTCGCCCTTTTTATGAAAAAATCAGTCAAATCATGAATGTCCTACAGTCTCTTGCTCGAGACAAAAAAAACAAGTTGAAAGCGCACCGAGCCGAGGAAGAGGCACTGTTTCTCAAGTGCTCTCCGTGAGCGTGATTTGAGACAGAGTAAACACGGAAGGCGTTTCATTCATTCTTAACTCACCTAATACCCCCCCCCCCCCCAACACAGTTTAACATAGGGCCCCCTGAAGTCTAGAATCGGCACTGACTTCTGATCATTATCAGAGTTGTGCTGCTGACTGTTTTTGTAGTAACCATGATACATTTATTTGTTTCAGGATTCTTTGATGAATAAAAAGTTCGAAAGAACGGAATTAATTTGAAATAGAAATCTTTTTGCAACATTATAAATGTATTTACTGTCACTTGTAATAAATTTAATGCATCCTTTAAAAGTATTTCTTCTTTTAATTATAATTTTTTTGAGTGGTAGTGTATTAAAAAAATGAGAACAGTGCAGATTAAAATGTTTCAGATGAAGTTTAACAAGTATGCCACAAAGAACTCATCTGATATCAACCAATAGAAACAACCGAGCAGAGCGCTGGTTTGATTACACGAGAATGAAATGAGTTTCAATTATGCTCTCTTGACAGACTTTCCACTTCTTTTCTCCGACCAATTAATCCTCCGATATTCCATGTTGCTTTTGACAAGCGCTCTACATCACTCCATTGAAAGCAATGGGGGATCCCTCAACCAAAGAGAGCGCTTCTCCCAAACCTCGTTGCCCCCGGTGATAGTGACAGAAGTCTCAGACGACTTCATTAAGACGGGATTGTCTGCGCGGCTGATCTCAGAACAGCAGAAACACGATCACAGTGTAGCTGTAGCGGCATCCTCTGTGTCTACAGGCGCTAGCGTTACTGGGACCGGGCAAATATCCCCATCATCCGTCATCCCGCTGTCATTAGCTGGTAATGATTTGATTATTTTGCAGATGAATCGTGATATAAATCTCTTTCACAAGCACTTCCTGTGTAAATTAATCAAAACCGTTTGGGCAGAGCTGACAGAGAAAAGAAGGGAAATGATGTCTGAATTAAGAATTACAGTCTCTTGATTTGAACGGAATACTTGTTAGTACAAAAGCGGTGCAGTTAAACGATATGATAAATGTATCATTCATTTTTTCCCCCAAGGTCCACTTATAATTTGAGCGAAGGTCTTTTGTGTCATAAATGGTCATAATTTATTTTTATGCCTATTCACTTTTTTATGGTTTTCTTAAACCCTTAGGCTGAAAGAATGCTGTATTTTCCACATTATTACAGTAACACAATGAATTAAACATGACATTTTAAAGACTGAAAATTTTCTTGTAAAATATACTCCAATAATCAACTTTAAAAGTATTTTATTTCAGTGTAGCAGCAAAAACGGCCATTAAATATTCTTCTAAATATTTTATTTTCTACCCTGAAGAAGAAAGCAATTCATACAGGTTCAAAATGAATGTTAATGCCTTGTCAAGATACAGCTCTGTCCTGCACCTTTTCTATGATCTAACCTTTGTCATCAAATCCAAAATAGTCAATATCACCCTTCACTAACAGCCTTTTTGCAAGTCACGTTATGACAGATTCATAAAACATGTCACGCTCAAGCTGTTACAATCAAACTATCATTACACTCTCAGAAAAAAAGGTACAAAAGCTGTCACTGGGATACCTTTTTAAAAGCTTCACTTTTGTACCTTATTTACCCCAAACAGGTGCATATTAGTTCCTTAACAGTAGACTATTACCTAAATTATGCATATTAGTGCCTACTGAAAAAGGGTGTCACCCCAGCGACAGCTTTTGGGCCTTTTGTGTTCTTATGAGTGGTAACAGTAGTATTGTATACAGCACATTGTCTAAGTTGACAAGAAAGTGACATTTCTATAAACCGTTTTTGTGATCAAAAACTATGCCCCATCCAGAAGTGTTGACTTCTGAAAGCTGTTTTTATCGTGCAGTGAATTTTTTACCTCATGATATGAGCACTTTAAGACTTTTTAAACATGGCCAAACACATACTGTACAATCCAATGCGACCGGATATGTCTTCAAATGCAAAAGCTAAAAGTAAAACTTGGCATTTTACCCACACCCTGCGTGACTAATACCAGCAAGTGACAACCTCAGCCGAGTGCAACCCGTTCAATCTCAGCAGAGACCCATTCAATGCCTTTACAGCCACTAATGAATCTTTCTGGGAAAACAGCAAACAGGTTCAGCTTTGCTTGTGTTACAGGCACGAGACACTAAAACGCTGCTATGGTTACCACAATGTAAACAGTCACAAACAACTCCTATATTCCATCCATACACACATAAATGATCATTTAAGAGATTTAATGACATTTAAATGCAGCTGTGACTCTGAAACGTTTGTAGTGCATTCACTACGGTTCAAGCTTTTAAAGAAATTCATACTTTTATTTACTAATGAATAATTAATAGTTTTATTTACTAATACTTAATTTATTAAGTAAAGATGGATTCAATTGATAGAAAATGACAGTAGACAATTATAATCTTACAAAAGATTTCCATTTTAAATAAATTTCTTCTATACATCAAAAAATCATGAACATAAAATGCATCACGGTTTCCATAAAAATCTTAAGAATTCTTCAACATTGATAATAATAATCTGTATGTTCCTTGAGCAGAGATTTCATTTCTGAAGATCATGTGACACTGAAGACTGGAGTTATGATGCTGAAAATACAGTTCTGCATCACAGTAATTAATTACATTTTAAAATACACTATCAGTCAAAAGTTTTTGAACAATAAGATATTAATGTTTTTTAAAGAATTATCTTCTGCTCACCAAGCCTGCATTTATTTGATCCAAAAATCAATCAAAAAGCAGTAATGCCCTGAACTATTTTTACTATTTAAAATAACTGCTTTCTATTTGAATATATTGTAAAATGTACTTTATTTCTGTGATGCAGAGCTGAATTATTAGCATCATTACTCCAGTCTTCAGTGTCACATGATCCTTCAGAAATGAAATAGCTCGTGCAATATGCTGATTTGCTGTTCAAGAAACATTGATTATTATTATTATCAATATTTAAAACAGTTGAGTAAATTTTTTCAGCACTCTTTGATGAACAGAAAGATCCAAAGATCAGCATTTATCTGAAATAAAAAGCTTTTGTAACATTATACACTACCATTCAAAAGCTTGTAGTCAGTATATATATATATATATATATTCTCTTTCTTGATGACTTTCTTCTCATTTTAATAGTTCGTTTGAGGCAGTTTCTATGGCATTATTGTAATGCGAGAGCGCAACAAATGTCTCGCTCGCAGGATTCTCTTCTCTCTCTCTCTCTCTCTCTCTCTCTCTCTCTCTCTCTCTCTCTCTCTCTCTCTCTCTCTCTATCTCTCTCTCTCTCTCTCTCTCTCTCTCTCTCTCTCTCTCTCATTAGGCCTATGTGTGCGCGCTCAAACCCTATACTCTCTCCTGGATTTAATGTTGCCAGAAGCGCAACCTGGAGTGTGAGCAATGGGCTCAAACAACACAGAAGCGCCAGACTCCTTGCAAAGCAAACTACTTAGAAATAGCCTTTGTGCAAAATTGTAGGCACAGGTTCGTCTCCAGGACAACTCTAATATTTGGCGCCGGCGGCAGCAACAATATTACAGCGAGAATAATAGTTCCGCCTTCTTTCGTTGCGTGTACGTTTGGGCGGTGTTTTGCAAATCTTCCCACACTGTGATGTAGACATGTGGGGTGTGTTTGAATAAGCCTTTTAGGGGACGTGGCAGAGTCTTAACTTTGATAAAGAATATCTCTTTGGTTTTGAGACTTTAGTCTTTGCAACTTCAGGGATCGTATCTATGCACAATCAGCTTGTAACACTCCAAAGAGAAAGCCAAACTTGAAATCGCATCATATGACCCCTTTAAAAATCATCATATGACCCGTGCTCTCAGCAGCTGCGTTATTGAGAAGTTTCACCAGAGACAAGCTCAACCCAGCGGTTAGGTAGAAAAACAAATAACCCAGTGTTAAAATAACCAATAAAATGACCCAACAAGCTGAACACAGCATTTGGGTAAAAAAAAAAAAAAAAAAAACACAGCACCTGGGTAAAAATATTAAACATAACCCAACGGGCTGAACGCAGCATTTGGGTTAAAAAAATACCCAGCATTTTTTAGAGCGTAATGATAAATATTTTAAGCAGCAAATCAGGATATTAGATTAATTTCTGAAGGATCATGTGACTGAAGTAATGATAGAAAAATTTCAGCTTTGAAATCACAGGAATAAATTCTATTTTAAAACATTCAAATAGAAAACCAAATATTATAAATTGTAAAACTTTTTCTGTTTTTGCTGTACTTTGGATCAAATAAATGCAGGCTTGGTGAGCAGAAGAAACTTCTTTAAAAAATATAAAAAAATCCTACTGTTCAAAAGCTTTTGACTGGTAGTGTATATTCACATAGACAATATTTATTTTAAATTATAATAATATTTAACAATTTTACTGTACATTTGATCAAATAAAAACAGCCTTGGTGAGCAGAAGAGACTAAAACATCTGCTCAACTCCAAACTTCTGAACACTAGCGCATGTGAAAACAAAGAGGACAGAACTATGGGAGTCAAGGCAGTCGGTCCACGTGCTCTCAGACACCTCCAGCCAAAACGCTTCCTTTATCCCTTTCAGAATTCAGCACGATGCAAATGGCCTCTTGTGGAAGGCATATCATACCCATCCACCTCTCAGGGATCACTCCAGGGATGCCAGCGGCGCTGAATTGGCCGAGATTCCCGAAGGGACACGAGGGGGTTTAAGCCTCTGCAGTCCAGTAAACCCACAGGCCTGCAGCCCTGGGAAATGTGGCTAATTGTGAGCACCTTGGCTGCGGGTCTCCCTTCGCCTTAGGTTCGCCACAGCTCAAAAACAAGTCGAACGGTGCCCAAATATGGAGCAAGTGGGCCCAGAAATGTAGGGGGAGCGTGTCTTTGAGTTATCTGGATTGGCGCCGATAAGAGGTGGCGTTCTTTCCTGCCGCATATCGCCGTCTGACACCGTGCGAAGGCTTGGGTGGATGGCGGCGACGCACATTGGAGCACTGGAAGCGAAACCGGCGCATGCCAATGCTGGACACTTCCATTCCGGCATTCTTCAACAGCATGGATGGCATCTCGAAGCCCGGCGTCTGCTTGCTGAAGCATATCGGTTAAAACAAAGTCTGGGCTTTAAAGATTAGGCTGGGGCTTGTGAATTTGGGAAACAGGTGAAAATGACATGCAAACGTCATTGAGGTGAGATAAAACGTTGACAATCAAAGTCAATATTGACTGTATGTAGTTTCAGAAATGCTCATAACCGCAATACCGTTGTGTCTTTTATAATTGATAGGAAATACCCACATAAACGTGAAAGCAACCACAAAATCTTAAGGTCATACATTTCCTTCCACACCTTCATTCTTTTAAACAGCTAGTTTAAAATAACTACACTTTGTTTTGGACAGTCAGAGTTTACCGAACATGTGAGCAATTCGCTCTTATAAAGACATATGAATGCATTTTTGGTAAGCTAATTTAAATGCGTAACGTAATGCAATCATTCAATTTCAGGAGATACCCATCAACAACTTTTAAACGAGACATGCATTCACTGTGAACAAATAGGGTCACAGCTTTTGCTTTTTGAACAGCATGCTAATCGCTTTCTTTTCATTCTATTTGTGAATTATCAAAAATAGAAGCACAAATCGACACAAAGTGGCTCCTGTGCTTGTTGTGGAAAGACCAGCGATGATTTGCTTCAAGTAAGCCGTAGGAGGTCTGAAACGGAAAGTGCCACATCAAAGAGAGAAAACACGAGGTCTCTTTCAATACGATGAGTAACAGTGAGTAATTGCAGAAGTGTGGAATTCATTGTAGTGGTACGGAGATTCTAAATGACATTTAGAGTATTTCCCTAATTACAGTAAAAATGATTTCTGAATCTGTCGTGAGGTTTCATGCCGTGGGAATACTGTACAGAGACTATGTCTCATCTTAGACTGTCTCTGAATGAATTTCTCTTGAAATAATTGCAATTTCTGCCACATTCTGCAAGTGCAACTCATTTAAAATTAATAAATAATCTTTATTCTGTGGTCTTGTGTGCACTAATATCTCGCATATTTCTAGTATATAAAATTTCACATATATTTAAAAAAAATAATAACTTGCATATATATATAAAAAGCATTGATAACTTGTTACCATGGAGAATGTGCTTCCTTTAATAAAAAACACTAAGACAGAAAAAAATATTTCGACCCAAACTATAAGATGCCAACATTTAATTGTACGAGATGATTGACAGAAAGCACACAATATCTCCATTTATGAGCAACAAAAAATAGGAGTATCGGTTCAAATGCCAGAAGCTTGTGCCATGTTTTCAGTGTGAAATGAACATGTCAGTGTCTTTACCAAGAAACACTGATAAGAATAATACAGATAATGAAAGTAATGTCAGAGTATGTTCTCAGACACTGTCCTGTAATGTTAAAGACCCTCATAAGAGCACGTTCAGATCCTGTAGGTCAATAGCAAATATATATGATATATATGAAATGTTGCATAACATCAGCTTAACTCTAAATCATGTATGGCACATTACAATATAGTTTTTCTCAATCACTTTGGCTCAACTTTCAAATTAAAGGAATAGTTAAACCAGAAATCCATTCAAGATGTACATGAGTTTTCCTTATCAGAACAGATTTTTAGAAATATAGCATTATATCACTTGCTCACCAGTGGATGCTCTGCAGTGAATGGGTGCCGTCAGAATGAGAGTCCAAACAGATAATAAAAACATCACAATAATACACAACGCTCCAGTCCATCAATCAATGTCTTTGTGAAATGCTGTGTGTTTGTAAGAAACAAATCTATCAAGACATTTTAAACATCAAACCGTTGGTTCCTCGATCCATAATATTGCTTTCTCCAGTTATAAAGCCGTCTTGTCTGAATCAGGAGATAAATATGAACAGATAAAACACTGTTTAAAACTAAAAACAGTCCTAAATATGTGAGAAGACGACAGGAGATGGTCTTTTCGCTGGTGGAAGCGTTATTTATAATGGACTCGTATTTTAGCCGGAAGTGACGGTTTGAAGTTAAGACTCCTTAATGACGTTTCTTACAAACATGCAGATTTGGTCTTCTCGATGATGTTAATAGATTGCGTGGAGCGATGCGGATTACTGTGATGTTTTTATCAGCTGTTTGGACTCTCATTCTGACGGCACCCATTCACTGCAGAGCATCCATTGGTGAGCAAGTGATGGAATGCTACATTTCTCCAAATCTGATGAAGAAACAAACATGCTGGATGGCCTGAGAGCGAGTACATTTCCAGCAATCTTTCATTTTTAGGTGTTCTTTTTTTGGGAAGCAAACTTCATTATGGTGGCACTGGCCAATTTACTGACACAATAAGTAGATTTTGAAGCATGCATTTAATGTTTTGGGTGAGTTACTACATTTTGCAAACATGCAATTGAGTTTTGATGTCCAATAAAACTGAAACTGTGATGGTTGCACTTAGAGTTTAGAGAAAAATGAGCCAAAGCGATTGAGGGAAGCACTCAGATAAAACAACGACAGTCGTGTTTGCCTGCAGACGTGTCATGACTCCAGGTAAAGCAGTCCACGTGGAATAATAGTTAACATAGCGGATAATTTCATCCATTTCTCTTGAAATTTTTGGGAGTCATGGAGTTTCAAATAAAGCGTAATGAGAAAATAACTAAGGCATCAAGAGACACAAGTGGACTAATGGAAAGTTTGATTGTGTTAGTCGAGCCATGTTTAAAAAAACAATTCCTACGTGAAATTAAACACTGTGTATAGCACCGCTAATTTGACTTCAATTAAAGAGTGAGCTATAAATGGTCTGTTCAGTGATCAAATGTTCACATGCAACAAAATGTAGGGTCCCAAACCATTACGACCAAAATAACGTCGCTCCCCAGGGACGATACCAGTATCTGATCCTCGTAAGTGACAGCTGATGGCTTCAGAAACATAATTAACTTTTCAATTAGACGTGCATCTGACATTGCAATTGTATCTACTTGAACAACTAAGGAGCGACTGAAGAAGATGCAGATGTATTATTACTGCAAACAAACAACGTGCTTTCGAAACAGATGTCATGATTTCTGATGTCTTTGTGTGACAGCAACATCAAAGAGCAAAGGCGAAATACGTGCTGAAATAATAATTACAACAAAGTGCTTGCACAGAGTAAAATCTCTCAAAAGAGTATGCATCTCTTTTAAATTATGGAATCCTAAATACATAAATAAAAACATGAAAGCAAATACAAACAATAAAATAAATAAACAAATATAACACAAACAAATACAAAATAAAACATGCAAATAAATGGAAAGACTAAATCAAAAACATGCAAACAGACATGGATTCAAAATAAACAGATACATAAATACAACATGCAAACATAAATAAATAAATGCATGCAAGGAAACAAATCCAAAATAAATACATGAAACATGAAAACAAACACAATTAACCAATTAAAACAAAACAGACATCAATTAAACAAATAAATACATACACAAATAAACATGCAAACAAATACAAACAACAAAGTAAATAATACTTACAAGTGAACAAATACAAAATAAAACATGAAAGTAAACTGATAAACAATCAAAAATGTGTATACAATTCAAATAAAAAACACATCATGAAAACAAATACAATAAAATAAATAAAACTTGCAAACAAATAAATGCATTAGTTAATTATCAACACGCAAACAAACAAAATAACTATAATATATACACAAATAAAATATGCATAAAAGTACAATTAAATAAATTAATAAATATCCATATAGAAAAAAAACATGTATGTATGTACAGGTATATTGAATTTTGAAACATTACAATAAATTCTTCTGCAAATTCTGACTGCTGATGAAAAACTGACGCACTGACTGGGTTTGCAGTGGCACCTCAGCAAAACCTTTGTTATCGGTCCAATCACGCAATTGTGTTTGTGTAGAAGATATACTACCCACTGAATCTGATAGATTCAATTAGTGAGAGTCTATTAATTTCGTGCTAATATCACGGCACATCCTGCGTTTTTTTAATTGAGCCGGGTGTAGGACGGCTGCGGTTCAGAGAGGAGAGGAGTCCGTGTCTGCTCATTAGACTAGCCGAGATCTACACCTGGGGTTCAGCCAAACTCAAGGCCGAAGGCCACGGAAACACAGGCCATAATTACAGATGGAGATGCTATAGAATCATTTATGGTAATGCAATCACAATCAATGTTTTAGTGATCCTGGGAAAAACAGAAGGGGGGAAAAAAACAACAACGTGTGAATGCAAAGCCATAAATTCTGTATTTTGAGACCAACGGGTCTCCGTGCGGTCGATTGCATCAAAACAGAATCCAGCTGTCACCAGAGTCCAAAAATAACCTCATCTCATCTCCATCACAACAAGGTCTTAAATCAAATATCAGCTTCTGAGAAGCCAACCATCCATTTATAGTTGCTTTTACATATTGTCTGCAGCAAAAAGGCGCCGTATCTGTCTCTCGAAATGTGTCAGGAATTACAGCAATTTTTGCCTCCAATTCCAAAAACATGCATTAACCCCCTCCTTAGGAGGTGCCATCGTTCTTTTCTGGTGCAAGCTAAATATCGCAGCGAAACACGGCTGTTCGAGGCAGCAACCTGGCAGCCGGATGAGAATAACCCAGCACAGGAAGAAAGCATCCATGTTATCATGCGCACACATGTGGCCTGTGTAAAGATTAAGCCGTATTCATCCCCGGCTGCCTGCTCTTCTGCCTCAGTCCATCACAGATATGGCACCGATTCAGCCAGGAATGCAGGAGAGGTGCCACGGATTTCACACGCTCCCCAAATCGGTGAGACCCAAGACGCTGAGGTGTGGTGCGCCGTATCACCTCCCCCCCCCCGGCCGGAAAACCACGTTTACGAAAACGCTGTCGACGTTTATGCTCCCGATAATAATAACAATCCCAGGAATTCCCTTAGCGTCAGTCGATTCTGGGAATATGCCGTTCTCTCGCTCAAATTCGTTCTAAATCAACACTATCTTGATGTGGTTAAGAACAGGCTCGAATGTTTTCTAACCCCGGATAAGGAAGGGGAAGAGGCTTATGCTGTCAGAGCCACGTCGGGACCCTCTCCGTGTTAAGCTCCTAATAATTCCTGCTGTTTGGATCAAAAGGAGACACACAAAGACCAGACAAAGTGATGAATGGCGTGTATATGGTGCTAGTCGGCCCGTGCGGACAATGAACAAGCCGCGCTCACAAAGGAGGCCTTGCCGGTGGGAGCGGCTATTAGGCTACGTCATTCTTTCAACCAAATTCAGTCCTAAAATCCAGATTAGGTGCAAAACAGGGACATAACCACCATAGACCTCCATACAATAAAAACAATAAATAATGAAAAATAAATTTAATAACATTATTAATAATAATAGGCGCATGACTTATGTTAGTATCTTGTTTGTAGGAATATATATATATATATATTATTTTTAATTAAAAATAATATTATTTTTAATAATAATATTGTTGTATTTGTTTTTAAACAAGGTTATTTATATATGTTATTTATAGAATATATTCCAGTTTTATTTTAGTATCATTGATATACTACTACAGTTTTTATCAATACTTTGAATCAGTTTTTTTATATTTTCCATTTTTATTTTAGTTAAAAAAAAATTGTCATTTTCATATTTTTTTAAATGTCTATATAGTTTTTCTACATTTTTATTTCCATTTTTTTCTACATCAAGTTAAACTAAATTCAAATGAGAAATGTTGTGTTTTATTTTATTTTATTTTCGTTAACATTTACTTTATTTCAAGGAACGGAAATATTTTTTATTTTAGCTTCCGTTTTAGTTTTCGTTAACTGTCATAATCCAAAATCTGAAATGGCACGTTAGCTTAAATGCATATGAAAAATCAATCGATGAATATTCAAAAGATTTCAAAGACAAAAGTATAAATGACAAAACTAAATCTACATATTCACCTGCTCTGCTTGTCATGTGATCATGTTTCACAGTTATCTGCTTTTTATTCATTTGCACCTAAGCTCATAAATGATAAAAATACCTTGCCGCAGCATTGGGGAAAACACATTGTTACCAGAAGGCTTTGTCACCAGTTATAACGTGCGGTTTGAACAAATTAAGTTACAAACACAAACAACACGAAGTGTAGATTGCATAGTGAGCTAAACAAACAACACAAAAAACTACTTTCAAAGTGCAAAGTTTTCAACTGTTCTTAATCAAATAAGAGGTTTTTGCAACCTGTGAAGGCACCGACTATTGTTTGTACGTGGGTTGCAGGTGTGCAAAACATGTTGTTAGTAATCAAATTTGTGTACCCAGCCATAAGCAATGCACTAACCTCTCAGAGTTGTGAAAGTGAAGTGTTGTTTGTGGGCGTTGTGCATTTTGTGGCGTGCATCCGTGAAGGGCTGCCGCTGCTGCAGTCTTCTGTGTCAGCAGCAGCATTTGATTTTTTTAAAACCACTGGTGCAGTATATTAACTATAATTTATATTTATCATCTCTTGTACCCCAGCTGACTTCAACAAACCGTTTAACACTTCAGTCTTGCATGTGGCCCCCTTAATAGCTATTATGCTTGAAGGAGCACTTTAAAGATTTCAAATCATTTCTTTGGGCAAACACTAATGAATTATGTCACCATAACTGCTATCCAAAAGGGCCAGCGAACCAGTGGTAATTACGGGCCGACAGCAAGTAATTTGTGTATGTGCGTCGTGTGTGCATGTGTCTAACGTTTAATGCTCACACCGTAATTTAGAAGAAAGCGCTACTTTCTTTGTTTAATTAGTGTTTCAAAGGTTTTTTTTTCTGGTGACAACTGCTGCACCATTTCTCTGTATATAAAGCCAATTTGAAAAGTATGCTTTATATTTCATATTACACAGATATGCAATACCTACATACCTGTGCTCATAGCATGATGTTTGTAAGCCAGGTTAGGGGTTCAAATCCTGCAAAATAAGATATTAATAAGACAAAATACGATATATTTTTTATATGAAATCATATGTTCTCATTTAAAACTAAATTATATAATTTACAATTATATGTTTCTCATATGATGTAGTGATAATATGAAAAAGAGCAGCTTGAACATTCTTCAAATCATCTTCTGTGTTTCATTTAATGGCATGATGATGAGCATTTTGGGATACCTATTCCTTTAAAGTAAAGGTGAAGTTAATGAAAATATTAGTTCACGAATATGAATTATCGTGGTTTTGTATTATGGAATATGCATAATTTTGTAAGCTACATTTATACAGGTCGTCAGGGTTATTATAGTAACCAAAGCTGATACTGCAGGTAAAATCATAAAAAATAGCTTGAAATAAAATAAATGTTAGATGAAATAAAATGAAATACTGAAATAAAACTGAAATAAAAAATATAAAAAAAAGGACAAAATTACTAAACCTTTACCAAAACTGACACTTCAACTGAAAATGGATCATGTAAAAATAAAAACTACTATTAAGTATTATAGAAAGCTGCAGCTCATGTTATGCTTTTATATTTTGTGCATAACCTGCTTTAACAGTTCATATTTGCATCGTTAAATTCCCATCAAATTCTCTTCAAAAATTAAACATCATCCCAAAATGGTTGGGTTAATCTGGACATTAAGGCTTGAACGTGTTTGAGAAAACCACCAGGAAAAGCCACTCGATGCAGAGAGGCTGCCTCTGCCCTCCTAAACCACGTGAAGGTGGACTAAATTTAATTACAGCCTCTATAAAATCCATTTGGCAAATATTTCAAGGTACAGCACAAGCCCAGAAATTGCAAACAGGACTGGCAAGCGCACACAGTGGCTGATGGTGAGTGACAGTAATCCATGAAGAGAAGAACCAAATTACCGCCTTTATTCCCAACCCCGTTTCCTATTCTGTGATGGACTTTTTTTCTTTTACTTACTTAAAAAAAAAAGAGAAAACACATCTGCTGAGCAAATATTTCAAATAATGTCTGTTTCATGTTTGTGTACTTCCATAGAAGCAAAAGCTGAGAAGCTGAGCCAGAAACACAACTGTCAGTCTTTGTGATTCACTTCTTCGGGTGTTAATTCAAACGAACAATCAAAAGAGGAGAAAGAGAAAAGAACGAGGAAGATTGTTTTACTCTCTAGAGCGCTTTTTGTTGTTAATTGCCATTTAGCAGTTGCTTTTTCTCCAAAGTGTAACACGACACACAATTGAAATGTAGTTCTTTTGGGACATCCGGGCACTTTGTTATTGTTCAAATGTTTGATAGGCACAAAGTTTAGAAGTGTTGCGCTTACGGAAATGCTTTTGCTCATAACAAACACGTTACCCACCGATTCTCCGGATGGGGCGTCACATTAGACTTTGAGCTCCATCCACGTGCATTCATATGCATACAGCCACTGGAAAGGGAATGCAAGCTTATTCACAGAAGTTTCGTCTTTGTACTGCATACAGGTGACCTGCAAATTCATACAGAAAATGATTATAACATATATTCCAACATTTATGAATTTCTTTTTATGCTGCATTGATTGCATTGTATTATGTTGCACTCATGTGAGGTAATTTCGAAGTTTAAAACTATACTTAGGAAACATTGGAGAATCTTTTTTTTTTCATAAAATATTTTAACATTTTGTTGCAATAAAATGAATATATATAGTCATATGAAAACAGGCATTCTCCAAAACACCTTCTGTGTTGCATAGAAAAAAACAAAACTGTATAGGTTTAGAATTATATGATGATGAGTAAGAGCAGAATTTCATTTTTAGGGTTAACTTTTCCTTTAAAGTAGAGGCGAAGTTGATGAAAATATTAGTTCATGAATATGCATTATCATGCATATGTATTACAGAATGCACATTATAATTAATTTCGCAACTAGGGTAACTGCATAAGTTTAAAACTTTATTTCTGTGCTACTAATGTCTCCAGACAACTGTTGACTGTTTTCAAACAGGTTTCCTAAACTCACTCATTAGTCAGGTTTAAATATCGTCTCTGTATATTAAATATCTTAAATATTACTAGTGTGACCAGACATTTAGTAATACACGTTACGATCATGCCACAATTTCTATTATGCGACATAATTTCTGCGCTCTCAATCACTACAAGAAGCCATGTGCAGACTATAGAAGTTTACTCAAAGAAATTACCATATTTTGCTATTTATGAATTTATTATTATGCTTTATTCGTTGCGCCATATCATGCAATATTAACGTAGGGTAATTGCACAAGTTTAAAACTTTATTTCTGCGCTACTAACCTCACCAGACAACTGTTGACTGTTATCAAACAGGTTTCCCCAAACTCACTCATTAGTAGAGTCAATGTTACTGGTCATGGCACTCAGATATTGTCTCCCCATATTAATCTGAGATTCAAGAATTACTTTAACATCTTAATTGTGTCTAGTGCAACCGCAAATTTACTAAGACATGTTACGAAACACATTAGCATGCCACATTTTCCATTATGCAACATCATTTCTGTTCTCCTAATCACTACAAGAAGGCACGTGCCGACTAGAGACGTTTACCAAAACGCAATCTCCCACATGATCCGACTCGGTGCATGTTCCCCGTCGGTGATATCACAGCCAGGTGAGGACGTACAGCGTGGTTCCTTCACCCTCAAAAACATCAGAGCGTGGCCTAGTTTCTGCAAGCAGGGTTTGTCGTCGATGTAATCTTCACACGGGGGCTGCGTTCGACTGCCATTCTGCGAATGCACAGAAAGAGAAAGACCACACAGACGAACCGGTCTGAACATTTACGCTTCGAACGCGAGATTACATCGGCCTCACCCACGCTCCCCCACTCTGAACTTGCATGCCCAAAGCCAAAGCTAAAGGGATGCATTAAAGACGCCTTGGCTGAGATTCAGGTAGCAGCATTATTCTGCATCTTGGAAGCTGGGGTGCTATTATTAAACTGCCACATGCAGGAAACACGACGCAGGCAAACGTGCATCGCCCTATATTATTATACACAATGCTGATGCCACAAACCCAGTTTTAGTTCCTGCCTTGCTCGATTGTGCATCTTTTGTTGCACCTTACCTCAATCCCCATATTTCTGACAGTCATATCTGAACATCTGATGTGCAACTTTGGCAGCGAGTTGAATAAAAGATCATTGGTGCAGCTGTGTTCAGATAGACTGGCCTACAAATGCAAAGGAAATCCAAGATGCAAAGAATATCTGGATAACAGTAGGTCATCGGTAAACCTAACACACAAACGAAAACACGCCAGATGCACATTTCTAAACCTCAATCAGGAGAAATACACTTCGAGCTCCATGCAAAGTCATAGGAGAATCTTACAAAGTTTAATGGAAAACATTTGTATTTTGTCATTTCTGAAAAAAGATCTAAAACTACAATGAACCATCAAGACATTGTTTTGTTCTCCAAAGAACATACACAGAGCTCAACAATAAGGATTTTTCCTTTCCTGCCAATATTTCCACTATTTCTGCATCAAAAAATATGCTTTTGTAGCAACATATTCTATATGCAGTATAAGGTCTTTACCAAAAAAACAAAAACAATTTCAGACAGAAAATATTCAGAATTTAATAAGGATTTGTACTTGCCTTGACAAATGTACTGCATTTGTTCAACGAAACTAACTTTTAGCAAGTTTTAAGTTTTCTTGAAACAATTTTGGACCAAAAATGTATTTGTACTCTCCAAAAAACTATATACAGAGCTCAATAATAAGGATTTTTTCACTGGCCTCAACACAACAAAATAACGCCGTTCTAGCAATACAGCAACATATTTTAGCACCATTCTCCATCAGTATACATTCTTTACTACCAAAACAACTTTGATCAAAAAATGCTTTTTTTTTACTCCCCAACAATCATATTCAAAGCTCAACGATAAAGATTTGTACTTGCCCTGCTAATTTTTTCACCAGAACAAAATTATACCTTTTAGCAAGATATTCTATATGCAGTATCCGTTTTCCATACTGATAAACAATTTCAGACAAAAACTGTTTTTATTCTCCAAAGAACCATATACAGAGCAATATTTTTTTTTCCGCTGGCCTGAATTTGCACTTGCCTTGCCAATTTTCCCCACTGTCCTCACCACAACAAAACTACAGAATATGCTGCTAAAAATCATACAGAATATGTTAATTCAGTTTTAATTTAGACCCCCCCCCCCAAAAAAAAGTGTTATATTCCCCAAAGAACCATATACAGAGCTCAAAAATAAGTATATTTTTTCTACTAGTCTGGATTTGTACTTGCCCTGCCAATTTTTTCACAAAAACTAAATTATGCTTTTTCAGCAACATATTCTATATGCAATATAAGTTTTCAAGCACTCAGCGAGGACTGAAAGTCTGTATTTGTGTGGCCAATTTTTCCACTGGCCTCACCAAAACTAATTTACGCTGTTTTTTTAGCTGCATATTCTATATGAAGTTTTCTCCACTAAAAACAATTGTGCAAAATGTAAGAGCATAAAAGTAACGAAAACATACACTCACAAAATTTCAATGAAACCTCACCTGTAACCAATTAGATCATGCTAACTTGACAAAATCAACAGAATTTGATCATGCAAAACCATATTTTTATGCATGCAAGACATAAAAATACATGCACAGAAGATGGGAAAGTCGTAGAGGGGAATGGGATACGACATAGGCCAGATTAAAACAAAATCACAACCCACTTTGACAGAAATGTAACTTTTACGAGTGCAAAAAACATTACGTATATAGATTTTGAATCAATCACCGGGCCCTTGAGAACGGGGAACTGGAGGTGCCATGCAGTGGGCAGCCCGTACGGTGTGCCATGCACTAATGGGCAAAACCCAGAGCGGGACGCCTCTAATCAGCCAGGCTGGGAGGGATCAAGACTGATTTTTGCCACAGGGCATTAAGCGTTCCTGAAGAGGCACGGATGGGATGGTGGGAGGGGGGTATTGTCTGCCACGGCTGTGCGTTATAGGATTGAGCTCAAGTTTCCTTTGTGCGTTGATTTTTTGTTGAGGGATTATGTTCTTTGAGAGAGTTGTGCGGGCAGGGGGACGGAGCGGAGGCGGTGCGGCGGAGGGAGGGCGCGGGGAGCCCTTGTCTTTGTTCCGAGAGAGGAGAGGGAGAGAGGATGTACAGGGAGAAAAGAAAGGCATAGCTCAATGAAGCGAGCATCTGTGTTATAATGTCATTGAGCTAGATGTCAAGCAAGTCATGTAACCAGCCATGTAACAATTCAAAATCAATTTACCTCCCAAGAAGGAGCTGATCTCGATGGCACTCGAGAAGCCCTGTCTGTGTTAATCGCCCTGGAAAGTTTTGAAATTATTCTTCTTTTCTGGCTTTGTCACTTGAACCTGCGTGCAAAGTCGGAGACTTATAGATGGGATATTTGTATTCATATTTAGGTTCAAATTTACACGTGGATATTTTTTGCCATTTCAAAGGCATTTAAAAAGTCTTTATTTTAATGCAGGCTCTCGATTAATAAAAGCTGCATGCATTTGCTGTTCAAAATAGTTTTCAAGGAAGTACAGAAGAAACTTTTCAAAAGTATTTCATATCAGCTAGGCGTCTACAGACACGGCATTAAATACCAGCCAAATGCAATATTTTTGCTCCACACAGGTTTTTGTGGCACATTTGGTGTTCCCAACTTGTTAAAGCATCACATTTGCATCGGATAGCCAACATATAGCGCATCATTTGCATGCCTGAAAGTACACTTGAGTAACCGTAATTACACGTGACACCAATTACTCTGTTACTTTGTATTAAATTATAATGGGAAATTCCACTAGAGAATTGGAGCCTAATTGCATCTTAATTTGCATAATTTTGCATATTAATCACATCTCAGATGAATAATAAATTTCAGCAGATTTTTTAATTTATGCATAGATACAAAAACAAGAAAAAAATAATCCGTTGGGGGGAAAATCAGAAACTATTACTTTGGCATTTGCACTGATTCTCTCATTATCCAGCGTCAAAGTAAAGTTACAGTGTGTCACTCATGACATGGTAACATTTTCATACATATACCTCTCATATTGTTGTGTAAAAACTAATATAAGCCAGGTTTTAAATGCCTTTGTAAGATAACAGCACACAATACCATATCTCAACACTATTCATGCTGAATGTTATTGGCATTAATATGCAAACTGATGGCGAGAGTGTCATGGCAAAAACTGGAAACAGGTTTTTCAATTATGCCCTTTTTTTCAACCGCAATCAAGACTATTTTTGTCTCGCAAGTCCAAAATAAAATCCAGGTAACAAGCGTGCACGTGTGAAGAAAACTTTTTCTTCTTTGCTATTTATTATTGGAGGCTCTGTGTTATCTGAGTTTATTTCCGCTATAAAATCACGACCTAAAGTTTGTAATCACTCTGGCGAAGTAATTAATTGAAATCGGAACTGCTGCAAGAGTTTTATTATTCTGTTCATTCAAGCCACAGATGTAAAAGCATTTCAGATTGACAGAGATAATTACTATAATACATCTTAGAAAGGTTTCCATATCTGAGCGCAAATTCAATAATGATGAGCTGCAATAGCAATTATTTATCAATAAAAATAGTCACAGAATTCAGAGGGGCGGGTAAATCGTGCAGGTGTCTGTAGTCTTGGTTTTTATGCCTCAACCCTGAATGAATAATCATCATTTTCAAAAGAAAACACAGATAGCAGGCAAATACAAAAGCTTATGACCTGTAATCAGCGGAAACAGCAGGAATGTAATGATGTTTTGCTCTGCTGATCACATTTAAGCTTCTGAAACAATGATGTTGTGCACCTGTGAGGTGTGTTTGGGTGATGCCGCTAGCTTCAGAGAGGGGGGGGGGCACTTTTAAAGCGGCTTGCCCACCTGTGTCACTCATTTGCATTCGATGATTCAACAGGAACACTTGTCTAACCTGCTCAAATCCTTCTTTTTATTCAATAGTTCATTCATCATATCGTTCAGTGCGTACAGTACATACATGTTCATTCATGCAGATGGAAGGAAAATGCAAAAAGACGTTTGCTAGGTTAAACGATAAAACAATAGATAGCTAGTTGTCCCAAAGGTTTTGCTTCAGCTGTGAGTCTACAAGAAGATGTACAAGTGCGTTCAAATGTTAATCAAATCAAATTTCCACTATCGTCATATTTATGTAAAAAGCACACTAAATCCAAGGCCGGGGCAAGTTGTCACATGTGTTTTAAAATGTATGCTTTTTAATGGTTTAGGTATTTTTAAGTTTAATAATTGTTCAACTTTGAATGTGGCTAAAAGCCTATAATAGGCTGTTTAATTGAGACATCTTACCCCATATAGCACGACAGCAAGCTCAGTAGCCTTTTTGTAGACAAGATTTAGGATGTATTTAAAGTTACTGTCATATTAGCTTCACCGACTACTATGTGCAATTACAGATTAAACACTCAACAACACAATACATATAATAATTCAACGTAGACCAAAAAAATGCAAGGTTTTATTCATACAATTCTATAAAAGACTCTTTAAATGTATTTGTGATAAAAAATTGCAAACGTTTTTGTGAGTTCATCTTAAAAAATAAGTTATTATTGTAGTCAGGACTTTGAGTCTATGCATAAAATGACACAACATAAATAATCACTGTGTGACAACTAGCCCCGGTGCCTCCAATGCTATTCTCAGTAAAGGGAAAAAGTATTGATACATTTTCTGATCGTCTAATTTGAAGAACTGGCTTATATGTCCCAGAAACCCCCAAACACCGTTTGATTGAGTCACTGAGCAAAATATAAGGATAACATTTAGTGAAGAACATACATTATACCTCCTTTGAGCGCAAACAAAGAGATTTGATCTAATGCAACGACATTCATACATTTTAAGTGCGATTTTAGTGTCCAGATAGCTTAATGCACGTTATATTGTTAACCTGAGACGCCTTTGGTGAACAAAAATATGACATTCTGGCCAACATAGAAGATATTCACGTTAAATGAAAACTTGCACTGTATGGGCTTACTTTTTTATTTATAACTTCTCATAATAAATGCTACTTACATTGCAAGGCCATCATCAGCATCACCATGACATCCAGCGTCTGCGCGGGAGCGCGCATGGGAAACACCGGTCTTTGCCTCCATCTACTGGAGAAATGACACAAGTGATGAGAAACCAAAAGCATTATGGGTACAGCTTGGGTTAGTTTCATAAGGCTGCCGGAAGCTGCGCTGAGGACGGTACGTTTGTCATTAAGAGTTTCACAGTGATCAGATCGGCATTGCGCAATTGCGAAAGAAATGCGCGTCCGTGATGCATCGATTCACGTGTTTGGCTGCACGTCGGGAACTCGCATTCTTGGCCTGTTCATGGGAGAGGAATATTGTGTCAATTAAACACGAGACACTCTACCAACCATGGTGGCATCAGCGCGTGCGCCCTCATGCCAGCTGTGCGGCCTCTCCAAAGCGCGCATGGCATCACCTGCGCAGACCGTCTGCGCCCCAGCACTGCAGACTTTATAGTCAAGACGCAGACAGGGACACTAAGGACACTGAGCATCCTGCCAGTGCCATCACAGTGGTGGGCACCCCGGATCCCATCACGTGGATCAGGAATAAGGCTGTCTTGTTTTTAATTGAATTGTATTTTGGCTTGAAGTTCAGTGTGGAGTTTGACAGTGGTGTGAAACAGGTTGGTATGAAACAATGACATAAACTGTCCCATAAATAAGCCTTTTTAGGATTATTTTAGTTACTTAAAAAAAGAAACTTAAACTTATTTTATTTCAGCTTGTTTTTCATTCTTAATAATAATAATGATGCCTAGAGAGTACTGTGGCCAATAAATAATGCCATTTAATTACAGCAAATGAGATTTCAGAACAAAAAGCTGTTCTGAAATGAAATGAGTGCTTATTTTACTCAGTATAATAATGCTTTAAAAGAGAAATCAATATGATAATCTCTAAACGGCCAAATGCAGCCTGGCAGATATATCTGTTTATCACTAATAAAGCACTCGATTGTGATTATGACTGACACCTCTCTCCACAGGCAGCAGTCCATGTGTCCACTATGCTCTCCAAAGGAAAGCTTAACGAATTAAGGAGTGTGATGTCGAAAGAGGTTAGTTCATTAAATGACTGGTTTGGCAAACATTTGAAGTCATATAAGGCCTGTACATGTTGTCTTCTGTTTGCAGGCTGTTGACCGTGTCAGAAAGCAATGTAAAACTCTGTCAGAGGCCCAGCAAACACATCTTGCCATTTCCCTCGATGACATCATATTTCTGCTGCCTGAGGATGTGTCCGTATTCTTTGACGAGAGCGGTGAGTCCGTTCATTCCTCTTATGCAGAACCTACTGAAATCAATACACTTTTAAAATGTCAAATATGCTTGTGCTGTAACGTGGGTTGCAAAAAGGTGGAAAAATCTAGTACATTTTGGAAACTTAACAGTATTTTTTTTAATTTTCCAGATATTTTTGGAAAGTTTCCGGAAAATTTCCACCCCTTTGCAACCCTAATTGTAACTTAATGAATTTGTAAGAATACAGCTGAAACATTCTTAAAAAACTCAGACACTATAAAGATTAACTAAACTCAAGCAACACAAGAAATGAACAAGATAAACCTAAAAGGATAGAAATATGCTTATTATGAAGAAATACTGAGAATTTCAAGTTCACATTTTTATTTTTTGTTACTATTATTATTAAGTTTTGATGTTATGTTGATTTCTGTAATTATGTCTGACAGGATGAAACGTTTAATTATAAAATCAATTGATAACACTCACTGCTGTTTGTGCTGTTGTTTTCCCTCCAAAGTGATGTCACTTCCTGGAGGATGATGTCATTAAGGCTTTTGTTAAAGAGATAGTACAAAAAGTGATATTGGGTACACAAGAAACAAATCTAGAAAATGATTACTAATTAGACCAATACATTGTTTGAAATATTTGGTTAGAGAACGAACAAAATGACATCGATTCTTCATAAATTAGTAGTAAAATAATACAAAAATTCACCTCATTCTCCTTTGATTATGATATTACTACATTAGATCAAGGCTTCAGATCCTGATGGGTAAGCATGAATTGAACATCTTTTGTTCTCCTAGGCAGAAAGTTTCTTTACATCACCATGAGGCTTTGGTATCTGTCCAGCGCAGACGTACCTGACGACCCAGAGAGCACCCGCATCTTCAAGACGGACTTCACTGAAGACGACGGTCCTCGAAAGAAGATCATCACAGCGGTGTACGAGTAAGTGTGCTGCGACCGAGTACAGCTAGACATGAACAACTATATATCTATATATATATATGTATATCATATATTCTAAGGGTACTAAAATAATCAAAAAAAAAACAATAAAAAAAAAATTAATAAATATAAATTAAAACCTTTTTTTCTGCTACTTGCCAAGGCCACATTTCTCATTTTCATTTAGTTTCATGTACTAAAATAACTAAAACTGAATTTAAAAAAAAACTGTATAAAAACAAAAAACCTTTTAGGACTTAAGTGAAGATGATGGTTCTCAAAAGATCATCATAACCATAAGCACGGATAAATGTGATTTGACAGAATCTAAAGCTAGATATCAAAGACAAACCCCCAAAATCTGTAAATAAAAAACATCATAAAATATTACTTTAATTTATGTTTATTATTTATATTATAATACATATATATAAAAGTAATATAATTGTCCTATAAATAAGCATCATATTCTTCATGCTTTCCTTCTAATCTTTCTGATTTGGGGGTGAAATGTGAACTGGACATGGATTTTTGACATTCATCGTATTAATATTTCAGGGTTGTGATCTTCTCCTTGTGTTTCTTTATGTTTATGCGCTGCTTATGTGACTTAACTGCTATTTCCGCCTTAGTTTTTCAGTCCACGCATGCATATAGCGGCTGTATGTTTGGCACTCGAGTAATTTTCATATACGACTCTTTGAAAGAGTCACACTCAAAACATAATTAGAAGTCAAACGCTCTTCATTTCGTTGCACTTGTAAACTGTCTCCGAAAGCACCTCGCGTGACAAATTCTCCTCCCCATAGACACAGATTTTGGCGTAAACGGCACACAGCCATAAGTCTGACTGATGAATGCCAGCACAGCTTCAAATGATCTTAAATGTACTTAATGGATTCCTCCCTTATGACAGACATTTGTTTTCCGCAGTGCTTTGATGGATATATAGATGCTAATAGGTTCGCTCTCAGCTGTTTGCATACTCCTCTCTTTCTCTCGTGTTTCAAAACATCGTTCCATCTGTCACATTAGCACGTTTTACTCGGCTGTCGCTCAGCTAGAGTGCCGTCTCTAAGTTAACTTTGTGAAAGTGTCACACTTCAGAACACCCTAGTGTGGGTCTGATGTGACTCGTTTTTTCACACCTCACTCTTTTTTCTGTTGTGTGATTTTACTTCTGACACCCTTTGAGTTTTTCATCGTTTTATGATATGAAATTCCCCAGATTTTCCATTGCATTGCAATAGAAATGCACCAATGTGCACCAATGACACATTTTCATCAGGTGTAATGCAACAGCTTTTCCTAAAGTCATTTGTCAGATTGACAAAATATCTGGTTGCTGGTGTTTGTACTGATTAATCATAGCACAAAAGTAATGCATATTACCATAAAGAATATATATTTTTCTAGTTATGCTCAGTTTTAACATTTCATCAACTAGATACTTGCTTTGTCCAAACACCCACACTTGCGGTTAGGGGTGGGCGAAATGGCAAAAATATCATATCAAGATTTTTTTTATAAATTTCACGATTTTATCACAATTCTTTGTCATGTTTGTTTTACTGTTTTGTCTGAGCAGTGAAGCCAAACTAATTTCCCTATTATAAACACAAAGCCTGTCGAGGTTACAACATATACAAAATAATGGTGGATATTTAGGCCAAAGTGGGCGAAGATTAATATCTTGGTCATTATTTTTTCTTTGTTCTTATAAATAAGAACAAAAGATACACATTACAAATACACATAATATACAAATAAAACAAACAGTGCTTTATTTTCAGGTACTATAGGCATATTTAGCAGAGCATTCAAGAAACTGAAGAAATTGAATGAACAAAACACTATATAGATTGATTCCTATTAAAGCAACTGTATTTTTGTCTTTTATTCAGTCAAGAGTAGAGTTATTGTTTCTTTCTTTGTGTTTTGTTTTAACATTAAAGAATACAAATTCTGTCATGGTGTTTTAGATTTATACCATCATTTACTCACTCGAGTTTAGTTTTAAACCTGAATGAGTTTCTTTCTTCTGCTGAACATAAACGCTAGTTTGAAGAATATGTGTAACCAAACAGTTGCTGGTCCTCAGTGACTTACACAGTATTTTTTCCTTCTATCAGAGTCAATGTGGTCCAGCAACTGTTTGGTTACCCAAGTTTTTCAAAATATCTTCTTTTGTGTTCAGCACAAGAAAGAAATGAACACAGGTTTGGGAGAACATGTGAGTGAGTAAATAATGACAGAAATTAATTTTAGGGTGAACCATCCCTTTAATGACAGTCGGCGGCATGTTTAGTTCTGTCCAGTGTTGCCAGATTGGGCACGTTCCCGCACAATTGGGTGGTTTTGAATTTATGTGTGCGGGTAAATATTGGCTTGGGCGGGTGGACAAAATTTGGGCTGGTTTGGGGTCAGTTTGGCAGTTTTCTAACATATAAATGATATAGGCTAATTGGTTAACATACAAGCCCAAGTGTGCATATACTGCATCTAATCAGTCATCACAACGTTACTAAACACACGCACATTGCAAAGACGACTGGTGCTGATGTTGACGTAGCGGCCGCACTTTTAGCCAATCACGTTCAGCAGACAGACGTGATGATTCATGAGCGAAGGGTTTTTAACATGATAACAGATCTGATTTTGAATGTATAACTGATGACCATAATGCCTAAATAAGTTACATGGTAAAGAGTGGAGAGTGTTTTAACTCTCAAAACGTGAATTACACCTGTTGAGGGATAATGACAGGAAGGCTCTATCACTGCAGCTCCGAAATCAGAGCACAGTTAAATTATTGACAATGGGAATTGGTGGGTTTTGTTAAATGTGAGCCAAAATCATCACAATTAAAAGAACCAAAGACTTAAACTACTTCAGTCTGTGTGCATTGAATTTATTTAATACACGAGTTTCACAATTTGAGTTGAATTACTGAAATAAATGAACTTTTCCACCACATTCTAATTTATTGAGATGCACCTGTATATTTTGACAGTTTATATATCAGAGTTAATTTTATTCTGAATTCACATCTCTGTTATGTTCAACCATGGAATAAAAAAATAATATCAGAATTATAACTTTTTCTGGCAATTGTGAGTTTATATCTTGCAATCTTATATCTTTTCAAAATTGTGAATTTATATCTAACACATCTTATTTTATATTGTGCAATTCTGGGGTGGGGGGGGGGTGCAATTGTGAGATAATAAATTGCGGTTACCTTTTTATTTTTGTATCGGAAACATGCTTCCATACTATCCAGCATTTCAGAAATAAAAAAGAAAGTTCATTAAAGGTATTTTCTGGAGCCGAAGGATATATTAACAGCTTATGTGTTCATTGAAGGTTTTATCGGGAGTTGACTGCTGGAGCTGATCCAGAGTGGACGGTGACCCGGATATGGCACTGGAAGCAACTAGAGTAAAACACACAGGACCCCTCACAATACACTTAACCAGACTATAACAAACACCTTGTTTTCACTTGGTTTAATCATCCTGGGTGATTTGATCACAAACGGTCAGGTGAGGAACATCAATGTTTACAGTTAGTAACTCATCTCAAATGACTCTCCTATGACTGGATTTCAACGGGAGGGTCTCGGAGCATCTCTTAAAGTTTAAAACCCATGTTGCAATTCAGTGGTTGATTGCTGCTCCAATATCAGTTCACACATTCTGACTACAAATGTGATTTAAGTGATCGGTTCACAGCACGTTTTGGATCCAATCACTTTATGTACTGTAGCACTGACCACTTGTGATCTGATCACCTGAAACAAAACTTTATTTCCAGTATAAACCAGGTCAAAGAATCACTCCCATGTTTCTCCAGCAAAGCCACCTTTACATCCACAGTAACAGATTGTGTTGGAGTTCAGATGAGCATGAAGATATTGCCCTCAAAGCACTTGATATTTCAATAAAAAAAACATTATAATAGTTCATTCTGCCTTGTCATTTATTATGTTATGGTATTTTTATTGTTGTTTTGATAAAAGTTATTAGTCCAAGTTTAGTTCAACTGAAATTGTAAACGTATTGCATAAAGATAATGAAGACCTTTTTTTTCTCTGAACCATTATGATTTTCAGCATTTTCTTAAATAAGCAAGTTTCACATCCAAATTGTCTATAATGTGGACAAAATTAAATTCTCATCACTGTAATGCAATGAGAAAGATCTGTCAGGATGCAATGATATTTCTTTTTTTAATAAAAATCAGAGTAAAATATACAATACTCATACAATGGGAATGAGATGAGATGGCTTTAATGTGCCTTATTGTCATAAAAATCTCAAAATATCTCGAAAACAGGCTTAATTTACTTGTCTTTTACAAAACATCCATGCTGATATTGGTGACTTCAGTCTATTTTAAAAAATTGTTACGGATATCCTTGGGTCGTGTGATTAATTATGGTCAAAGTTCATTACAGAGTTGCATTTTCAGAGTTTCAAAAACATAATTTCTATGTCAAATCATGGTTTAATGCACTTCCATTAAGCAGAGACTGGAATTAAACTTATATCTCAACAAAACAGAACTGAAAAAGTCACCCTTTTTTTCAGATCAAGCAAATGAGATTCTGAGATTTGCGACAAAATAAACAACCTCAATTAATTATGATATTTGACACGAATCAGAGAACCACAGATGGTTGTTAAGACCAATTATCACCTAATTTAGATATTAAAATAAATCCTTTGTTAAACTGACAGGAAGACGTTCTCACCCATGCGTGGATGTCATCCTATTTCTGTGGAAAACTCTTTTATGGCATGTCATTGTTTATGCATTCATGGCTTTACAGGGAGTCATCGAATTATCATTGACTGAAATTCATTAAATCATTTAGAAATATGGCGGTGGGATTATTATAATTTTTGCAGGCAGTAATGGATTGTTCTGTTCAACTTGCGTGGGTGTTTTGTCACATGTGTGCAAACAAGTCATAATATGATTAACAGTGGATATCATACCTCCTGTTTCAATTGAAATAAATATGTTAATACCATATTAGGCAATTAATCACGCTGGCTTCAACTACAAGTGAACTGAAAATAAAATAAAAGCAGTAATGTGCTTTACAAAGCTATTTTTGCACTCCTCTAGGCTTTTATCATGGATTAGGGACTCTGCTGTTATTATTAATCTGCTTATTGTACTAAACAGTAACTCATATTTCTGATGGGTTGCCAAATTAGACAGATGAATTCATCTTGTGCATTTAAAGTCAACATGAAATGCCGCTCAAAACCCATTTAACTTCTGTAATCTGACATATATTCAAGTGGCAGGAGAGGTAAGTGTTGGGCAGGACTTCATTTGAATTATAGAAAATGGATTGGATTGTGAAAAGGAGCAGGCGGTTTATTAATAAAGTAAAGAGGTTCATGTTCAATGTGTCAAACAAAAGATATTGAGATTTACTAGATGTAATAATCTACCTGATAAACAGCAAAAGAATAGGTGTAAATATCCAGGCAGCAAATAACTTATTATTCATAACAGATTACAACACTTGCCCAAACTATATTGAGTAAAGCACACAAACACACTTATCATCAGTGTGTGATAAAGTCCTTTGGGAGAAAACAGTAATTGACAGCAATCTCCATCTCTCTCAAACTATAAATGCAGCATATATCCTCGAAGAAAACTCAATAATGTTATCCTGGGAGGCAAAACTTCATTACTAAGCTGAGCTATTATTACGCACTTATTATTGCAGTCAGGCCCATTGCAGCACTTTGCTTCATTTGACAAGAGACTAAATTAAACCTATAACATGGCCGAAATTACCGCTGACCCAATAATGGATCTGAACTAATAAAATACTGCAGTTCCAGAAGTCATGAGGGTCCGAACCCACTTCACGGTGTAGTAATGATCACTAGTTTAGTGTGTCCACACTGATTATTGTACAAATGAAACAAACCTTTACAGAAGCAGATTCTGCATTTATCACATAACCGAGATAATCCCTTGAAAGGCACCTCGAGCTTTACCTCACCTGCTTTTACTGGTCATTTTTTGATGTTACTTTCTCCTAAATGATCTGAATGAAGGCAAACTTTGAGTCACCGGGGTTTTTAATAGTTAACTAAAACCATTAAAAAAGTTGTTACTTTAAATAAACTTGAACTAATACAAAAAAAGTAAATGAGTATTAATAAAGTTAATAAAGATATACAAATAAAAATGACAGAAATGCAAAACAAGTATTAACTGTAATGAGAGAGAAAATATAAAAATTAAGTAATTCCTAAGATTAATAAACTATAATAAAATAATACTAAAAAAACACTGGGTGTCACCAAGCATTGCTTGCAGGTTGAAACGAATTTCTTAAGGAACACACTTTTTAATGCAAGTCTTTATTTAATGGTGCATTATAAATAAAATGTAATTAAATTACTCCAAATATTGTGTTTAATTTGCCCGTAGTTCACCAAGAACATTTCGAAAGCTTTCCACACATACGTCACCAGCAGGATGTCTCATGGACGCCAACTTCCAGGCCTCTTCAAATGTCTCCTCAGCAACGTGGAGACCCACTTTGTGGAATATCTGTGCAATCTATGAGTGATATGCAATATATGTTTAGTCTATCTGTAATAATTGTTTGGACAGACAGCCTAAAATCCCTTTATATCATAACGCCACCTGACCGTCATCCGAAACTCACCTCGTCTTTGGTGCGAGGACTAAAAAACTCTTTGTCATGGACTCCGTAGAGGGAATGCAGAGGGGGGTGCAGCAGATCATGTACCGTTGCTTCATCTCCGTAGTTTGTGCTGTCGCTGATTCGTTTGATACGAGGAGCAGGTAGATCAGCCCGTACAGCTGGTACTCCATATGTGCGATCATCTATTAAGGAGAAGCAATCCGAAGAAACTTTAAGTTTCATTTTCTAGTTGTGTAAATTTGAACCAAGCAAAGCCTGACATATGAAATAATAGAATAAAAAAAAAATGGAACGGTATATTGAACCTTATGAAAAAATAAGCCTATATATAGAATGCATGTGTGTTTTATGTGGAGTATCATATTTCATATTTTATTATGATATAGTGTAAATATGGAGGGGGAAAACAGCTCAATTTTATTCAAAAGCTCAGAGAAAAATATGCAGTTTGGTGCAGATGTTGATATTTTTATGACCAAAAAGTATGATGAAATTTTGATGCTTGTAAATCAATGAGATTTTTATAAACAGTAAAGCAGACTATACATGAAATTATATAAATATTGGTTGTCTCTATATCTCATAATATCTAAATGCTTAGTTTTATTAACAAAGCTGATGAATAAGAGACGAACAATAACATTACCTCAAAAGCCTGATGATCATATTTACACACACACAAAAAAAATTATGTCTGGATAATCAAGTAAAATCAAATCAAGTCCAGCTAAGTTGCTTCAGTCCATTATGTGTTCATATTGAAATATAAAAGTTATTCTTACGTTTACCTCATAAAAATCAGATCAGATTTCACAGCAAAAAGACTGAAGCTGAAAGTAGATGTTTGTAAAATTGTTCTAAACTATACTTTTACTTAGCAAGTAAAAAAAGTATAAACTATATCAAACGGACAACAGAAGTCATGTTGAAGATTGTGTGCAACAGGTTTATCAGAAAAGTTGAGCATATTTATAATTTAGAGGCCCTAGAAATTTCAAATATGAATACAGTAGGCTTTAAAGGTTATGCAACACCTTGAAAAAAAGCATGGAGGTTGTTTTAAAGCTTTGTGTAACTTGAACACTTGGTCAGTTTAAGGAGATTCAATGGTTTTGAGTGAGACTCACCGGCTGGGGAAAGTCCACCCACGACAGCATTGATGAGAGAAGACGAGGTGAAGAAGAAGTTCTGCACAGTTCTAGGCCTAGACAGGGTTTTTGGAGTCTTCCTGGTGCTTACCACCCGAACCGGCTCCAGATCTGCAGGTCTAATCAAAGGCTTCACGGCGCTGGATTCCTGGAGGTCTGTGCGCTGCATGTTAGCTGGGGCTGTCCAAGCCTTCCGCTCTACGAGATACATTTAAAATATTTCAAGCCTTGAACCAAACCAATTACACCAGAGACAAATCAAAACATTGATTTGAAGCAGAACAGAGTTGGAAAAAAAAAAAATGCCATATTTTGGTAGATCTGTCATGACTTCAGAGACTTTGTGAGCAAGTACACTTAAATTCACCTCCTGTGAGAATTTTCTGCTCCATCCTGTTGATTGGCAGTTTGTCTTTCCAGTTAAGAAAATTGGAAAATTCCATGAAGCCGATCAATCCGTCTTTATCAACATCACAGTAATCCATGAGATCATCGAGCACTGGGTCACTGATGATCATGTTAAACTGGAGGCAGACTTCCTTCAGATCCTGCTTATCGATTTTCCCTTGACCCTTCTGTAACACAAGACAATTGGCAAAACTGGCTAGCAAAATGAAGAATCAATTCTAGAATCCATTTTTTAGTATTGATGACTTTTCAGCATATTTTGTTCAGAAATGAATGGTTAACTTAAAGCTATTCTAACAGCTTGTAATATAAATCAATGGTTACACGTCACACTATTCTCAATTCTCACTATTAACTACCATGCAGCATATTGACTGTTTATTAGTACTTATAAAATACTTAATCCAACCCCATTCCTAAACTTAACAACTACCTTACTAACTATTAATAATTAGTTAATCGTGAGAATTGCACCTTAAAATAAAGTGTGACCAAATCAATGAGATCTTTATACTAGACGTCTTTGCATGAAATGATACAAATATTAGTCATCACTCTACATCTCTCAATAATACTGTATTGATATTTAAAAGCTTAGTATTCTGATCAAAGCTCTGTAGAATAAAAAACTATAATGCAATACAATAATGATAAAGAAACAAATGAATGTTCCTCAAAAGCCTAATGATCAAATTTGATACATTTTAACATGAAAAAAATGATGTATGGCTAATCAAGTTAACCTGTAAGTTGCTTCAGTCCAATAAATGTTCATCTTGAAATATTACTAACAAAATAAAAGTTATTCTCGTTTACTTTATAAAAATCAATAAAGATTTCATAGCAAAATGACATGTGATGCACAAGCTGAAGGTGGACATTTGTACTATTATACTAAAAGGCCTTTTACTTGCTAAAAAAGCACAAGACAGACCATCAAAGATAAGTGATAATTGGTCAAACTGGCAATGAGCGGTTTAAGCAATTAAGCAATGAGAGCCGCTGACCTTGTCGTAGTATCTGAATGCTTCGAGTAATGAGCTGAAGTTCTGGTAGTTGGACTTCTTGAGGTGCTGGCGAACAGCGCTGACCATGGCTCGCTGTCTGTCTTTACCTTTCAGGTACTCGCCAGGAGGAGTTTGATGAAGCAGGTCACCCACACCTGAGCAGAAACACAAGTGGTTGAATCTCTCAAAACCAGTCAGGTGCATACCCCACAAATATGCTTAATTATCATGAACATATTCTTCATTTTCATTTAAAATACAATGAATGTTTTTGAGTTCTGATTACAGGAAAGTCCAAGTTAAAATGTCCCAACAGTGTTTTTCACACCAACCAAGAATAAACCATAAACTCTCTCCGATACTGGCTGCTAATTTATTTCTGACATATCAAACTCAGAATGTGACAGACGACTTAAATTACCAAAGCTGTCAGGTTTCATCAAGACTCCAAATGTGTGATCGCTGGGAACGTTTAATGTCTCTGCAATTCTATGAATTAATGCACAGGCAGAAAAGATGATTTACACAGTGGCAGAAGCGGTGAAAATATCATTAGTATTTAACACAAATGCTCTTAACCATGACTTACGGATCATGAACTTCGCCTGTTTGTGGCTGAGTCTTCTCTCTGAAGTCGTCGCAGCGTTTGGAAACTAATTTTGCGCTGTTGTGCCTGAAGACATGAAGATTAATTCATTGTTCATTTCTGATAATGTTGTCATTTACATTGCTATATTAGTTGTCATTAGGGGCTTATTTAGAACATTTGAAACAAAATATGGATTGTCATTATAAACTGAATATTGAAGACATTCATAATAGCTGTCAAAATAGTAAAAATTACAACACTGTTACCTTTCTGGAGGCATAATGTTATCCCAAAATACAAGCTACAAATGACAATGTAATTAATCTCTGATTTTCTCGATCCTTGTGATGGGACTGAGAGTGACCCAATATTCCCCTACAGATGGTGCTGTGTGTGTATATACACATCTATATTATATAGAATATATATAATATAGATTTTTTATCTTTTTAAAGTCTCTTCTGCTCACCAAGGCTGCATTGTTTGATCAAAAAAATAATAATTATTATATATATATACTTAATTTAAAATAACTGTTTTCTATTTTAATATACTTTAAAATCTAATTTATTTCCGTGATGCAAAGCTGAATTTTCAGCATCATTACTCCAGTCTTTAGTGTCACATGATCCTTCAGAAATCATTATAATATGCTAATGTGCTGTGCAGTAATTATTAATGCTCAATTATTAATAATGTTATTACATTGTTTGCTGGTTAATATCTTTGTAAAAAAAAAAGTGATAATTTTTTCAGGATTTTTTGATGATTGAAAAGTTCACTCAATCAGCATTTATTTTTTTTTTTTACATTATAAAATGTATTTACTGTCACTTTTGATAAATGTAATACATCCTTGCTGAATAAAAAAAAACGAAATCATTTTAAATAGCAGTGTAACAGTTTTCACAAAATATTAAGCAGAAAAACTTTTTAAATAATGTTTCTGGAACACAAAATCAGCATATTAGAATAATTTATGAATGATTGTATGATGTGTGTGTGTATATATATATACACACACACAATATAAAATTATACAATTTTTTTTTACTTTTACATTTAAGAATATAAATATTAAAATTGAATCTGAAAATAGAAATATGAAATCACCTTAAATCAATGCATGTTTAGATCTTCAGCTATAAGCAAAATGTACAGTAAGTTAAGGTGCATGTGTGTGTGTGTGTGTGTATATACACGTTTACATTAGTGAGTCACTGGGCCACCGCAGAGATCTGGAGATGGTTCTCCCATCATTGTAATGAGGCGTTGGGAAACCAAACCTACTATCTCTCCTATAGTGATTGCAATTGTACTTCCTGTCCACACGCTCTCCTGCAACAACAAAGAGACAAATCCAGCCAAAGGCTGTCCATCTACATTTTCTGAAATTATGCCAAAATAAGCACAAGAGAAACAACAACAAAAATGGAAAGTTTAAGCAAAGACTAAGACCTCTAAATGGGCTGCATTCTGACTGACCTACAAAATAGGATCCGTGTGAGCGAACATAGAGCTGATGTTCCTCATCTGCTTCCTTCATCACCTGATGTGTGGTTTTGGGTGGATTGATGACCTCACCGCCGTTAGATACTGCATTTAAAAGAATTCACAGATTCGCTGTTTCTTTTGATTATTGAGTCTATACATGACTATGCTAGTAAGGTTTCACTATTACTCTTACACTGAAGCGTTGTAACACCAAAAGTGGTTTTCTCAGCATCAAGCCAGCTTGGTAAGCCAGGGCCTTGAACTCCTGACCTCCCAAGAGGAGCTTTCTGATAGTTGGCATAATTGATTTCATGAAGATGACGCAGCCGCTCTTGGAAGCGTGTTTTTGGTGCAGGATTGATCACTAATCCAGCCTGAAAATGCGTGCATGCAGTGAACAAACAATTTTTCAACAAAGTCTAATGTTGCCAATGTGCTTCTAACTGAAAAAAGAAAGAAAAAAGCTCATGAATAATAAGACTATAATGTGACTGGCTTTGTGTGATTCACCCACATAGTTAAAACAGTTTAAACATAAAGCAATAAGAACGAATATGGTCACTAAAACAATTTTGACGTGACCGTCTTACATTAATGGATGATTTAGTGTTCACACCATGGACTAGTGTGCTGGCTATATCAGGATCATTTGCTTTTCCATGGAAGACCCAAACTGTCCCAACGGGCGGCCGAGCAGAATTGACAAACTTTCTCACCACAGGTGGAGTTACAGTCTGTAAGCAAGTAAATAAATACATATTTTATACAAAGCCAGTCAAAGGTTTGTATATACACATGCACAAAATAGTTTGGTACAACTATTTATTTATTTAGTCATTTAGCAACAATTTACTGCTTTAAAAAAACTGAAAAATAAAATAAAAGGCTACATACACACACACACATATATACATATATATATATATATCGTATATCCAGTTAGTTTAGTAGCCAAGAAGAAAATTGGAGAATGACCGACCCCTGGTGTAATTTCTTGCAGACAAGTCTTAGTTCTGTCACCAACTGGAATGAGCTTTCCTGCCTTTCAATGGAAATTATTATACATTAAAATTTCGTAATGTTTGTTGCATAATTATAGTCGACAAATCTATGTAACGTTACAAGATCAAAACTTCCTCGGAACAATAATTAGTCATACCGCGCGGATGTTTGGAAACGTGTCTCTGCGTCTCCAGGTGGATGAATTCCGCTCGATGAGACTCATGCCTACACACTCACACATTTAATGCAGATTCATTTACAACCAATTAACCATCCAAAGAAAAAAAAAGAACTTTACAACAGCAGCACCAATTACAAAGCCGTCCAAACATGAAGCGGTGTTTGTTTACCTTCCGTTACCTGACAACGCGCTGACAGGAAATGCGGCGATAATGACGCCAGTCTCTCAGACGTCCACCACATTTCCAAATTAAGCGTGTTTATTTTATATTCTAAAGTTATCCTGTCTATTGTCTACCTGCAACGAAGACCTAAGTATCCAAAGCAGTTTTAATTGAAAAAAGACTCGTTAAAAAATTCTAAGTCTTGTTTTCAAGAAAAAAGTGAATGAATAGTTGTTGTTTTAACAAACTGTTGTTTTAAAAAGGTTCAGTAACTACTAAATATGAATAAAATGCATGTCTGTAATATGACTTTAGTGAATTTCAAAGGTTAAATTAAATGTAAAATATAATAATAAACTGTATACAAAATTATAATCCTGTGTGTTTTGAAAATAAAATATTTGTGATGAGCGTTGTTCTGATTGGCCGATTAGTCTCCGATTAGTCTGACGTCAGATCCAGTCATCCGATCCGTCATCATCAGTTTTGATGCAAAAGGGGAAGTTGGGAGGAACCGAGAGGAAGGTACGAGTCTCTGGGCTTTAAACATTTGTACGGTTATGTTAATTTGAATGTTTTTTGCTTTGTTTTTTAAATAGGCCGTACTGTTGTCCGGTTATTTCTGGGTTCTTGCTTTTTTAATTGTTTATTTATAAGGTGTCACGCTCAGTGCTGTGTGTGAGAGCATAGCGCGCGGCCTGTTTTTCTCTTAGCATTAGCACCATTAGCTTGTATATATATGAACCATTTGAACCGGAGCGTCTGAGAATCTGACAGACCCGTTAAAGTAAACACGATTGTCATTGAGTTGACTGTTTACATGTGTGTGTATTAAAGAGAAAGACAGGGAGACATACAATATCAGTAGCATGTTAGCATCACAAGCTAACAGGCAGCTCCAGCTTCATATCGTGCCATTAAATACATGCACTATTAAATAATACAGTTGTATTTTGTTATCACTCTGAAATTGAAGTTACTACCAAATTGTCCTGTGAACACTATATTAACCGATCAAAGCCTGCTGCGGTTTGTTTTGAAGAACCAGATTATGCTAAACATTAAATAAGTCAGGTTTTATCAATAATGTTTATTTAATTTGAGCATATCCTATCAATTCTGATGTGAAATGTAAATTATATTCTATTTATAATCTCCTTTTTATTTAAAAGCGTTTAGGAGCTATAACAAGCACTGATTGATCATTAGTGTCAATAATAGACCTGTTTTGCACTGTCACTCTGTCTCGTACTTTCTATGTCGCATAAGAGATAACAGTTATGTAAAGTAAGTTTAGTCTAGAACAGGGGTGGGCAAACTCGACCCTTCCAGGCCTTCAACACATGAAACAGCTAATCATTGTCTTCAAGACTGCCAGAAGGCTACAGGCTGGTGATTATTATCAGGGTTGGGTCAAATCTCTGCAGGAAAGTGGTCTGGAAGGGCCAAGTTTGCCCATCACTGAGAGAATGTAATGTTCTTTAGGAGTGAAGCAGAGCGGCAAAGGGACTTGGGCTGTGTTTGAATAGCATATCACCACACTAGTCTTACTGTTTCTGCAATATACATGGAATGTGTACATTATGGAAGTTTTCTTCCGAATGACCTACTATATTATAGTACTTTACAATACTACAAAAACACCTGAAACTTAAGGTATACACCAAAAAGTGAAAACTTTTATGTCCTTGTTACTTCTGTGTGTAGGCTCAAAATGTAAAATTAAGGAATTAGAAAGTAAAAGAAAACACTGGGATGTATCGATGATGTAAATGTTCTTGATCTGAACACTTACTGCACATTTTTGCCTACTAATAAATATTCTAATTCTTCACTTTTTTGTGGTTATTATTAATGGGCTTTTTCTTCTTGTTTCCTTAAGTTACATTACTACTCAAATCAGTTGGCAGTAAACAATATATACTATGGAAGCCCATTTCTACCACATAGGGAAAAAAAACATCTAATATTTATGATTAAGCAATAAGTCAAATGTATAACATTAATTTCAAAATGAGATAAAGTAGTTTTTTGTTGTAAACGACTCGTTTTGTAATAAACTAATTTTGACTTCAGTCATCAGTTGACTCATGGCAATGTCATAATTTTGACTTTTTTTTTCATTTCATAATTATGGTATGGTAATAATAACTTCATTTTTAATTTTCATAATTATGACTGTCAATTTAATTTTTTTTGCTTCATAATCCTGATGTTTTATGTCAGTTACATGTTTTGTCTTAATTATGTCTTTCAATCTCATAATGATGATTTATTATCCAATTATGATTTCTCACGTGGCAGAAATGGCCTTCCATAATATACAGTAATCAGTATGTAATAAGCTAGTATTCCATCCCCATCATGGCTTTGGTTTTTGTTTGTGGTGTTTAAGGACACAGACTGATGTCACAGGGTTTTGGGGTCAAAGCACAAAAGGTATTTAAGGCTTAACACAGTGCAGGCAGTTCCTAAACAATGTCTGTTGTCTATGATTTAGTCATGTGACCACATTGGTATGGATGTAATTGAGGGCATGACAAACTACACAATAGATGTTCTTACTATATCAGTGTTACAATCTAATGTATGAACTGAAGATCTGGGTCTCAACTTGTAGGATTATGCTTATTACAGAATATAGAAAATGGCATATTGTTACTAACTGGCCACCAACATATATTGTGCAACTCTTGTTATCCTCAGGTTGTATTTGGCTAACCAAGACACCCCTGATATATTACATTACGTAATAGTGTTAACTTACGAGCGATACTAGATTATTAATGCTTGTTCCCACAGATCTAGGAGTGACCGTTTGAGAAGCACCTCTGGACTTCAGTACAGGAGATTGGGGCTTAGGGTCATGGCAGGAAGAGGTGGAGCAACGAGACCTAACGGGCAGAACGCCGGCAACAAAATCTGTCAGTTCAAACTAGTGCTTCTGGGAGAGTCCGCTGTGGGGAAGTCAAGTCTAGTCCTTCGCTTTGTGAAAGGACAGTTTCATGAGTTTCAGGAAAGCACAATAGGAGGTAAGACATACATTATATTGCCTACATGCTAATGCACTTATGCATGGGCAGTTTGACCAAAATCGTATATTACAGTAATGGTATATCACTATTATAATATAACTAAGATTTTTTTTTTTGCTATATGGATAGACAGTATGGCCAAAATCGTGTATTATGGTAATGGTACTAGTACTAGTTATTTTTGCTGTACGGATGGGCAAAATGACCAAAATCTTATATTACTGTAACTGTATGTCAGTATATAACTTGCTATTTTTGCTGTCTTTTTACTTATGCATGGGCAGTATTACTTAGATTTTATATTCAGTAATTATATAACACAATATAACTAGTTATTTTTGCTGTAATATCACTTGTGGATTGGCAGGATGAACAAAAGTGTATATTATAGTAAAAATGATATAACTAGTTATTTTGCCAGAAACATTTATTAAATAAGTTGAGTATATTAAAAACTCATGATGAGCCAATCGGTTAACTATGATAACCAGTAAATAAAAAATAATTACTAATATTATAAAATAAATAATTAGCTGTAAATTTTGATTTGAAGAGCCACATTTGTTACTGTAATAGTCATAAGTCAGTATACACAATGACAACAGTAAACAGGCACGAAAGGTTTAGTTATCAACACCCTTTGACATCTCATTCGGCTATTATATTTCTGCCATTGGTATATGCGGTCATACTGCCCAGCCCTAATTACAAGCAATTACCAGATACTGATGGCAAGATCTGACCCGTCTCTGTCCTCTCTCCACTAGCTGCCTTCTTGACTCAGACAGTATGTTTGGATGACACAACAGTCAAGTTTGAGATCTGGGACACAGCTGGCCAGGAGCGATACCACAGTCTGGCCCCAATGTATTACAGAGGAGCGCAGGCTGCCATTGTGGTGTATGACATTACAAATGAAGTGAGTCCTAACCTACTTTGTTTATTCTGCAGTTTAATTAACAAATCAGATATTTTGAGTCAAGTTAAGTCCTGTTTATTTATAAGGGATAATTTTATACAATACAAACAAATAAAACGGTAATAAATGGGAAAATGACATTCTGCAGGTGTCTTCAAATATGAAAATAATTCAAATTTTGCTCGTCTCATCGTTTAGTTTTAGTCAGTTCTGTGTTGGTTCAGATTCAGCAGAATAACTCTGTTGTCTTCTGTAGATCTTTACAGTGTTGTTATTTAGCTCGACACAGTTCAGTGTCGATTCGTTTCAGTTCAATTGAGTTTTGAGATTGAACTTCCTCCCAAGTCCAAAAAGAGCATGTATTGAATCTAAGGTGCAAAATGACTCGGTCTAAAATCCTCTCAGCAAACCTGCAACCTGAGTGTGAATGTGGCAATGTGTACTCATTTCACATGTGAAAGAGGTTTTATATGAATACAAAAAAACATCCCATTTTATTCTACAATTCAGCGAGAGGGTGAAAAACGGTTTTGAAAAAAGTCATTTTTGGATCTGTGAGAAAAATAACTGACAAATGCATGATATGTTCCCTTTAAGCACAAACGAGAAACATCTGAATCCAGAAAATGCTTTACAGAAATGCATGTTTGTTTGTTTTTTTTCATTCAGGAATCATTTGCACGTGCGAAAAACTGGGTGAAAGAGCTTCAGAGACAAGCCAGTCCAAATATTGTAATAGCTTTGGCTGGAAACAAGGCAGACCTTGCCAACAAGAGAGCGCTGGACTTTCAGGTTTGCGATGTTTGAACAGACGCTTCCTGTTGGCTTTACAAATGAGATGTGGAACGGTTTATAAACAAACAAACATGCCATGCAGACTTCCAGTCGCTTAGAACGGTCCGTTTAGAGTCTGAAACCCTGACTTTTTTTTTTGGTTCACAGGATGCACAGTCATATGCAGATGACAACAGTTTGCTCTTTATGGAAACATCGGCAAAGACTTCAATGAACGTGAATGAGATTTTTATGGCCATTGGTAAGTTTATCAACCAGTTTGACTCTCTACTTTTTTGGTAAATCGTTCTACACTGCCATTCAGAAGTTTAGGATCGGTATGATTTCTAGTGTTTTTTTTTTTTTTGCTCAGAAATACAGTAAAACCAGTAAAATAACTTTTCTATTGAATTTTAAAATGTAATTTATTCCTGTGATGACAGCTGAATTTTCAGCATCACTACACCAGTGTCATATGATCCTTCAGAAACCATTCTAATACGCTTATCTGCTGCTCAAGAAACATTTCTAATTATCAAAGTTAGAGGTACAACAATGTAAACACCCTAAATGTTGTACCTGGAATATCTGGTTTCAAGAAAATGTCACAGTTTAGAGGTAAATTGGGTTGTGAATGCCATTTCATGTTCAAGGAATGGTTCACCATAAAATAAGATTTGCTGAATTTTCTCAGTTTGTTTCTTCATCTAAGGAAGATCAGATGTGCCAAAACATTAGCCACATTTCAATCTAGCCTCAACTCATCTTTTTAGCTGTGCATTTACTGAATGAGCACTGTGCTATGTCCGAACTGATTGCACTGCATTTTATGTATAATCATTGTCTATTTTTAACTGTTTTAATTAATTTCAAATCAATTTTTAAACCATTTTAAAAGTTTTTAAATTCTTTATTTTTATTGTTGTGATTTTAAGTTTTTTTTTTTTAAAGCACTTTGAATTACGCTTTGAATGTATGAAATGTGCTATATAAATAAACTTGCTTGCCTAAATGGATTTGGAGAAATTTAGCATTCCATAACTTGCTCACCAATGGATCCTCTCCAGTGAATGGGTGCCGTCAGAATGAGAGCCCAATAATCCATCACAATAATCCACAAGTAAACCACACATCAGTCCATCACTTAACATCCTGTGAAGTTAAAATATGTTTGTAAGAAACAAAACCATTAAGATGTTTTTAACTACAGACTGCTGCTTCTGGCAAAAACACGAGTCCTCTATCCATCCATAATATTGCTTTCTCCAGTGGAGAAAAAAAATCCACTGTCTGAATCAGGTGAGAAATATGCACAGATCAAGCACTGTCTATAAGTAAAACCCTGTCTGAAACAGTTCTAAACCAAACATATGTGATGTGAGAGGACAACAGGGGATGGACTTTTTAACTGGAGAAAGCGTTATGGACTTTGTTGAGTTTAAATTTAAAACATCATGATAGATCATAGATTTGTTTCATACAAATGCACAGCTTTTCACTTCACAGGATGTTAATTGATGGACTGGAGAGGTGTGGATTATTGTGATGTTTTTATCCGCTGTTTGGACTTTGATTCTGACGGCACCCATTCACTGAAGAGAAGTTGATGTGATGCTAACTTTCTGCTAAATCTGTTACAATAAAGAAACAAACTCATGTGCATCTTGGATGGAGTAAACTTTCAGCAAATTTTAATTTTTTGTGTGAACCATTCCTTTAACTTGCAAACATATTGAAACCTCATTCCTTATATTTACAAAAAATACCTCTTTTGTGTGTTTGTGCTCCTTAGCAAAGAAACTACCCAAGAATGAGCCCCAGCCTGCAGGTACCAACACAGTACGCAACAGAGGTGTGGATCTAACAGAAACGGCACAGCCCGTGAAAGGTCCCTGCTGTAGCAACTAAACAGCGACGGTCCTCGCCTCCTAAACAACCGCATCACATCTAGACATGGGGCTCCTCCTTCCAAACCTCGCTCCTTGGATTAGCTAAAGACTCTGTATAGCTGTGTTTCTAATACTTTTTTTTACTTTTTATTTTTAAGAAAAGAAATATGTAAATCAGCAGTCTACTGGATGCATGTATCACTACAAATACACATTTTAACTTAATTCAGCAGCAGAACAAACCCAGATGATAGCACGTGAGAGAGAGAGAGAGAGAGAGAGATATTGAGTGTGTTTGTATGTGGAACTGATTACCTTATAACCAGGCCCAGGCGCAATCTGCAAACGTTTTCTGCGGAAATTGATTAAAACAATGTGTTAAACGAAGCTATCCTTAGTGGTAACTGTAAGCATAATCAAATTAGCAAACTAATAAACTTCATGAATGCATTACAGTTCTGTGGAAATCTGCATGCAGATTTCGTGTAGGCCTGTTTATGACTCAAAATTGAATCAGAAAATTTAAAAATCAATTTTTTAAACCATCAGCAGCCGGTCTAAGCTGGTTTTGGGTTGTAGTTTGGATGCAGTAGCTTCCTATATTCTAGTCAAGCATTCCTCAATGTACCTGCTGTGTCCTCAATGCACCACATATTGCATTATGGCCATGATGATATTGAAAATATTGGGCTTTCATGAGCGTGATTCAATAATTCGTCCAGCTCTTTGGCAGAAGGGATCTTACAAATGGCTTGTGAATCGATATCGTCTTTGGGATAAAGAACAAATCAAGGAAGGCAGTCAGTAAAACATGTTCAGCCTGCTGTATGAATGATTATTATTATTATTAATTGGGACTGTAGTCTCATCTCTGTAGTTTGCTTATACATTTATTGCCAGGCCCAGATAGACTCTGCATTTCCTGGGGCAAATTCTACTGAATTCTGAGGATTCAAATGCTAAAACATGTTCAGTGGACTACAAGTTTATTGATAGCAGTGCATAAAAAAATCTAAAGTATTTAATTTAAAAAGCATGCGGGTGGGTTATGCATGTAAGCCTGTTTCCACCACACAATTGAAAAGATAATTATATATTTTCTCGACAGTGCAACAAAAAAAAGTCAGAAATTTGAGATTATATCTTACAATTCTGTGTTTTCTTACAACTGAGAAATGTTAACTCAGAATTGAAAGATATAATCTTGGAAATCTGACTCAAAATTGGAAGTTTATATTGCAATTCTGAGTTTATATATCTCACATTACTGAAAAAAAAAATATTTAGAATTCTACTTTTTTTTTGTTGTGGCAATTCCAAGTTTATACAGTAGTCAGCATTTGAAGTGGATCAAAAAGACAAGAACACATTTTGGTTTTAGGACATCTTTGATGAAAGGTTTTGAGCCACTTCAAATGTTGACTAGTGTATTTCCCAATTCACATAGCCTCTTGCAATTCTGACTTTTTTTCCTTTGTAATTCTGAGTTTATATCTCACAATTCTGACTTTTTCCCCCTCAATTTTTTTTCAGAAGTGTGAAATATATCAAATTGCAAGGGCAAAAAAAATTGTGAGAAAAAGTTTTTTTTTTTATCCCATGGTGGAAACAAGCTTCCATGTGTAAAAGTCTGACCGTTTGAATCCTGCACAATTTATATGTGGGCCTGGTAATTATCAAAAAAGAAAAAAGAAATTACTTCTCAGATATGTCCAGGAATCTTTCCCTGCAGTTTTTATTGTAATCTTACTGGAAGTCATGAGCAAACTGTAACCGCCTGATTATGTCAGTGATGCAGTGCAGTTTTGTGTTGTCACATGTACTCTGAAGACTAAAGGCGTGTGTTTATGGGCAGATTTAAATGATACCTGCTGTCAGACATAAAAGACTCGGTGAGGGCTTCTGCTTCTAAACATGACTTGGAGATCGTTCAATGTTTTGTGGGCAGAACACCCAGCATGTCTGCATCATTTAGCTGTGCCTGCCATGACAGACAGTAATTTGCACACTGTACAGCCTCACAAATCCTACTACCAGTTTGAAGTTTCTTTTAACAGAGAATCATGTTTAAAATGGTCTTTTTAATGTACGTAGTGTTATTAACAAATGAACTTGACATTTAGTCAGTGGTCTGTCTTGTACCTTCTCTAAAAATGCTCAATGTTTTTATTTCTAAGAACTATTGAATTGCACAATTTTGAGTTGCTTTTTTTTCTAATGATAATATTGTGTCTGCCTGTCATATCCAAAATGGTTTTATCATGGACTACAGTGGACATGCTAACACTTCTGAAGTACCACAGGTAGCTGTGGTCGGTAAACTAACTGGCAGACATTCAGTAAACCAAACCGGTTCAGCGGCGTAATGCATTAACACTGAGGGACTGATCAATTTTTAATGTCCATAGAATATTTCCAATAAAGGGGTGAATTGTGTAAAACATGCTGTGAATGTTTAATTCAGGTGGTTTTGATTCCAATTCGATAACATTTGCCGGATACACGCATTTGGAAATAGACACCAGCAATTCCATCAGATGGGTTACAGTTCTTGTAGTGTCAAGGCTGGTCATCAAATTTGGTCGTTTTTCCAACATTTTTGGTTTATCCTGTTGTAGATTCCTTGCCTTCCACTGCGACTGAAGTGTCAGTCAACTCACTTGTTCAATCCAGAGCATGTCTTCCAAATTCAGCGTTCCTCGATACTCGATCCTTAAGTCCAGAACAAAACTTTCAAAACTGGTTCCAACGAAGACCAAGATGAGCAGTTTGGTGGAGACTCTGGCAGTAAGCAGCAGAAGAACTTCTCAGCCTATACGGTTACCAAAGTCCAATTTAAGTAGGGTCTGGCTGTAGACTTGCACTCTTCCACGAATGACGTCAATTGCAGTGTTTTTTCTTTTTTACCCTTCTCAATTTAACTGCAAGCAAAGCAAACGAGGCCCAAACATCTTCTGAAACAAATCCTGTATCCTGCATTTCATCCTAAACTCAGCTTCGTGTCCATTTCTTGAACACTCTTAAAAATACACGATGCCATAGAAGAACAGTATAATCGTGTACTGCAGTTATATCTGATCAAATGCACATTATTATGCTTTAGCTTGATCAAATTATTTTTGCCTGGATGGAACAACAGCTACGCTAATTATGTCACTATTTGTTTCTCTGTTTCTGGATTAACATCCTGGTAACTATGAATTACACAAGCTTCAGTCTGGATCCAACCCTTAAATGATCTGAGATGACCAAACACCTGAGAAGAGATGATGCAACCCCTCAGAGGAAGCCAACCATCAGACAATATACAGAATTAACCAAATTTAGCCATAAGTTAAATATATTAAGTTTCTGCAATATATAAATCTATTGTAGAAACTTAATTTCCTGTAAAGCTGCTTTGCAACGATTGTATCATAAAAAGCGCTATACAAATAATCTTGAATTGAAGAATCCTTTTTTGTCTAAATGGTCCCATAAAGAACTTTTAACATCTGAAGAACCTTTCTGTTTCACTAAAGGTTCTTTGTGGCGAAAGAAGGTTCTTCAGATTATAAAAATGTAAGAAAGAGATGCTTCTTTAAAGAACCTTTGACTGAATGGTTCATTGTGGAAGCAAAAATGGTTCTTATGGCATCCATGTGAAGAACCTTTTGAAGCACCTTTATTTTTAAGAATGAAAGTCTCTTAACTTCATTGGGATGTTCACTATATTAGGTGTATGTGTGTCACTTTAGGTGAAAGTGTTTGCTAAATGACCACTTTGCTTTATGGGAGCAGGGATTTAAAGCTACACTCTTTAAAGCGGGTTTTATAGCGATGCAATAAAACAACCATTTTGGTTCCAGTTTTGATTTGTTTAACAGCTCCTGAACGTTTTTTATTAGTGTGAAGAACATTTTAATAATATAAAAGAACCATTTAAATAGCATTTTGGGGAATGGAAAGTTTCCACAAAAAGTTATAGGTTCTTCATGGAACCATCAATACCAATAAAGAACCTTTATTTAATCAATAAAAACCTTATATTGTGTGAAGAACATTATAATAATCTGAGGAATAATTTTCCACTGTAAATAACCTTTTGTGCAATGAAAATTTCCATGGATTTTAAAGGTTCTTCATCAACGCCAATAAGAAACCTTTTTTTTAATAAACAATAAATAGTGTTTGCTTTTTGAAGAGATGCACATCAATTTCCCTCAAAGCGTTTTTAGTTAAGCTCTGTCCTGAAATCCACTGAATACTGTCACATGCACCATCAGCTTTTCTTCAATTCATATGGTATTCTATATGCAAGTAATTCTAAATCCTGAAAGTGGCACAGAAATGACACGTTTACAGTGTCTTGTCTGTCTAGATCATCCCTATATGCAGAATACTCAAGCTGCATAGAGAAAAATAAGGGTTTAAAATTGTACCTGTTGGGGTACAACAGCTTGTTGCTGGAGCAGTACCCTTAAAAGGACATATTTGTACCTTTTTTACCTATATTAGTACCTCAAGGGTACGTATTACTACTCCTAAGGTACTAATATGTACCTATTAGGGGTAAAAAAAAAAGAAGGTACAAATATGTCCTTTTAAGGGTACTGCTCCAGCGACAAGCTGTTGTACCCCAAAAGGTACAATTTTAAACCCTTATTTTTCTGTGCGTAGGGCCCCGAAACACCAGGAGCCCCTTGCTCCCAAAGATGTTTTAGTTTCGTTTTGGAGTTTGGCCAGAGGTTATGAAAACATGAATGATCATTTATTTTAATGCGGTGCGCTGTCACCCTCTCTACGTAACATCAGTCAAATCATGTAACGTGAATGTCGTACAGTCTCTTGCTCAAGAAAACAAAAACGTGTTGAAAGCGTACAGAAGAGATGAGCACTTTCTGCAGCATGATTCGAGACCAAGTGAAACACAGACAAATGCATTGCATCCATTCTTTCATCTCAACCACACACGCCATTGTTCAGGATACAAATCAGTACATCCATTATTTGGTAACTAAAAATGTATTTTAAATAACTTTTATGTATTAAAATCGCCGTTTATATTTCAGATGCACGCCATTCATATGTACTCTGAGCTGTTCACCACGTCCTCTTTAACATAACTCATTTGACTTGGATAGTAAGTGGAGTATATGTAGATTTATTGGTTTAATGAACTCATAGTGACACAGTTTTCATGCATGCATTTAAAACTCACTTTTGTCAGCATTAGTAATCTTTTCCTCACCTGCATGTTCTCTTATCCAGCAGATGGCAGCAAGACGCTTTCACATCTCTGCTCTATGTGCTAGTATGTCCTCAGAAAAACTCACACTTTACTCGGTAAAAACGATTTAAAGACTTTTCTGTGCGAGTCTCTTTGGGCTTTTCCACACGAGCTTCACTGCAACTCCAGTCAGACTGAATCAGGGTAATTTGGTGTGCAGGTGATGCAAATTACCCAGAGGCCACTGTGGTTTGTGTGAATCAAAATATGCATGCAAATTGGGCATGACCCAATTCATCTGGGTCGATCCGACTCGTTCTTACAAGCAGCCAATCACTGATTCAGAAGCACTCAGACAAAACAGGCTACAGAATAGAAAAAGTTCAGTAGCACAAGAATTACTTTGGATTAATCTGTTCATTGTTTACAGGATTTCACCCACCAACTCATGCTTCTTGCATTTTCTCACAAAATGTACGACTGTGTATTGTCATGACAACTATTTAATAAAATATTTGTCAAATCTAGCTTTGACTTCGGTGCATAAATTAACTTTAACTACAGATCAGCTCCATCTATTGAAGAAAATCTCAGAAAAGAATTGTAATTTTCACATAATAATAATTTTTAGCTGTTGCTACAGTTGGACCTATACTTAAAATGAAAAATATTATCTAAAAAGCCCAAACATGTTTCTTCATAAAATATATATTGTATAGCCCATAGCTATAGCCTATAGTATAGCCCATAGGTTACTTACATAAAACACAAAAATATATCCACAATTATCTTAAATTGTTTAAACATCTATGTTTACAACATTCTAGTGATCATCTCTAGTTCATTTCCTTGTAGGAATGCTGCTATTTTCAAAACAGGTGTGAATGTTTTGTCCAGTGTCTCGAGAATCAGCAATATTAGAGGCAGGTGCTTCTGAAGTTAATTTATATCTTCTGTGAATGTTTCGACATTGAAACAACAAGGTGACATTGTGTACATCCGAGTTGTTTTCTGCCACGATACGCATCTCCTGTCGTGCTTGTCACCCGCAGCCCTGAGACGACATCACGCTGACAGTCCTATTAAGATGATAACTCTGACCGCCGCATATATTACTGTCACTGCACTCACCGCTTCATCCCCTCTGAATGAAAAGAACCAGAGGATTGTGTCAAACAGGCCTCGTCGCAGAGAGCGTATCAGATATCTGTAGGGTGAGTGGATTTTTCAAGGCTCAAACCGGGACGGACAGGAGGGTGGAGGGTGTTCTTGTGAATCTTCATTGGGGGTGAAAATGTGACGGGAGTATAGTTCTAAAACAGCTGGAAAATAAAAGAGTTTTTAATTTTAGTCAATGCCATTAGTGTCATTTTACTTTCTTCCTGGCACAATTCATATTGTTAAATTATACTCTTATAAAATTGAAAAAGCTGAAATAAAATATAACTATTAAATGCAAAACTTATAACTAAATAAATTATAAAAGCACTAATTTTAAGTGGAAATAAATCAAAATAAACCGAAACAATTTTTGAACAAACTAATAAAAATCACTAAAGTATATGACAAAATTATTTACAAATTAAACTAAAATTAAAATAAACACTGAAAATATAAAAACAAAAGTTAATTGAGAATATTAACAACTTTTATAGTAGTATATAACTATTTTGTTTTATTCAGCTTATTCTAATTTTGGACAGAACGGACTGCAAATAATATAATGTAATTTTTCCATCTAGAATTAGATATGAATTTCATTTAGGCCAAAACAGACCATTGTAAGTATGTGAATGCAACTACGTAACGTTGCAATGCTATACACACTATTCATGCATTGTTTCATTCTGTTCTGATTCCGTGCATTTCATTCTGGAATGAATCAGTCAAAACAGACCGTGTAAAACTGGGAATGTTCTAGATAAACTGGGACATCACCCCAAATATCTACCCCATAATAAACTTACAAAAACATGTATTTTCTTATTGAACAATTCTGTGTTGTGCAAATAAATAAATAAAAGTTTCCTCTTTTCAAAACTTCTCCTTACCAGCCACTTGACTCCATTCTTCAGTCAATTCCTGATGGATAAAATCTCAGTGTTCTCATTAAAGTCCTGTTTCTATTAGATATGCACCCGAATAAGGAAGTAAAGTGTGTTGCGGATGACAAGGTTTTATAGACAATTGGAAGAATTTTTGGGGCAGACCTGTTGAAAAGAGATGGTCTTCATCTTGGCTAACTGGGGCTCAGGTCAGGAAGCAGACAGACTGGCTAAACCGACCGTCTGCTAGCCGCCTCACGCCACAGAAGTCATTTAATTCTCAGCACATAGAGACCCTTTCACCTAGATATGACACTATAGAGACTGTGCTGTTCCCCGAACTAGAAAATACAAAAAATGTCCAAACCAATTTATGAGTAACAACTTAATTGATGTTCAACCAATGAAAAATGTATATAACACAGAGAAACAAATGATAAAGCTTGGCTTATTGAATATCAGGTCCCTTTCTACGAAAGCACTTTTTGTAAATGATTTGATCACTGATCATAAACTAGATGTGCTCTCTTTGACAGAAACCTGGCTAAAACCAGATGAATACATTATTTTAAATGAGTCTACCCCCCAAGATTACTGTTATAAAAATTGGCCGCGTCCAAAAGGCAAAGGGGGAGGTGTCGCTACAATTTATAGCAATATTCTCAGTATTTCTCAGAAGACAGGCTTTAAGTATAACTCCTTTGAAGTAATGGTGCTCCATATAACATTATCTAGAAAATAATTATTAATGATAAATCCCCGTGATGTTTGTACTGGCTACTGTATATAGGCCACCAGGGCACCATACAGACTTTATTAAAGAATTTGGTGATTTTCTATCAGAGTAAGTGCTGGCTGCAGATTGTTTGTTTGTTTATTTTATTTAACCAAATTTAAAACGTAATACAAAAAAGTCCTAAAAAGACTAGTTCATATGCATTTCAAAACTGCCAAGTATAAAATACACAAAAAAGCCTTCGGCTTATTTCCATTGTGGTCCTCTGTATTTAAAAAAATGGACGAAACAAATCATAAATGGAGTGCATTCCACATCAAGTTCAGAAACTCAACAAACACAAGCTTCAAAACATCAATGATAAAACAACCATTTTTTTTACTTCCCTTATAAAAAATACTATCAACTTGTATCTCTTGGATACACCCAGGTAATTTATTCCAAGCAACAGAGCTATATAAAAAATATTTTTTCCCATTTCACTCTTAAACCTACAAGGATATATATCATTACTACTCGCCCTTGTAGAATGCCAAGTTTTAAAGATAAAGTCTTAATCGTGGGTGATTTTAATATCCACGTTGATAATGAAAAGATGCATTAGGATCAGCATTTATAGACATTCTGAACTCTATTGAGGTTAGACAACACGTGTCAGGACCTACTCATTGTCAAAATCATACACTAGATTTAATACTGTCACATGGAATTGATATTAATGGTGTTGAAATTCTGCAGCAAAGCGATGATATATCAGATCATACTCTTGTGTAAACTCCATGTAGCTAAAGCTGTAAATTCAACTCCTTGTTACAAGTATCGTAGAACCATCACTTCCTCAGCATATCCAACAGCGCAGAAAAAACGTGATGATGTAACAGAAACTATGGACTCTCTCTTTTCTAGCACTTTAGATACGGTTGCTCCTTTACTCTTAAGGGAGATTAAGGACAAGGGTCCAATACCGTATTATAATGAGCACACTCACGCCCTAAAGAGAGCAGCCTGGAAAATGGAGCGCAGCTGGAGGAAAACAAAACTAGAGGTATTTCGTATTGCTTGGAAAGGGAAAGTACCCTATCCTACAGAAAATCATTAAAAACTGCTAGATCTGATTACTTTTCGTCTCTTTTAGAAGAAAACAAACATAACCCCAGGTATTTATTCAATACAGTAGCAAATAAAAAAAAATAAAGCATCAATATGTGTTGACATTTCCCAACAGCACAGCAGTAATGACTGTTTTAGAACTATTTTACTTCCAAAATCGATACTATTAGAGATAAAATTGTAACCATGCAGCCGTCAGCTACAGTATCATATCAAATAGTGCACTATAGATTCCATGAGGAACAATTCCACTCATTCTCTACTATAGGAGAGGAAGAATTGTATAAACTTGTAAAATCAGCTAAACCAACAACATGTATGTTAGACCCTATTCCATCTAAACTACTAAAAGAGGTGCTTCCAGAAGTCATAGATCCTCTTTTGGTTATTATTAATTCGTCATTGTCATTAGGATATGTCCCCAAATCCTTTAAATTGGCTGTTATTAAGCCTCTTGTTTTGTCGCCGATGGAGTTTTGGTTCCTTGCCGTTGTCGCCTCTGTCTTGCTTAGTTTGGGACACTTCATTTCCAGTGATATCGTGGACTTGATTGCACAAATACTATTTAAACTGAACTGAGCTGGACGATACCATCACTGAATTCAATAATGAAATGCCTTTACCTAAACATTTAGTGTTTAATCTTGTCATTTCACATTATTGAAGCACTATTTTCTTTAGTGACTTATTGGTATGTTAAATGTATGAAAATGATGCAAACAGCAATCCTCAGCCATGTTTGATGCTATAAAGCCCTAGCAACAGTCAGGCAGTGTGAATAACTCACATCACGCCTGTAAAAGCACACTTTATCTCCTATGGAAATGAACTGGAAACATCTGAAGCGATTCTGGCTTTTCTTTCCTAGACCCTTGAGATGTCCTCCTAACGATCAATTTAATGCTTTTCCCCCACCCTCCATATTCCTTAATCCAGCCTTAAGGCAAACATTATAAAGTTTTTAAAAACTATGTTTTTTTTTCCTCAAATGAAGCTCAACGAAACTTTCGCTCAGAACACAAATGGATATTTTTCAGTGGTGTTTGATATATTCAAAACGTCGTCTAAAACAAATCCATATCGATTGGTCAGTCTAGTCCAAATTCTCTGAAGAGACTCGATTGCTTTATATACTGAACAGATTTCATTTAGACTTTTATTCACATATTTACATTGATCAGCAAACAAGCAGAAGCTCAACTGTATGGAATGCAAACGGGGTAAAAGCCGAGGCGAGCTGACTGATGTTATCAAGTACGCTGCATGTTTTGCAGAATTATATTTGTTCCATTGGATTTTGTGTGATGTCTTCATGACGTTTATCATGTCCTTTGTAGTTGTTTAGTTCAATGTTCTAAAAAAAAAAAAAAGTCCGCGGGAGCTCACACTGGAGAGAACCCGAGTCTTGCTTTGTTTCTTCTCGATCGGTGAGTAACACCGTGTCACACCAGACGTGCCGCGCTCGCCGTAAGCTCTGAACTACTGAGGATACAAATCTGTCTGAAATTTGCTTCACCGTTTCGGACTTGGTATTGAGAAACACGGTAATCTTTGCATTCTACTGTTCTATTGGTATGTTAAAATGAAAATGAAAACCTAATAATATTTCATTTCATTGTTAAGTCGTTCCCTGACTATTAATATGTTTAAATGAAAACAGACAGTGGTGTTTGATTTTTCGCTGTAAATACAGTAATCTAGCCGAGGCGAGCTCTGATGTTATCGTACGTGCTGTTTTGCAGTTTAGACTTGAGTCGCCGTCCGTGGGAGCTCATGGTCTAACTCATGCAGAGGATACAGCAACAGGTCTGGGGAAAAAAGTTCCTGGGACACATTGTTCCAGCTCATTTTGGTGGAAAAGCTCCTTATGTTTCACAGAACTAACCGTTTCCTGGGTTGCGTAGGCTACGTATATGTGGGGCAGATCTATCAAAATAGGGGCAAGACCCTTTTGGGGTAGGGGCGTGTTTGTTTTGGTGATTTCAAATATCAACATTGGCTTCCAGAAATTGCTTACCCTGCCTTTAACATGGACAGAATATGCATGTCTACATATACAAAAAACGTTGCTCAAAATTACATGTTAATGTGGATGCACAGTGCATGTTGCTGACACGGTCACATTTCACACGTTCTGTTTAAAGAGTTTTGGCCCCGTCTGCCCTCCATAGTCAGACAACACATATAAAGAAAGAAAGAAAGTAATATGGGTTTGAAATGACACAAGGGTGAGGAAATGACAGAATTCGGGGTGAACTATACCTTTAAGTGCACTCGCTCTTTGAGTGCTCTGCATTTGGGTTATTTGGAAAATGCATTTTCGATGACCTTCCCTCCTTTTCAAACAAACGTTGTGGTTTAATGACACTGAAAGCTGCCAGTAAGAACTCTGGAGGTTAACAGCTAAACAGAACAAGGTATAATTTCTGTCAGGGCTTTAGTGCTGGAGCCGCAGGCGGCAGTAAAACCTCGTAATGTGCAGTTACTCTTAACTTTAGGACAGCTTTTATTGTGTTCGAACTTATGATCTGCTCCGAATAACTCTTAAGGGTGCGCTGTATACACAGTGATCATGCATAATGCATTCAGACTGGAAAATATTAAAGGTATACAGGTATGTGGAAATGAACTTTAATAGAATTAGCTGCTAACGGCTCAATGGCACCAACATTGCTATTTGATCCAGAGTCTTTATTTTATACAGGAGATGGTTGGCAGTTTATTCTCTCTTTTGAATAGTCGTTTCACTCATTGAATGCATTTTTTTCATTGATTGTTTAAGTTTTTTTTGGCTTGCAAACAGCATTTTAAACAGCATGATCTTGTTAATCAGATTTTACACTTTAACTTCTGTCCAAAAAAACAATATTGATTTTTCATTAACTTCTGACACAGTATTTAGGTGTTGACTGTCCTTCCAGTTTATGTTCATCAGCATGCTTTTGAATGTTAATTATGAACAGTATTTAAATGATCTTAATCAGAAAGAGACCACATTTCAGAATCATTGCAAAGGTGTTCTGAGTGGTTGCCAGGAGGTTGCTCTTAGTTATTTCTAAATGCATAATTATTAGTCAAAAGAATCCATATATTTCCTCTTCTTTTTTTATCTCTCAGGTAAAAATAGTAAGTCTGATTGGTTAGAAAATCTAAATACATCTCCCCTCAACAACAACAAAACACAGTTAGAGATACAGTATCATTCATGTTCATAACAACAAGGACAAGCCAGATGCTTAAAAACAATACTCAGGCCTAGAGGCTTGTTCAAATCCCAAAGTATGAGCAACAGTGATGCTTGACCACAAAGTAATAAGAATGACCCTCTTCCAAGCTCAGATAAAATGAGCCTTCTCGAGTCAATGTCACAGATTACTCAATCCATCTTGCTTAAAAGCAACTTCAGCTGGCTTATTACTACCTGTAATTGTCTTTGGTTATATCAGGTGCACCAGTGACAGATAACATCATCTCGAGTGTGCTAATGTTTCAAACAATGCCTAAAATCCAAGAGAGCCCAGCTGGAAACACTGTTGACATGAGCCATAAAATGGCAAGCACAAGATGTGCTTCATGATGGCTTCGGTCTGTCTCGGCACGGCAGCAGGGATGAAGACGGGCCCAACGTACTTAGCAGGCTCCGCTATAAACCTGCAGGAATAAAGAGAACTCGCTCCTCTTGGACTAGAATGCTAATTACTGCATTTGTCATGATCAGGAATCAAAGCGGCGCACAGGTGAATTGAATTTCCCCGCTCGTCCTCTGAGGATCGTCATGTTCCATTAGTCTTCTTTAGATCTCCCCCCAGGCACTTGAAGAGAAGTGCTAGGCTTCGAGTGCTGAGTAAAGTGTTCTACGGTGTGCCGGGAGGGTATGAAAAATGGATTTCTGGAAATAAATCCACCTCGTGAATGACATCTCGAACACACACGGCCTTCTCAAAACATCTCGTGATTCAAATGCATTATGAACGCTTTCAAAATAGCATTAGCATTCAGTTATGGATTGATGTTGAAACGAGTACATTTTTCCACAAACACATTTCAGAAAGTCTGTCAGCATTATTAAAGGAATAGTTCACCAAGAAATGAACTTTCTGTCATCATTTACTCACACTCGTGTCTTCGCAAACCGCAATATATGGACACAAATGAAGGGCTAGTGAAATCTACTACCTGCATAGGCAGCTTGCTTTTAAGGCAGCAAAATTTTACCTCATTTGTTCGCCATTTTTAATGTTCTACAAATGCATTAAGATGACTCTCGTCATGTGAAGCACATGGCAGACTCAACTCTATTGATTTCAAATAATTTTTCGAGTTTCTAATCTAGCAATGAAATGTTATGAAGAAGCTTCAGAATACACAGACATACAAAGATACATACAAGCACACAAATATAGGATAATAGTTCATGATAAGATACTTAATGAACTACATGCACTGATCGTTTTTTTGGTATTAAATTATATGTATCATTAGACAGTAAATAAAATATATTTTCTAACATTTTATCCACTTCTTTTAACAAAAATATGTTACGTTACATTGCATTTCTTTTGGACTTTCTATTCAACAAAGAATCCTGAAAAAATGTATCATAAAAAAACAATAACAATACGAAGTAGCCGAACTGTGTGCAACATAACACGAAATGTAAGCAGCAAATTATTATATTAGAATGATTTCTGAAGGATCATGTGACGCTGAAGACTGGAGTAATGATGCTAAAAATTCAGCTTTGCATCACAGGAATAAATTACATTTTAAAATATATTAAAAAATAACAAAGTAATTGTAAGTTGTAGTAATATTTCAGAATTTTACTGTATTTTTAATCAAATAAATGCAGCCTTGGTGAGCACAAGAGACTTATTTAAAAAATAAATTATATATATATATATATATATCTTCACCCCAAACTTTTGAACAGTATTGTGTCGAATTATTAAATTGCACTGAAATATAAAAACACTCTATTAATATTACTCATTTCAATAATAAATGTGACCCTGGACCGCAAAACCAGTCATAAGGGTACATTTGAAATAGTAATTGTAAATTGTAATATTTCACTGTATTTTTAATAAAATAAATGCAGCCTTAGTGAGCACAAGAGACTTATTTAAAAATTTATGAAATTTACTGAAATATAAAAAAAACATAATTTTTTATACAATATTTGGCCGAGATGCAACTATTTGAAAATCTGGAATCTGAAGGTGCAAAAAAATCTAAATATTGAGAAAATCGCCTTTAAAGTTGTCCAAATGAAGTCCATAGCAATGCACATTACTAATCAAAAAATAAGTTTTGATATATTTACGATAGGAATTTTTACAAAATATCTTCATGGAACATAATCTTTACTTAATATCCTAATGATTTTTGGCATAAAAGAAAAATCGATAATTGTGACCGATACACAATGGCTATTGCTACAAATATACCCCATGCAGCGACTTAAGACTGGTTTTGTGGTCCAGGGCCACAAATATAAAATATGCATTTAAGAGCTATGGGGAGGGGGAAATAATCATTAAATAGCCTACCTTAAATTTCAATATGTTTCTCACACAAAATATTGCATGGCTTTAGAGGACCTAATATATAGAACACATCATATAAACTACTAGACTATATAGTGCTTGACAGTGTTTGCTAAGTCTATGTTTTCATTATAGAAAGGAAAAGTCATACATGTCAAAATCTGCATATTCCATCCACAGTATAATTTTTTTTAATTCAGCAATGTGCTAAAAACACAACAACAACAAAAAATCCAGATAATAGGAATCTGATTTGGCTCTTTGGATAAAATACAGCCTGTCTTCTCATGGAACTGACCTTCCGCTCAAACAGAACATATCGACTCCTACATGCAGATGTTCACCATTATGTTTTGAGAGACAGCGAGACCACGCCAGGATTTCACTCTCCGCTAGCATTATACCGTTCTCTCTTCAGACCGCTGGCTCCATCGCTTCTGGACCGGCGCACCTGCTGCTTTTCAGCACGGATCAAGTCATAGCATGGATTTATACGAGGTTTCAAGAAAGTTCACGAGAAAGTCCTCAGAGGGTATGGGTTATTCAGCAACGCGTCTGCTGACTTATGAGCTTTTGACAAATGTGACTCATACAGGAATGTCAGAAAGTGAAATTGATGGCAGCGGCGTTTCATAACGCATACAGAACCTCCTGGAAACCAACGCTTGTTTAAAAGCACCGTTTATATTGGCTTTTTAGAGGCACTTTTGTTTTGTTTTGAAAAGAGGTCAATTGTAGATTTGCTGATTATAGCAACTGCAAGTGTGACTCACTTTTACCAGCTCGTGGACCAAAATAAGCAAAATCAAGATAATTGGCGTGCATTTTTTTCTCCATGCAATCCATTAAAGCAATAGTTCACCCATGAAACGATCATTTTGTCATATATACTCACCCTCAGGCCGTTTCAACCCTGTATTTTCTTTCTTCTGTGAAACATGAAAAGAAATGACCTGCAAAATGTCTGAGCTTTGTTTTTCCATATCAAGGTGGACGGTGAGGTCGATGTTTGATGGCAAACGTCGTTGGTTCTCTAGTGTTACATGATTGCAAATGCGAAAAAACATAGGGATGAATGACCCTACCAACCAATTTTTGGGTTTGTTTCTCACACAAAGTGATCATATGACTTCAGAAGACTTGGAATAAACACATGGACTACTTTTATGAGACTTTTAAAGGAATAGGTCACCCAAAACTTAAAATGTACTCTTCCATCCAAGATGAAGATTGTTTGTTTCTTCATCAGATTTGGAGAAATTCACCAGTGGATGCTCTGCAGTGAATGGGTGCCGTTAGAATGAGAATCCAAACAGCTGATAAAAACATCACAATAATCCACAAGTAATCCACACCACTCCAGTCCAGCCATTAATGTCTTGAGAAGCAAAAAGCTGTGAAAATAAGGAGGAACAATTCTGACGGTACCCATTCACTGCAGAGGAGCCACCAGTGAGCAACTGATGAGATGATACATTTCTACAAATCTGTTCTCATGAAGAAACAAACTCATCTTTGGATGACCTGAGTGTGAGAACATTTTCAAAAACATTTATTCTATTCCTTTTAAGGGGTTGACGGAAAACAGAAGTTTAGATAGTCTAGTTAGATATCCTATATTTCTACTTATGTTTCAAAGAAGAAAAAAATACTGTGAATTTGGGATGGCAGAAAGCGGAGTAATGTTTTTCAATTTTGAAGAAAATATTCCTTTAAATAAATGCAATTTTCAAAATTTTAGCTTCTGATTGCCAAGCTTAATTTATTTGATCAAAAATACAGTAATAACAGTTATTATGTGAAATATTATTACAATTTAAAATAGCTGTTTCTATTTTAATATATTGTAAAATGCAACTTATTCCTGTGAATAAAGCTGAATTTTCAGCATTACTCCAGTCTTCAGTGTCACATGATCCTTCAGGAATCATTATAATATGCTGATTTACAAAAGTTGAAAACAGTTTTTGTTGCTTAATATTTTTTCCATGATATTTTTTTATTTATTTACGATTCTTTGAATGAATAGAAACAGCATTTATTTAAAATAAAATATTTTGTAGCATTATAAATGGCTTTACTGTCACTTTTAATTTAATGTGTCCTTGTTCAAAAGTATACATTTATTAAAAAAACATATCTGACGCCAAACTTTTGAAGGGTAGTGTGTCTATATACACACACACACATATATATATATATATATATGTACAGTCTCTATATTTAAGAGATTTTTTTTCCAACAAGTAAGTTAACAAAGCAGGATTCTTTATTTGAAAATGTTTATCGGTTTTCACATTGCAAGAAGAGACAGACAAGCGTTGTGGCCCCAGTAGCTCATGTAATATTCATGAGATGTTTCCAGGGACGACTTCAGGTGAAAAGCCCGCACACACACCACACACACACACACACACACACACACACACACACACACACACACACACACACACACAACAGCAAACATCCCACTATATTTTGAACCTTGCTTTGACATGAATCAGCAGCAATTTACTTTGGAAATCACCCACTTATCTTCCCCCAAGTTCTGCTGTACACACACACACACACACACACACACACACACATTCACAAACGGGTACAACAGGGCTTCATTTGTATTGGAAAAGCTGAATCTGGATCTGGAATTGGACTGCAAACACTGACCATTTTTGCAGGGTCATAAACTGTGAAATGAACTTTTATTTGACTGTCTCTGACATCAGCAGCCTTAACATTTTAACACCTCAGAATTAACATGACAATTTTCCTGCTCGAGCATGATCCGTCACATGACATTTACAGCTCAAGTTATTGGCTGAAACTTCTTAAGTTGTAACTGTATAAAATGCACATTTAATGTCTCAAACCTGCCAGATCCATCACCAATAACTTATTATTCCATTATGTCTTAATGGACCCTTTCCACAGATGCATTTCCAGAGTTATTAACACTGTATATCTAGCAAGGTTTTTATATATTTTCATGTACATTTATGACACTATACTTCACATTTTTACCTCTGCATTAAAGTTTTTTAGTTTTTCTACTTTAATTAAATGTGGTAATTGGTGTTTCTTTATTTGTGAAATTTACGTAGTGAAAATTGTTTAAAAGTTAATTTATTGAGGAAGTGATGGCACATTTTGGAAGTGGCAAAGAACAGACAATGATTACAATATTTTTTTCATCAAATTAATATATGATTAATAATAAATTCTTAATTTTGGAAAATAAATTAGCAATTTCAGAGTTAAAATTGTTTACTTGAGGGAGTGGTTGCAAATTTGAAATTTTCTGACCAGCGTAATTGATTATGTAAATATTTGATATATACATTTTTGATATGATTATGTTGATATGATAACATAGATAGTTCTTCCTCTTTTGTGAAGACATAGAAATGCTATAATAGATTTTTTTTTTCTATTGAAGCAAATGGGAACCCAAAAATGATATTTGTTGTAGATTCCATTCATTGGAATCACATTCATCATTCATCCATTCATCACTATAGAAGTTATGACGACTTCTGTTTCTGAGAACCACAGAAATGTGAAACGGGTCCATTGACAAATGAAGCACTGCTGACCTCGTCACACTAACAGCTGGAAACAGGAAGAGATCTAGTCATCTAAAGCACTCAAATCAACAACAGAAAGACTTAAAGTGCAAAACAGCAGAGAAATACAACATCTCTGTGTTCCCAAACTCACCTTAAATTTACAAATCAATCTTGTACTCTAAGCGATGATAATGATGAATCATGGTTTCATACAGAAAACAATAATAAAATCTCCACCAATACATTTATAGCTTAACGTCAGTGTGTCACATTTAAATGATGATGCATAGATACCTGGTTCGTGTTTTGTCTTTAAATTATTGCGATATCGCGCATTGGATCTGGGCATGAGGTGATGGAGGGGTTAATGATCCGATCCCGCAGAGGTCATAGTTCAAAGGTCAATAAGGGGCAAACAGTACAGACGTGTGAGCAGTCCTGATTGGCCCCGGTGCAGGGCGGAGCAGCGCGGCGGGGAGGGACTGAGTCTGAAAGAGGGCGGGGTTATGGCAGGCACGCAGCGGGAAGGCGGAGCCAATGGCGGCGGCCGCAGCGGCGACAGCTGCCAGGTGGGACGGCATTATCCTGGTGGTCAGCAGTGGACACAGGTCTTTACTGGCCGACATATTCAACTGCTGGACAGAGGAAAGATTTTAAAATATTTCATACATTATTTGTTTAGCTATTTAAAATATATAGATAATTAAATAAAAATAAAAATAATAATAATATATGACAAAATTACAAAAGTCATTTTTAAATAAAAAAAATTATTACTATTAAAAAAATCATAAAATTCTTAGATTTGGAAAAAAAAAACATACATAAAATAATATATATATATACACACAAACCAACATAAGTTTAACAAAATTATTATTTTAATAATACTAACAATAATATAAATTCCCAATAATTTTCTGTTCATTTATTAAATGTAATTGCACCATATATATTTAATGTGTTGTTTTTCACAGTGACACAAATCAGTTCTATAATAACTTTCATTTCTTATTTCATTATTAACAATAACATAATACAAATAATAAATAGAAATATAAAAGAAGAGGGAAAGGAGGATATGCACACTAAAAATATAGGCCAAAGCTCATGTAGATGTATTCCATCAAGTCCACAAAAGTACAAACAAACTACCCCTGATTTAGGATTGAACTCAAAGACACTTTGTACTTGCCACTTTGTTTCTACTCATTTTGTGGCCTCGATGGAGCAAATCTGCATAAGCATCGGCCTATATGTTTTGCGTGCATATTCAATTTCATCAGTAGAATCTGTAGTTATACCCTACAATGCAATGCAATCAATGTCATGCGATTCCAGCGATAGCTCACTATGTTGATGTTGTTCCAGACCCATGTTCGTTTCCGTGGAACACCAAACAGTCTCAATACAACACCGCTTCAGAGTGACCGCAAGCACCACAACAGTAGTCCACATGACTCATGAAACGTCTGAAGTCATATGATAGATTTTGAAATCTCATTTGTGTGCACAGTGAGCTTGACAGATGCGGTCACTATCAGCTGTTGTTGCATGGAACAAAACAGAAACATATCAGCATACGGGTTTGGAACGACATGTGGGCGAGTAAACAATGACAGAATTTTCATTTTGGGTGAACTATCGCTTTAATTAACGGTCTGGATGTGTATAATTCATCAGGACGTGTTATTCGAAAGGAAAACTTTGTTTTGATAAGCGTCTCTGAAATAACTTTCCCTGCTGACATACACGAGTCAAACAGGTGCTGATAGCACACTAATAAACTACATTACTGTTCAAAAGTGTGATCAACAGTTATTACAAAAGATTTCTCTTTCTTTCTATTCATCAAACAATCTTCAAAAAATGTAATCGGAAACGTTTCTCGAGCAGCAAATCAGCATTGAATAATTTCTGAAGATCATGTGACACTGAGACTGGAGAAATGATGCTGAAAATTCAGCTTTGCATCATAGATATAAATTACATTTTACAATATATTCACACAGAAAGCAGTAATGTTAAAGTCCTGGTATTCATTATTTCCACCGAGCAGTTTTCCATTCTGAAATGTGTCACATTGTGAAAGTTAAATTTATTATGAAATAATTTCATGTTGTTTTTATTAAATATGGCATCGTTCCATCATGCAACATCTGATTTTGAAACAGTCTGGGCTGACAGCATTATTTTTGCACCATTAGCAATCTTCCATTGAAATGAACAGGGTTGCTAGATACTATTTGTCTGCAGGTTTGTGAAGGAAGCAGGGACCTACTGTCGGTTTGCTGGCTCCTCTCTGGGGTTTGGTGTAAGGACTGAACTTGGGTTTGGCTGGTTTCCCTGCAGCTCTGTCTTTATGGCGTCTGCTGCTGATGTGCTGACGATACAAACACAGAATGTGACACAGATGTGATGAGCTGACAGACACCGTTTACAGATTCTATAACAGCGTTTAATGCTGTTATGAACTTTTCATACCAAATTAAAACACAATTTGCACTGCAGATTATTTGCCAAAAGCATTTATAGCAAAACATTCCACTGCTATTAGCAGCACTGAAGCAGAATACTCCATCCTTTATTATTTATTTAGACTGAATGATGTTGAATGTATGATTTTGATTTATTTATGCTGCACTATGATTTAAAAAATGTTTATTGTTTAATATTGTATGTATGGTGGGTATCTATATCCTCCGCAAATTACAGAAATCATTTTTATATCAACATATATCTACACAACTAATTAAAGTAATTGTTTTCCTTTAAAAAACAATCTAGGTCTGTCTGTCTGTCTGTCTGTCTGTCTGTGTGTGTCTGTCTGTCTGTCTGTCTGTCTGTCTGTCTGTGTGTCTGTCTGTCTGTCTGTCTGTGTCTGTCTGTCTGTCTGTGTGTGTCTGTCTGTCTGTCTGTCTGTGTCTGTGTCTGTGTGTGTGTGTGTGTGTGTGTGTGTGTGTGTGTGTGTGTGTGTGTGTGTGTGTGTGTGTGTGTGTGTGTGTGTGTGTGTGTGTGTGTGTGTGTGTGTGTGTCTGTGTGTGTCTGTGTGTGTGTGTCTGTGTCTGTGTCTGTGTGTCTGTGTGTGTGTGTGTTGTGTGTGTGTGTGTGTGTGTGTGTGTGTGTGTGTGTGTGTGTGTGTGTGTGTGTGTGTGTGTATACTTTCGTTTATTACATGGAATTGCATGCATACTAATCTTTCCATCTCCATAAAATAAATGTTTAACCACTGCTTTAAAGCAGGTACATCAAAAATAAACTATTCTTACTATTTAGTAAACAATATTTCACTAAATCTTTAAAATCTTCAAATCTTCCAGTAGAGTGACAACATTAGAATTACATTATAACTGAAATCTCACAAGTAAAATCTGTAGTCACGTGAGATTTTGACATTATTTTACTGAAATCCATGTCTTTGATGCTGCCGCATCATGCAGTGTTTTAGCATTCACAGTGACAGTCGAATGAGGTTCGGCGCTCACCTGCTTGAGCTGCGTCTCTGAATTGACGTGCACGTCGCAGGTTTCACAGTGGAATGTCTTGTTCTGCAGGCCCGTGTCTGCTTTAGTGGGTGCAGCCGGCTTGCCCTTCAGCCCGGCCCTGGGGAAGGATTTGATGGAGCCGTTCCCACTCCGAGCCTCCCACATGGTTTTGTGTTTGGTGCCTGAGGAATAAAACATGGCAGGTTCAAAACATTCATCATCTTAATCATACGCGTTCGCCAGAGAAAATAAAACCGTGAGGGCTGGACGGCATCTTTGGTTCTGATGCATCACATTTCAAAGTCAATTACTGTATATGTATTAGAACTAATCATACACTAACCGTCAAAAGAGACATGTGACTGAATTTACGGTCCTCGTTGATCTTAAAACTCACTGAAAGGTCTTTGCTTTAATACTTTTAAAAAAATGATACAGATCAGCTGGATCAAATAGTGAAGGAAAAGCAGCTTCTGTGACCCGCAGCTTTGGTTTCAGTATTTTATGATTTAATTTTCTCCATAAGCATGTTTTTTAAAATCTTTTAAAAGTTCTAAACCATGAACCAAATCAAGCAGCTCCACATCACAACATTTATCTGAAGCAAAAAAGAGTTTCAGAACAGGCAGTCAGTACGATTTCTAATGCTTTTAAAAGAAGTCTCTTCTGTTCACCAAGGCTCCATTTATTTGACCAAAACTAATTTTAATGTAAACTAATTAGTCTGAAAAATGTCCTCACAACCCAACTTGCCAAAAATCATAACCAAAGTGAAGTATCTTGCTGTAGTATTTACATATTTTAGTACTTTGCTTTTTTTTTTAATTTCTTTGACTCACAGTTTCTAATAAAGAAGCTGTTCATTACAGTAATTAGCATTTTTTTGCCATGACAAGATCACTGTAATCTTGAGTGACTTATTGCTTTCATAAAACTGCAGCAACAACATGATAAAAGGCCCTTTTTAAAGGCTGTTTCTTCAGCTCTGTTGTCTTGCATGTGTCAAGGTAAGACCTGTTTCTGTTCAATTCAGAAAAGCCTCAGTGCAGGCGCTCTGAGGAGCTGCTCACCGCTGTTATGCGCGTCTAGCTGTGACGCCGAGTTAACGGCCACCTTACAGAGGGAGCAGTAGAGCAGACGCAGCGCTTTCTCATCCTCCGTCTCCGTCTCTGGACTGGCTTCGGGTTCGCTCTCCTCCGGTTCAGGCGGGCTGGGTGTGATGGAGCGGCCGTCCTCTCCTCCTGACACTGAGGTGGACTCTGGCTCTGTGGGCTCCACGCCGGGGCCGGACCCTGGGGCAAAAGAGGGTGATGAAGGGGCCACAGGCGCTCCAGGACTCCCATCTGTAAAAGACAAATGACCGTGATAGTGCTTTAGTGTTTATACTGTAGCAGATCTTGTTTAAAATAATAGTTTTAGGGTTATTATTGTGAGTCTTTTGTTTTGATCTCAAGTATTTCATAATGTGAAGCTGTTCTTGTACTGATGCCAGACTCATCATTCATATATTACGAGTAATTGTTTGCTTTCCATTTATCAAGGTCCAAATATAAAGAGAATTTTTTTTAATTAAGTACCTTTCATTTTTTTAAGTACTTAATTTAATATATTATACAAAGCTATATTATACAAAAACATTGTTGCTCAATTTCCAATATTAACCACACACACACACACACACACACACACACACACACACACACACACACACACACACACACACACACACACACACACACACACACACACACACACACACACACACACACACACACACACACACACACACACACACACACACACACACACACACACACACACACACACACACACACACACACACACACACACACACACACACACACACACACACACACACACACACACACACACACACACAAAACCAATACATTTTAGTTCATAAGAAAATATTAAAATATTAAAACTAATATATATTAAAACAAATGTATTATGATGTAAAAATAAATCTAAAAGCTTAAAAGAAAAAATATATCTTAATGCATTATGAATAACCATTTAGTTTTTATCCATCAAGGTCTGAATATAAATAAAAAAAAAAATAATTTACAAGACTCTTGAAAAAAAATTGGGGGGGGCAATTTAGTCCTGCATAACTAACAAAATACACTGCAATACAAAGTGTAATTTTAATAATAAGAAATTCATAATAATTTAATAAAATGTAAAAATTGTTAATAAAACAAACAAACAAATAAATACAGACTCATTATTCTTTTATTATGTATAATCGTTTAATTTGCATCTATAATTTTTTCAAACATAAGGAGAAAATGGTTAAGATCAAGTACCTTTACATTTTTTACATCTTTAATTTTATGGGCTATGCAATATAAAATCTAATTAAAAACTATTTTATAAATATAATAACTTAAAGTAAAAATGAAATTATAACATTAAATTAAATATTTGATAAACACATGCCTATTTTTCTAACTGAAGCACTGCACCGAATGTTATTGAGACGCAAATACAAGTCAGCCTTTTCTAATTATACACACATTATATTGTCCACCTGATGGATGAGTATTGGATTGTGTTTTGGATGAATAAATATGCAGCAGGCACACATAAACACGAACCCTGATGTCACTGATGACTTGTCGACCTCTAAAAGCTCCTTCGTTGCCATTGTCAATAATACATGAGCACATTATTCCATCAAACGGCACTCTCGCGTTCTGGCTGCGAGGTTTTCCCCGAGTGTTGGACTTGCTTTGATTTGAAGACTTCCTTTATTTGTGCTGGAAAATAACTGTGTCAAATATCGAGATCGATGGCGCCACACGCCAGTGTTACCTAATGCGGTCGAACCTGAAATGAATTGCACCGAATAAGATAAACTGCTGCTGGTTTTCCCCAGATGAGGTCTGCTTTTGGCAGAACGCTCTGATCAATGTCTGAGGGGTCTGAACTCTTTGGACAGTAATAACACAGAGGCTCTCTTCATTTCAGACCCTGGGGACTCGATCGATACTGAATTATGTCGTTCTATTTTGGTGACCCGTTAAGTAGAGTCTCTTATTTATCCCAGAGCTCCTCTTTGGATCATCTGTAAAAGTAGTTAACCCTAGGGCTTCAACAAATGGTTATTTTGAAATTCAATTAATCTAATGATTATTAGAATGAAAAATCAACAAATTGATTATTGCACTGAATAATCAGTAAACTTTTGACATTCATAATCAGTATCAATTCATTAAAATATAGAGTTCAGATTCTACACATATGCATATATACATAGAGCTGTTGTAATTCTAACTGTAAGTGACACTGGCATCGTTTTTTCATGGTTAATACTGTAAAGTTGCTTGCTTTTTAGCAGTCCATTGTATAACGCGCTTTTGCAAATGTGCCGTGACTTGCTGAATTGCAACTAAACAGCTAAAACCAGAAGCTAACAATAAATATTTTTTTAACCTATTAGATTGTGTTTTATTAATGTCTACACCTACCCCAACCCTAAACCTGCCCCTTACAATAATGCAAAAACAGTAATTATTGTTGTACAGTGTGACAAAAATGACCAGTGTTGGGGAGAAACTGAGCAGCGTTACGTAATTTAATCACAAAATATCTGTAACTGTAATCAGTTACAGTTACTATGAAAAAATGTGTAATTAAATTACAGTTACTTATGAAAATGTTAATGATTACAAAGGGGGTTACATCTGAATATTTGCACACATCCACATTTAATTGATTAATTTCCCAAATTGCACTGACTACTCTAAATTATGAGACATACGGTCCTAAGATTTCCACGATGCGGAAAACGGGCTGGTTTGTAGAATCCAGTCATAAAACAGAAATCCTATAACGCGGAATATCACGGAATATGCCACATTTTGGATGAATAAATCAAAAGTAGGTCAGTACACTTGAATCAAAATGCGATATGGACTATTGTCTGGGAATATACAGCCGCAAAAATACAATATATGAATCCTGCACGTTCTGCGTGTCTCGGGAAAATAATGGCGCAGAGTATGGTTTTGTTTACTACACACACACTGAAGCGTGAGCATTTACTATTTATTTTGTGAAACTATCATCATATCATATACAAACAGACACCAATGTTTCAAAAAGACACCAATTCAGGAGTTAAGTACACAGAATAGGACACATGCTTATTAGATAACCCCCCCCCCCCCAAAGCATTGTTAGATGCCGTTACGCAAAGATTTGATTTTAACAACAGTATCAGTAAACTATTTCTTATGATTTAAATCTGCATTTAACTTCAGATCAATCTCAAAGTAAAAAAAATATATTTTGTGGTGGACGTGTTGAATTAGTATCATCTTAATTCAAGTGAGGAAGGATTTTGTAAGTCTGACAGTAATCAGTGTTAAATAATACTGTAAGGTTAACCCTGTATGGTGTAAATGTTTGAAAATAATTAACAATTTGAAGACATTCATTAGAAATTTAGAAAAGTAATCAAAAATAATCAAAACGTAATCAGTTAAATTACAAAAGCTACACTACTATTACATTTTAAACCTGTAATCTGTAACCTATTACATCTCCAAAGTAACCTTCCCAACAATGAAAATGACGCTATATTGATTTGTGCATGCCCAGTAGAGGAAGCTGAATACCATCTAGCCTTAACCCTATGTCTACCCTGTCCATTCGGAAGGCCTCATCCCTATGCCCTAATCCCTTCAAAGGGGTTACCCTCCGGAGTGAGAGCTTCAGAGGGTTCAAGGGTGTAGGGGACCAAACAACTGTTTCCTGAAGTGCCCTTCTGCCTCATCATCCTGTGCCCACACGGAGGCGCCGTCATCATGGAAAGAATAAGCACAAAGGATCATGGGGGCCCAAAGTGTCCATCAGTTGTACCCTTCAAAATCCTTCATTCCGAAGGGCCCTTTGAAGTGGCCAGTTTTGAGCACTTCGGTTTGGAGTGACCCTACAATATGGCGGCCATGATTGTTTTCACTCCGAAGTGCCCTTCGGAGGGCGATATATCCCATTTGGAACGCACCACCATAAGGGTGTCTTCTTCTATTGGATGATATATGGGAGGGCTGAAATACAGTCTAGCACTACAGCGCCACACTGGTCAAAACGCATTACTGCAGGCACTTACATTAGGTCATATAAGATCAAACGATTATTCAACTACAAAAATTATTTGTCTAATTTTTTTTTTATTATTGTGGACAGTGTCAATACTTTTGCCTAATCGTTCCAGCCCTAGTTAACTCTAACTCCACCAATATATAGTTCTGCACATATAGTTTTGGAGCCCAAAGTCTTTCATCGGTGTTGAAAGGCTCACCAGCTGGCTAAAGGAGATTAGCTCGCTGAGCCGTGGACCGGTGCGCCAGCGCCGATGGCAAAAAGAGCCATTTCTCTCCCACCAGAGAAGCATCATTGACCATGACGGCTCGGCACAGAGAACTTCATTTACACTCAAGTTTCTATTCAATTTGCAGCGGCGGCCACACGGACACTTCAGTCGAGCTTGACCACTGTGAGTAAGAGCCGGGAACTCAACCAGAGACACCAGGAAACCAAAAGAGCTCTTCTCAAAGCTCTACAGATGAGGGTTCGGACAGGGAAAAAATGGTTGTGACCGTCCACGTCAACCAGTAAGACAACTAACTATAGGCCTACTACATGTCAACGGCAGAGAGTACTTACAAACTGTAGTCTGTGACTGATTATTTTAGGTCATGTACTCTGACTACTTTTAGATTACTTTTAAACCTAACTTGTTTATAGATTTACATGTTAAAAAAGCCAAAGAGAAATAAAAGATATTCCATTCTTTGTTATCAACATCATGAAATGCAACTCCAGGGTTTCCCAAACTGGGGTAAATGAAAGAACTGCAGGAGTTGATGAAAAGCTATGCTTTAATTAAACCATACAAATTTATAATAAAATGAGTAAAAACATTTTTAAATAAGCACAAAATAAAACACTTGAACTACTTTATTTGACATATGTTATTTGTTTACCTGCATTTCAATGTGACCATTAACCAACATCAGAGAACATGCAAATATGTTGTCAAATTATTGAAATGTTAAATTTCAATACTTGAAGATTTAAAGTGGTTTGACTGACAAAAAATAAACAAACAAACACGAAAACAGCAATCACATGTTAAAGTCTTCCAGGTTTTAAATATAGGGTGTCATTTGTTAACATTAATCAAAGCATTAATGCACTAACTAATGCATCATACACTGACAATGAGCAATATATATATTTTTAAACGTTATTTCACAGTCGATTAACTAATATTAACAGTATTTTGCAGTGAAAATATGTATTCAATACTGAGATTAACTAATGTAGTTAACTAATGTTACCAAATAAAACCTTATTGCAAAGTGTCACCATATTCATCAATATTTTGAATTACTTTTATTTTTGAGGTTTCAGTTTTATTTTTTATTTTTTTCATCTAATATGCATGTTTCATTTGCGCTTTATTTCAATGATCTTTTAATAGTTTTAGTACTGGTTTAGTAAATGCTCATTTGGTGCAAAGATGTGTGTGAACATCATCTGGAAAGAGTTATGTCCTATTTTAAGTAGAATGTTAAATCACAGGCAATTTCACCAATTATGAATTCCACTTAATGATTCCAGTTCCATAATGACTTCATTAATGACTCTTTTATTACTTTTGAGGAAAACCCTCAAATAAATAGTTCTGATTATATACTAAACAAACACAACACTATTTGTGGTAACATTTCAAACAAGAACTAATTTGTCTTTTTGGCTGATTCATTAAAAAGAAGCGGTTCAAAAGAGTCATTATGAATCAGATTACACCGGTTCTACAGTATGTTCCTTACTGTGTGCAACCGCTGAGGATAAGGAAAATAATAAAGACTGAATATACAGCAGCACTGTTCTTCATAATCGAACACAACTGCCAAACTTATCTTTGCTGCAAGAACACTGTGTGGATACATGTATCTTGTGAACAGACCAAGTAATTAAGATAATGTTTTCCATCCAGCTTTACTCTTTCAGTGAAGACGTAATTTAAAACAGCTCCTCTTACAATTAATCAATTTACAGCTAATGACAAAAAGCCCACAAAGTCATTTGTTGTTTACGGGGAGATTCACCTTGAACGACAGATAAAGAGTGAATGAGGCTGACCTGAACATTAGCCTCATTTTCTTCTACCATCAGGAGGCTCGGATCACAAGCGGCCGACTCTACAGGAAGCCTGGCACATCCCAGACTACGACGTGTGATCGATTTGAGCAGCATTTGTGTGTGGAAATAAGTCATTAAAGGGTCATTTGTGAGAGTACAGGCTGCTTTGATTGTCTGTCAGTGTGCTGGTGATCTATAGACTCTGCTGTGACCTGTGAGGCAAACGAATGAGAAACGCACTCTGATAGATCATCAGAGAAGGAAAAAGACAAAGAGATCAATGGTTCCTCGTTATTGACCGGAGTGGCCTTGATCCATCTGCTCTATCAAGGTGCTGAAGGTGGCAGAACAGATCTGGGTCAATCCATCTAGGTCATTTTATGTGCCCTAAAATATTTGGAAAGACACTTTTTGGACACATTTGAAATATCTGAATGTCACTGCATTCGTTCACAAAATATCACAATGACACATTTTATTTTCTTAAATGCTAAAATGCAATGATATTCATACATTTTGTAATTGTGACTAAAGAGTCTTAATACTCTTTGTATATTAATTACTTGTATAAACACTCATTTTTTTGGATAAAATTGTTGATAACATTGTATATCATCCTGTGTGATAAAATTGTTGATAATTTTGCCATTGGAAAAGATTAATAAATGAATGACATGAATTTTTAATATTTTCTAATATATATATCATTCATTTCATTCATATTAATATATATATATATATATATATACGCATACATAAACCGAAACAAATAAATAAAAAAACTTGCCATTTTCATTTAGTTTAAGTTACTTGATGTGCTATGATAACTAAAACTGAAATTAAAATACGATATAGATATATTTTAAAAACTAATAAATATTTAAAAGATTGTTAATAATGAAAAATGCTTTATTAGATCTAATATTAGTTTTTTGAACTTCACACAAAGATGAAGAATTAAATAAAATATTAATTATTTGTGTTTATATACGTAAATAATTATATATTACATTCCGTCTGATAAAATTACAGAAATTAGTTTGAAATCAACATAAATTGTCAAAATATTAATAAAAAATATACAATATTTAAAAAATGTATTAATAAATATAATTACTAATTATGATAAATAATAATTAAATAATAAACTGGAAAAAATATTTGATAATTAAATCGTACCAATTATGAAATAATACATCTAATTTTCTCAAGTAACCCAATAAAGAGTGACGTATAACCCAAAGAAAGCGAGCTGCTCATTCCCTCAGCTCCTCTCCGGTCCCGTCGATGTGCCCAAATGCTCAGCCAATCTCTGCTCTTTAATTACAGGGGCAGTAATAAGGGCACGTCTCCATAATCCTTCCACCCTCGTTATTATACCAACTAATCAGAAAGTTCCCTTGAGTTCTGATTACATTTTCACCATGATGCTGGATTAAAGCCTCTAATTATAATGATTACGCCCCATTATGAATCACACTGACTTGTGAAATCATTCCCCGAGGGCCACGCATTCCTGTCAGACCTCAGTTGTTTTATTAATTGCCCCAAATATCTCATTTAGAAATTCTCCATATTTTATAGAGAGTAATAGCTGCTGTGAAACACCAGTGAGGAGGTCATTTGGTGCTGCTGCCAGAACGCCGCGACACGACAGCTTTCTACTGACAGCCAATCAGTCTGTCCACACTGCGTGACACGACACCTTCACAGCCAATCAGTCTGTCCACACTGCGTGACACGACACCTCCACAGCCAATCAGTCTGTCCACACTGCGTGACACGACACCTCCACAGCCAATCAGTCTGTCCACACTGCGTGACACGACACCTTCACAGCCAATCAGTCTGTCCACACTGCGTGACACGACACCTCTGACACTGCGTGACACGACACCTCACAGCCAATCAGTCTGTCCACACTGCGTGACACGACACCTTCACAGCCAATCAGTCTGTCCACACTGCGTGACACGACACCTGCCAGTCCCACACTGCGTGACACGACACCTCACAGCCAATCAGTCTGTCCACACTGCGTGACACGACACCTTCACAGCCAATCAGTCTGTCCACACTGCGTGACACGACACCTTCACAGCCAATCAGTCTGTCCACACTGCGTGACACGACACCTCCACAGCCAATCAGTCTGTCCACACTGCGTGACACGACACCTTCTCTGTCCACACTGCGTGACACGACACCTGCCAATCAGTCTGTCCACACTGCGTGACACGACACCTTCAGTCTGTCCACACTGCGTGACACGACACCTCCACAGCCAATCAGTCTGTCCACACTGCGTGACACGACACCTTCAGTCTGTCCACACTGCGTGACACGACACCTCCACAGCCAATCAGTCTGTCCACACTGCGTGACACGACACCTCCACAGCCAATCAGTCTGTCCACACTGCGTGACACGACACCTCCACAGCCAATCAGTCTGTCCACACTGCGTGACACGACACCTTCAGTCTGTCCACACTGCGTGACACGACACCTTCAGTCTGTCCACACTGCGTGACACGACACCTTCAGTCTGTCCACACTGCGTGACACGACACCTTTCAGTCTGTCCACACTGCGTGACACGACACCTTCACAGCCAATCAGTCTGTCCACACTGCGTGACACGACACCTTTCAACAAGAGGTCTGACACTGCGTGACACGACACCTTCAACACTGCGTGACACGGGACAACACGAGGACAATGGTCACACTGCGTGACACGACACCTTCCTGTCCACACTGCGTGACACGACACCTGGTCTGTCCACACTGCGTGACACGACACCTGGTCCCACACTGCGTGTTCAGTCTGTCCACACTGCGTGACACGACACCTCACAGCCAATCAGTCACAACACGAGCCAATCAGTCTGTCCACACTGCGTGACACGACACCTGCCAATTCACACACACGGCCAATCAGTCTGTCCACACTGCGTGACACGACACCTCCACAGCCAATCAGTCTGTCCACACTGCGTGACACGACACCTCCACAGCCAATCAGAAGAGATTTGATGCTTCATGTACAGTTCAGATTTTTTTGAAAGAAATCAACCATTGTATTTAGCAAGGATGCATAAATGCATTAACAGCCACCTCCAGCATGCATTAATAACTGAACATTCAATATGTCAAAAGAAAGAACAGAGGCTCTGCTTTCAAACCTATTTTACTCTAACTTCGTGCTTTCGTTTTTTTAATCAACACTTGAATATGGATAAGTTTCATAAAAAAGTAACATTTTAAACAAAAAGCTGGGATTGGATTAAAAACTAAGGTCTTGCTAAAATGGCGCCGCTCATGGCAGCTACAGTGCTTTGCTCTGCAGTGTTTGTAATGTTTTTGTTTGTTTTTCCTGTTTTTTTGTGATCAGTTTTACCAGGTATGAACTGCTGAACATTCGGCAGAACACACCACAAAATCTTTTTGATTATTCAGTAGTCGGTGGAGCTGCGGTGCTGTTTAGACACTACAGGACGCGCAGACGGAGGAAACGAGCCGGCGCGCTAGTGAAACTTCATCAGCGGGGATTAAGAACGCCGCTGCCTAGCATACATCTGGCGAATCTCCGCTCTCTACCCAACAAAACGGACAAACTTCTTCTGCTTTCCCAGACTAATAAGGATTTTTTCAACTTTTGCTGCTCTGTGTTTCACGGAAACCTTGCTGAATTACCGGACAGCGCGTTACATCTGACGAATATCCGGCTGATCAGAACAGATCGCAACAGGGAAATCATGCGGTGGCGGGACGTGCTTTTACATCAATGAGACGTGGTGTACAGATGTAACTGTGAAGAAGATGTGCTGTTCAGATCTAAAAACGCTCTTCATCATCTGCAAGCCATTCTACTCGCCACGGGAGATTTGTTCCTTCATTCTCGTGAGTGTCTACATTCCTCCGCAAGCGCAAGTGAGCTCAGCTTTACAGAAACTAGCTGATCTGATCTGATCACAGACACAGAACAAAAACACCAGGACTCTGTTTTAATCATTCTCGGGAACTCTAACAAAGCAAATCTATCCCGTGAACTGCCAAAATACAGACAGCACATATCATGTCCCACCAGAGACAGTAATATATTGAATCACTGTTACACAACAATAAAAGATGCATATCACTCTGTCCCACAAGCAGCTTTAGGACTCTCTGATCACTGTTTGGTTCATCTTATACCAACCTACAGGCAGAAATTTAAATCTGCTAAACCTGTATTAAGAACTGTTAAAAGATGGACTAATGAAGCAGAGCAAGATTTAAAAGCTTGTTTTGACCTCACTGATTGAGTGTTTTTGAGGCTGCTGCAAACGATCTGGACGAGCTCACAGAGACTGTAACATCATATATCAGTTTCTGTGAGGATATGTGCATTCCTACCAGGACTCGTTTAACCTACAACAATGACAAACCGTGGTTCACTGCAAAACTCAGACAGCTCCATCAGGCCAAAGAAGATGCTTACAGAAAGGGGGTATAGTCTTGTATAAACAGGCCAAATACACACTGGAAAAGGAGATCAGAGTGTCAAAGAGGAATTATTCTGGCAAGCTAAGGAACAAATCATCTTCCAGTGATTCTGCTTCAGTGTGGAAAGGTTTGAAAGACATTACAAATTACAAGACACCATCCCCCAGCACTCTGGAGAATCAACAACTGGCAGACGATTTTAATGACTTTTACTGTAGATTTGTAAAAGCACTCCACACCCGCCCTGAACACCTCTCCACACAACCATTAACACCTCCAGCAACCCCCTATCCCTCACACCTGCACTGAAAATAAGTGAAGATGACGTGCGCCAGGTTTTCAGAGAGAACAAAAGAAGGAAAGCACCAGGACCAGACGGTGTGTCACCAGCCTGCCTTAAATCCTGTGCTGACCAGCTGGCCCCCATCTTCACACAGATCTTCAACAGATCACTGGAGCTGTGCGAAGTCCCCTCATGCTTCAAATGCTCCACCATCATCCCCGTCCCAAAGAAACCCAAAATTACTGGACTTAATGACTACAGACCCGTGGCTCTAACGTCTGTGGTCATGAAATAATTTGAAAGACTGGTTTTGGCTTATCTGAAGGACACCACTGGGCCCTTACTGGACCCCCTGCAGTTTGCCTACAGAGCAAACAGGTCTGTGGATGATGCAGTCAACATGGGACTGCACTTCATCCTGCAGCATCTGGACAGACCAGGGACTTATGTGAGGATACTGTTTGTAGACTTCATCTCCGCTTTTAACACCATCATCCCTGACACCCTTCAGAATAAACTGACACAGCTCTCCGTCCCCACCTCCATCTGTCAGTGGATCACCAGCTTCCTAACAGACAGGCAGCAGCTAGTGAGGCTGGGAAAATTCACATCCAGCACCCGGACGATCAGCACTGGAGCTCCTCAGGGCTGTGTTCTCTCCCCACTGCTCTTCTCCCACGAACGATTCTATTTCAAATAAACACTGTTCTTTTATACTTTCTATTCATCAAATATTCCTCAAATTACATTTATTAAAAAAATTTACAACACCATGAATAACACTATTGTTTTCAACATGCATGTATAATAATCTGAAATGTTTCTTGAGCAGCAAAAATCAGCATATTAGAATGATTTCTGAAGGATCATGTGACACTGAAGACTAGTGTAATGAGTAAGACTAGTAATGATGCTGAGAATTCAGCTTTGCATCACAGGAAAGAATTACATTTAACAATATATTCAAATAGAAACCAGTTTTAATAATATTTCACAATTTTGCTGTATTTTTGATCAAATAAATGCAGCCTCGGTCAGCAGAAGAGACTTCAAGCTTCTAGTTCTGTCTCGGCAGAATCCTCATCATCTCTAGCAGGCTGTAAGTGTGTGTTTGTAAGGCTTTTTTCCAGTTCAATGCCTGATGAAAGGCTGAGTGCTGCAGACAGTGAAGATGCTGGGAAAGGATATCAGGTTTGCTGATGACTGAACAGTTGGAGTTTGCAAATCTCTCTCTTCTCAAAATACATTTTCATTGCCCTTTCTCAAACTTATTGGATTCATCTGTGTACCACCCCCCCATAACTTTCTCATATCTTAGTTTATACTATTTATACTGACTGTAAGGCAGTCCTTACTTGTGCAGTTTTGTTTATGTTGAGATCTCTGACTTTGGTATCTTGGCAAATCTGAACCAGGGTTAATATAGTTAGCTAAAACTAAAACCATACAAAACAGTTTCAGTCCTTGTAAAACACTTTTTAATTCATTAAAATCAGAAAATATTTAATAAAAAAACTATAATCAGGGTTTCTGAAGGTGTTATGAAGTTAAATGTAAGACTTTTTAAAGAACTTTTAAGTAAATAAATAAAAAAAGATTAAGGCATAAACATGTTTGCTCCCAACCACTGGAAATAATTGATCACACTGCAAAAATATATAATGTTGTTCCTTAGTATTTTTGTCTTGTTTTCTTGTGTAAATGTCTAGAAGCAAAATGATCAAATGATTTATTCACCATTGACAGATATTTATTCTTGCTTTAAACAAGCTCAGTTAACTTTGTTCAGTTTCTCAGAAAACAAGACTTCATATCTTCATTTTGCATCTTAGGTAAATGCATCTTAATTTAAAGATGTTTCAAACAAAAATTCATTGGAAAACAAGACAAAAATCCTGAAGATATACATTTTTATCAATGCATGCAACATTTGTTTATGATTTTGGGACTTTCTTTCTGATTACGACCTTTTTAAGACCTTCAGAAGCCCTGTATCTCAACCATACTAAATCTGAACCCAGTCGGAGACAGTGTTGACATCTCTTCTAAACACTGACACATGTAAGACCCCAGGGCTCTTTTTCTCAGGAGAAACGTCTGAGCAGCATCAGATTTGCAGGTGATATTTCACGCAGCGTGCGGTTTTAGAGACCCGAGAGCACCGTCCCGGTCCGTAATCCAGCCCTGAAACACGTGAAAGTGTCTCCTCTTCTCTCTTCCCTGATTCGTGCTTTCTGCCTGCATTGTGCAGCTGTCTGAGCTGGCGTGCCTCCTCTGACAATCTGCTCTTTAATCGCTAATATCAGGGTACATTTCCTGCGGCACTGGACTGGAACAGAGAGACGGAGGCGTCTCTGTCACACGCACGCACGCACACGGCTGCTGACTCATCTCCTCATCTACAGCGGCTCTCTCTCGGCCCTCTGCCCGTCTCGGGCATCACATCAAAGGACCGTACTCTCTCTCTGCCTCAGATAGCGGCCATTTGTGCTGCTGCTGTCTCACTGATTAGATGTCATTTTCAGCTCTGACAATTTCTTACTTTTGTTCCATTCTATTATTTGTACACGTCTGTGGCACCGTTAGATCTGGAGGTGCTGTAGTGTCTTTTTCTAGCCTCAAATGTTTTAGATGCACCAGGGAAAAGAAAGTAGGCCAGCTTTCACTTTCAATAACGGTTTACTTAGTTATTATTTCTACAAAGTTACTAATACTACTACTAAAAATGTAAAGCACTTGTCCCGGTACAAAATGTACATCTAAACAAAACAAGCCCTGCAGCCTATGCATGCAAACACAGGACAGCATTGTATATACATGGACGTTTTGTCTTTTGTTGCTTCCCAAAGTTTGAAAGTATTCATTTTTGTGAAGTACTAAGTACTATTTTAATATTTATGTATATGTTTATATAAAATAATGTAAATATTTAATATAAATAATATATAATATTTATATATAATATATTGCATAATTTAATATTATATATATGTGTGTGTGTGTGTGTGTGTGTGTGTGTGTGTGTGTGTGTGTGTGTGTGTGTGTGTGTGTGTGTGTGTGTGTGTGTGTGTGTGTGTGTGTGTGTGTGTGTGTGTGTGTGTGTGTGTGTGTGTGTGTGTGTGTGTGCATAAATATTATATGCTATACTATATATACTAGACCTGACCATGCTTTGCTTAAGTGTTTTTTCTTTAATTGCTAATGCAAAACTTTTTACAGCACAGACGGAACAAAATGAAGCATTGCTCAGTGATTGGTTGACCTAAATTGGTATTATCTAATTGTGCACTTAAATTCAACAGCTGACAGCTTTTTCAACTGAATTCATTACATACCTTTCTATCACAGTTATCTGACATTATCAAGATGAATTTGTTCTGACACAGTCGAGTCATATTTTATTACCATTTTCTAAACTATAGTGAATAAACTGTGATAATGTGAGAAATGTTGAAGGTGTCTGAATACATTCTGGTTTGACTGTATACAAAAAATAATATACAATATAAAATTAGCAAAATACAAATTAATATAATTGCATTTATATTCTTTCTATTCATATAGTACACAAAAAATAATGCAAATAAACTGATTTTGGTTATTTTACAATATAACATTTTGATCCTTAAAAAAAACTTAAAATTATTAAATAAATAAATAAATAAAATTACAAATACCATCTCAAACATTTGAGTATCCCTGCCATAGAGTATGCATATAGACCTATTGCATATATTTTTTGCAAGGTCCGAAGCAAGCCCCAAGCTAAGAAATCCACGAAGCATGCAGTGACATCGAGGTGAAAGATAACAGATACCAAAGTATGTAGTCAAATGCATACATTTTCTCTTCCCACACATTATTCACTTCCCAGCCCTGACAAATGACTGTTATTTAATAAGAGAAAAAAAGAAAACCTTGAATTAAACGCATTAAACAGCCACTCCAGAAGAGCAGACTATCTCGCGCGCTGCTATCTGCTCTCTGACGCCGCCCTATTAGTGTCTGAGCCTCTGCTATTCATTACATGCGGAAAATAAACTCTAGATAATGCAGCTTTCAGCCGCCCCCACAATTCATCTCTCTGACATCTACGCACATTAATATTCATTGCAGAGTGGCATTTTGACAAACAAATGCCCAGCTCGCTGCAAACGCTGGGAACGGAAGAGAAGCGGTCGGGTGTGATGCTGCGTTCGGTATGATGTGGCGTGATTTATCGGGAGGTTTCTGGCCCTGCGTGATCATGTACTCAACTGGGTCACGGTGCCCTTCTTTATTCACAGGCTTTATTAATGCAAACAATACACTTGCTCGATTAGTTTTCTGATAACGGCAGGGGTAGGTCACCGATCCATGCGTTTCCATTTCAAGAGATACAAAAGGGGGAATTGACTAAAATGAATTGCACCCGCTGATGATAGCACCATTTATTTGCATGTGGTGCATGTGTTGTTTCAGCACCGTTCGTTTAAGAAAATATGCAAATTGCACAGCGTAAATGTACACAAAAGATCTGGGGTAAATGCGATGCACATGGTGCAAAACCCAATTTTGAGTACTAAAGAGTGCAGGATGCAGCACACTATCACGATCTAACGTACTTAATGTGAATGCACAGCATACCTCCACAAAAGCACCTGCTTTATGAATAAGGTGCAATCAATAATGAGTCTCATTTACATAGAAAGGAGGCGTGTTTGCATGGGAAAGAATAAAAATGCAGCATATTCTTATTTTAGCACATTTAGTGCCTGGCTAACCTGGATTGACATGTAGTCAAAAAGATGATGCATATAGTTGAAATTAAATAAAGTACTGCATTGGGGTTCTTTTTGGAATTAAATATACCTTTGTCTTTTGCAGTATTTTTTTAAACTGAAAGATTGCATGCAAAACCATTGTAACTGTTTAGTAAACTCACCCCAAAGGGTTGACAAGAACAACTTTTGGTGACAGAAATGTGCTTTTATGAATTGCACGATGCACAGAGAACACAAACTGCTGACGCTAGTGCATTGTTTGTGTTTATGTGTTTGGTGTTGCATCTACGAATCCACACAAACTGCATTTCCTCTGACTCATAGAGACGAGGCACTGCTTTATAAGACAATAACGGCTTGTGAAGCAGCGTCTCTCTGACTTCAGATTACACTTTTGCCTTAAAATGCCACAAATTAGATTACACCAGGTGTTTGAGCACAAATAGACATTTTGATTGGGCGAGCTTGACTGCTGGGCCTAAACAAGCTGAACAAAAAAAGAGTGAAGTAAATTATTGGTTCCAGAACAGGTTCCAGACATGTGTTGAGTGCACCTAATTCCACAATGTCTTACGTACACAATTGTGTGCCATGAGACTCCAGAAACCTGATCCAGCAGTAATCCTGCAGAGAATACAGCCAACCCCTGGATCGCTAACAAACACACAGGAGGAGGCTGTTTGCTTTGGACCATCTGAAACAGCACTACGAGTCATATTGAACCACCAGAGCGATATATAACTTCACTGTACTGCAGAAGAACATCAAGATCAGGACAGGTCAATGAAAACCAGAACCTGAAGTGGGCACCATGCTATTTTCCACTGAAGTACTGTACTGGTGCAATAGCAACACAATTACTGCAAAACGCCTGCCTAGGACTCAAATTATGGCCTTTACGCCGATTCTTGGAACACATTTCTTGTTTCCAGTTCAGAGAGCGATCTTTGTGACTGAAATAAAAGAGGAGGTCAAGTCTTGTCCAGGGAAATCAGATGAATGTTTCTTCTGTAGCACAAAACGGCAATAAATCGCAGAACTCTTGCAACAGATTCTTGCATTTTTCTGAGTGCTCTTTGCGAGTGCAAAAGTTGCAGATGATGTTTGTGTGTTCTGAGTGGTTTCTTAAGTCTTCATGATACGACTCGTGTCAAGAAACCCCTTCAGATAACAAAACCCTCAGTTATAATATCATGTGTTCTACGTGCTGCTAGTCTTTACATATGGATCAATGTAAAAGTGTGGTCACGTTTACTGCTGCTTGATGACATTTTGTGAGCAAAATACAATTCCAGTGGCAATTTGTGCAATCAAGAATTTCATCTGCTGGACTTTGCTTTGCTGCTGCAATCAGTGTTCATCCCTGTGCCTAATGACGTTTGCACTTGATACATGACAGACTTAGGATTTAAGATTAGTGACACACGCCATTGTTTCTGGGTACAAATTTCCAGTTGCCAAAGCAAACAACAAATGGAGGTAATATACACTCACGGTGTGCTGTAATACTAAAGAAGAATCATGATCCTAACCCTTATCTCCATACCAAAATCTCATATGGCCAGACAGGGATTTGCATATTTTAGGATCATTAAAATATTGGTGAGTAAGTGAATGTTTTGCCATTTTATTGTCTACCAATCTTTACCAAAAAAAAAAGTTAAACTTCAAAAGAGTTTTGTTTACTTTCACGGTTTAGTTTTTTTAACATATCATTTATTTAGAGTTGATTTGTTTTCTAGCCAGTAGAATAGCTATGGATGCTTGATTTGTTATTTGTTCCTGTACCATTCATTTTGTCCCACCAAGTTGTGCTTTCATCACCAAGCAACAGTAACTGTGATCACACATTTCCATGTTTTTTATAGTTTTTTGCCATTTTATTGTCAGCAAATCTTAATTGATTTCATTTATTTATTTTACTTAGTTTTGTTTACATGCTTCGTGTTTGCATTATTTTTATTAACTATATAAATCATAATTTTAACTCTGAAGACAGAGGTTCTTTTGTTGAGTTTGCATGCAAAACGAATGCAACTGTTGCAACAGCTTTCTTTCACCGGTTTTATTTGCATGCATTCAGGGCCGGCCCAGGCTCTGTTGGTGCCCGAGGTGAGATTTTAGACTTCTGCTCCCTGACTAAAAAAAAAGATTTTTCACAACTTTACTATAATATAACATAAATACTGATAAGTATTAACATAAATAAGTAGAAAATAAATTGTGATAATAAATAAACAAATTTGACTAACAGTCACTTGAAGAACCACACAAAAATGAAACAAAGTGGAAAATGCCAAACTTACATTATTTGATTTCATGAATGCTAGATTATAGTCCTATAGTCTTGGTCTTTTTCAAAAGACATTTAGACACTTTTTGGTGAATTAAAAGCAAGCAGTAATGTAGCTGAAAATAAAACAACATTACAGAAGCTTACATTTATTTGAAAGAAAATAAAGTAAAAATAAATAAGCAGTTAACTCGAGCAATAACGTCAGTTATACAGTTAAAAGCAGTGTCAGTATTGCCAGTTAAGATGTTCTAAAAAGGCTATTTCAAAATACATAAACATTACACAGTCGTTAACTTGCATTTTTTACCTCAATATTGCTCTTTTTCTGCTCCTCTTCTTTGTCTTGTGCCCCTGATCATTTTCTTTTTTCACTCATTTTTTAGAAATGATACTTTAAGAGCACATAAATTGCAAAACTATTTCAACTGAGAGCGCCATGCTGATGTATTATAATTACATCATGATGCAGAAGGTGTTTAAATTATGCAGTGTTCCAGTCAACTCGAAATGAGGATTTTTCCCACCTCTTACTTGGAAATAACGCCTGTAACACCGCTTGAAGTCGGATATCCGACCTGTGAACTCAGAGCAGATCGATCTACCCGACCTCAGCAGGTCTTTGACGTCACTGCTTCCAACATAAAACATTAGACATGAAGTTTATAAAATGATACCTTAATTTGAGATTTCCGTCAGCTGTTTTCAAAGCAAAAGGCAGCATTTTCTTATTTTTTCCTTCTGTTTGTGATTGACTGGATCTCACTGAAGTGGGACACTTCATCTCGGATGTGCCCTCTCCTGACCTTGTCTGGAACGCGGAATCCAACATGACATGTTGTCAAATCTTATAATGTTTTTATTTTATTCTAACATTATTTTAATTAGTTCGATGATCAATCAGTACTCAAATTATGTTAACTGTCAGAAATTATTTTGCCCCTCCAACCGTTAGTTCGCTGCGAGTGAGAGATGAGAGGACGAGCGCCGCCCCCTCTATTCAATATTCATATTCGGTTGGAAATACGTCACCATACTGAAATAAAGTCGGCAGTAACTTCCGGTTCACGCGGACTTTAATATATGGCAACTGCCTATGTCGCCTATGCCACGGGCCCGGCCCTGCATGCATTATACGTCTACAGTATTTTATTTACTATATAAATAAATTTACCTCCAATAATACGCAGGTTATTTTGATGAGATTGCATGCAAAATTGCTGCAACAACTTTCTTTCACCTGCAAAGTTTCGTCAAGCAACAGTAAATGTGACCACACTTTAACTCTATGAAATATTTTGCCATTTTCCACATTATTTTATCATCTGCCCAACCTCTACAAAAATAAACATACACTTAAAAAAAAAATCAACACACTGCTCTTTGTATCATACATGTCTGCTGCAAACGGTTCAAGGTGAGCAGCGGTTTGGGGGTTTATTCAAGCAAGCATGCTTGTAAGCATGAGATAACGTCTCTTCTCTTACCTTTGCTGTCAGTGATGCTGGCCGCTGTGGAGGGAGAGATGCCTCTAGGCGGCTCCTTGTTGGTATTTTCCCTGGTGACCAGGGAACTCTTGTGTTTGAGGCATTTCGGGGCGTCCAAGGATTTCAGCTTCTTGGCGTGCTTGGTGCCTTTGTAGTGGGCCAATGCCTGGCTCTAGGAAACACAAAACAGGCCAACCCGTGAGAGGGCCAGCCCGGACCAGGTGTTAGCAACATCAGACAGAGGCGAAGGAGCTCTGAGCCACGAGCAAACAAGCAGCTGGACGCAGCGCTGCAATGTGGCACGCTCACATCTTATCAACATCAAACCAGCCATCTGTGACATGACACCCATCTTCAGTGCAGCCCAGTAAAATGGGGCTCTCAGTATGAGAAAGCCTGCTGAATCTTACATTGTTCAGCATCTCTGTGCTTCACCTGTATGTGTCGACTGTCTGGATCTGCTCCAAAATCTATGAGCTGCCTACATATGCAGCATTTTAAGGCACCGTAGGCGTGCAGCACAATGAAAAGGACAACGCTCCAATTTTTCCATGTGAAAAATGTGAAGCTAAAAATGGTTTGATCATTTGGAGAAGGACATGAAAAAAGTATGAATGCTATAGAGATGAGAAACTGTTGTATTTCAATATAAGATGAATTATACTGCTTGGCAAACATCATTAAGAAATTGAGTGGGTTTGGATAATTGCAAAAAATGTGCATACAATTATTTATGCACAATTTTAATTTGTACATTTTAAAATGCAAATATCTAAAAGAAAATGTGTTAATTATTTAAATATATATACATACACATACTCACAAAATCATATTACATTATATTACATATTATATAATATACAGTATTCTTAAAATAATACTAAATCACAAAAAATATTGTACACTTTATTTAATTACATTTATTCTTTTCAGTGACAAAACAAAAAATCACCCCAAAAAATGACACTAAACCAAAGCCTACATTAAATAATTAAATGATGATTAAACATTGAATTTAAATGAATCAAAGTATATTAAATGTATTAAATCAATTACCATTATATATTAATTATATAAAACAAATGTGCTACATTTTGGGCGTTTCTGTTTAAAATATCTTTCTTTCTTTTTTTACAACCAAAAGGTGCTGTACAGGAAATTAAAACAATAAAACAGCAATCAAAATATATCAAATATACAAAAAACACAGCACAATAAAAAATAACTTTTAACCCATCATACAGTTTTCAAATAAATAATATTTAAGCATGGATAAAATATTAAAAACAACCTTAAAAGCTGTACAGGCTAAATTAAAATAAAACAAAAACGAGCAACTAGAGGCAATGACAGATATATGTGGTAATACAATCTGGCAAAACATCCAAACGCACACCTATCTTCATCAACCTCAACATCACAACTTTAATCAAAAAACCTAGAAATGTGCGCTATTGAAGTAACCCATCATACAGTTTCAAATAAATAATATTTAAGCATGGGTAAACTGAGCGAGAAACTATATTTCTCTTTTGTTAGCATGGATGATTTACATGCTGCGTGGCAATTCAGTTCAATACCAACAACTAACACGCTGTGAACATATTTTGTCTGACATTCATTCATCGGGATTTAGTTTATTGGGATTAAAGTTATGCAAATCAATGTAGAAACCCGTTAAGAAAGTTTATTTGGGTAGCATATTTAATGTGGCACACCATTTTAATCTACTCCAAAATTAATCTAGGATTTTTCTATGCTCAAGGTAGCGTTGCATCATTTGCATTCATATTCAAATCAGTAATGACCATCATTATGTGTTCTTCACAGAGAAGGAAATCCCATTATGGACAAAATATATATCACTGAAGCAATTCAATACCAGCTCCTTCATTTTATGCCTATTCAATGTTTTATCTGCCATTGCCAATATAATAGTACATGTCTTCTATGAATCAATAAATATTGATTCCTAGTGATGAATTTCGTGATTTAGCATACTTAATTGCATCAGTCAAACTGACATAGTCTTATGTTAATAAGGTGCAATCTATAATGAGCTTAATTTACATATAAAGGAGACGTGTTTGTGCTGGAAGTCATTGTCACTCTTTCAATTAAACATTCACAGCGTTAATTCACCGCATTTAGTGCCTGCTTAAACTGGAATATTAACTAATCAGCATATCATGTAATTAATTTGACTATCAATTTCAGCCGATTGACAGCGCTACGGCTTATATAATTAATAATTGACTATTTTATCCAATATTAATGCATCTTATGCTTATTTATGTAATATATAATCGAGTCTCCTCACTGGAAACGCTTGATTACAGTGGTTTGATTTCAGTCAGGATGTTCCCTCAGAAGGCAGCTCCCTATGTAGGCAGTAGACAGCAAGCAGCTCACTAGGTTTTGGCCTAGTCTCTTTGAGTAATGGTGTGGAATAAAGAGTCTGACCGAGAAGAAAAGAATGGCCTCTCCCAGTCGTCCGTGTGTGAGGTTATTATCCCGTATGACACAAAACAAATCTTTTAATATGCCGTGGGCACAATGTAGCTTCAAGCGCTCGGTGCCATTAGCTTTCCCCTTCAAACCAGATTTATTACGGCTCAATTAGACCGTGCCATTCGCAATGTCTTTCAATTGCCCTTGTTTACCTCAGCGCTAACTCCTGGACGCCTGTCTGACATCGCTAGCAGCGCGGAGGAGACGATCAAGAGACGGCCAAACGCTTCTTTGAATAAATAATGCAGACTTCACTGGGGCAAAAACAAGGTGCGCATGCGAGGGGTCCAGAACTACATATTACATAAATAAATACTAATATAAATCAAATAATAATTAGATTTTAAATAATCTTAGAATAAATGTGCAGAATTAAATTTTTGCCATTAAGTTAGAAAAAAATTAATTAAACAATAAAACATTAAAATATAACAAATACTATAAATAAAAATAAAGAATAGAGTTAAGTAATAATACATAAATAATAAATAAACATAAAAATTACTATATTTATAATAAAATAAAATAAAAACAAGACAGGAGTAGACACAAATGCTAAAGTCCAGAAATAACTTTTTGCTTGTGATGAGTAAGTTAAATAAATATCTAAATACATAAAACTTAATAAATACAAAAATGAAAAATAAATATAAGTAGTAAAAAATATATATTTATTCTTAAATCATTAAATGTAGTAAAAGGAATATAATACAATCTAGTAATATCATTAATATGCATAATTATATAAGTTATTATATATTCATTACTTGCCATAAAACAGTGTTTTGCATTATTTTGCAATGGCGATTAAGTTAGAAACAATAAATCAAATTAAATAATAATCAAATTTCAAATGATAAATATAAAAAGTTGTCTGCTGTAAAATTATTATATTCATTAATTAATCATAACATACATTTAAAAAATATTATAAATTGTCTATTTTTCAACTTGTAAAATTATACACACACACACACCACACACACACACACACACACACACAACACACACACACACACACACACACACACACAGCAAGTTACAAAAAAAATTAAAATTAATAATAAAAAATTAAAAAGCTACAATAATTACAAATACGTATAGTTACATTTAATTTTATAATAACATTTAAAATATGTATACATTATGCATACTTCTAAGAAAAGTATTAATGTTTATTACTGGCCATAAACCGTATTTTGCATTGTTTTCTCCTAGCATACCGATGACATTACGAACCCCATATGAGCTAGTCTGTCTCTTGGTAAAACTGCTGTTTACCTGCCGAAGCTGATTTTACTCACATTCGGTGTTTGGCCTTGCTTTCATATTCACTTTCCTCTCACGACTTATTTCTTTACAATACCAGCCTGCTTGCCAGGGAGACATTAAGGGCAGATATACCTTTATGAAAAGCAATAAGACATCATGATGGATCAGACTACTTTTGATATATTGTATTTGTACAAATATCAGTGTGGGATATGGATCATAATCATATAGATTTATATCACAGGGATTGCAAGTAACACATCATTTGAGCGGGACAGTGTTATGAAAATGGCTTTAACAGCAAGATGAATGGGATGTTTCCTGACACCTTCCAGCTATTCGTTCCATTGGCCAATCACAGGGGAGAATGCAGTGACACAGATAAATGTCATGTGCAATCTGAGCCGCAATCAACCATTCATTAAACGCACGACACGGAAGAGCTGCCACTGTGATGGCCGAGAGCGGACGCCCGACGAGGAGGAACTCAGTCCTGCCCCGTGAGCCTTTAACTAAGACGGGCACCTGCGACGGGACGCTATCAATCAATCATGGGGAAAACTCATTAGAGCCGCAGTCTGTGTTTGGCAGGCAAAGAGCAAAGCACTTCAACAACTAACTAGGTCTTCTCTCCCCTGCCATTATTTACTGTATTTATCATTCATACGCCAAGAAGAATCCATAACCAAGTGTCTCCTATTTATGTGAGCAACAAACACAGAAGCTAGGGGCTAAAGTACATTTTTGCCAGTAAGTTTGAAATTGAAGTCATTAATAACAAGTAAAAGTAATTATAAAATATCATAATGATAATTTGTTGTAAAAAAAGCATGTGAGTAACAAAGACCAAATTGCAAGTCCAGAAAAAAGACAGACAGACAGAGAGAGAGACAGACAGACAGACAGACAGACAGACAGACAGACAGACAGACAGACAGACAGACAGACAGACAGACAGACAGAGAGACAGACAGAGAGCAGTCAGGAGAGACAGACAGACAGACAGACAGACAGAGAGACAGACAGACAGACAGAGAGACAGACAGAAAGACAGACAGCCAGACAGACAGGACAGACAGACAGACAGCAGACAGACAGACAGACAGACAGACAGAGAGTAGAGAGAGACAGACAGACAGGAGAGACAGACAGACGAGAAGACAGACAGACAGACGGATAGAACGACAGACAGACAGAAGATAGACTGAAGACAGACAGACAGATAGAACGACAGACAGAAGACAGAAGACAGAACGACAGACAGACAGACAGACATATGACAGACAGACAGACAGACAGACAGACAGAGAGACAGACAGACAGACAGACAGACAGACAGACAGAGGTACAATAGTTATAAACAATACATATAAAAGTATACTATACAAACTAACTAATCATATACATAATCAAAAAAACATGCATCCTATAAAGTAAAAATGACAAGCATTCTAAGGTCCAGAACTTTTTTGCAATAAGTTAAGGGGAAAAATGACACTATCAATCCATCACGAGGAAAGCAAATTACAGCAACATTCTCCATTTTTGGCAGGCAAAGAGCAAAAGCACTTCAAGAACTAACTATGTTTTCTCTCCCCCTCCATTATAAAATGTATTTATAATTCATAAGCCCAGAAGAATCCATAACCAAGCGTCTCATATTCAAACAGACCTGTGGCGATATATGAAAACCAAATGTCATTTTCAAAAGTCACCCGGAGCGCCTGGCTGGACTCTGTAACTCTCCAGAAGACATTTCATTTTTGAAAATGTGCCGCATAAAGGCTTCCCGGGCTCAGATTGGAGCTGATTGGAAGCTGGAGCACAAATGGCCAATTATAATGAGGTTTTGCTGAGCATATACGGCGTGATTTGAATGTATAATCTCTCCCAGACGCTCTCTGTGATTGGCTGCTGGAGAGCTACCAGGGCGTGTGATTGGTCAACAGCAGCCCCGCCCACTAATTCTGTCACACGGTCCTGACGGATGCGCATAACGAGCTGTGATTGCTGTGTGATAGGCCTCGGTCCTGCGGATATTACAGCTTAATATCTGACAGTGACGCTGTGAATGAGCACCTAATAGAGCGGATATGGGCAGTGCTGTTTTTAAATAATCCTATTTGGACTAAACGCCTCGGATGAAAGCGTGGCACACAGGAAGAAGTTCTCCTGAATGGAAAATGACAAGGGATGGATGAAGGACGGAAGATAAAATTGTCTTCTAGGCCATTTCAAAGACATCCTCAATGAATCGGATGCGTCAGTGGATGATCTATAGTCTGAGCCTAATAGATGGCTGGAAGTATGACGATATATAATGTATGACAGTAGAAATGGATCAAATGTATGGACCTTCTTACTTGCTTTATACACAGTTTATTGACAGATCGTTATACTGTATGTTGGGATGGGTAAAGATATCGATTCCCAAAACTAATAACTTCGGTTCTTTATAGTGAATCAAAAACACACAGTGTGGTCTGATTGCTGAAGCGAATGACTCTTAGGTTAATATTAGTTCACCAATACAGCGTAACCAGATTCTCAAAACAAATGACTCGAAAAAAGGTTATTTTTAGTGAATTAAAAACATATGCAGATTCTTCTGGTTCTTTTCAGTGAATCAAATACAGTGTGACCAAAATACTGTGGTATGATTCACAAATGACTCTTATGAACCGGTTCTTTTTAGTGAATCAAACACATGAAACCACCTCCAATGTAGACCGATTCACAAAACAAATTATTATTTTGCAACGGCTTGTTTAATGAATGGTTTTGGTTTCGAAACACTGTCCTGTAAAATTTACAGCATTAGCAATGAGAGAAAATGTATTTCTTTAAGCAAATTGTACATTATAACTGCAATATACCAAAAAGAATCAGAATCAAACTGAGCATTTGTGAATCAACTTGCAATCAGCTCTACTTTTAGTTCATATATTTCATGAAAATAAGCATCATGCTTATGAGTAAATAATGCCAGAAATTTCACTTTTGAAAACTATTGCATTACGTTTCAAAAACAGATGCAATGCAGATGAAAGTGATAATCTTCGTAAAACTAACACAGAATCTAAGTAATATTTATTCGATTACCTTGACTGCGTTGGATAATTAGATTAGTCAGAACATCAGGGTCACGGTGAAGAGAACTCACCTGCGAGTTAAACCTCAGCTGGCACACGCCGCACGAGACCGCTTTCCTTTTAGAGGAGGACGCAGCACTGAACGTGTGACGCAAAACAGCTTTCTGAACCGGGTCCATCTGAGGAGAGGAGAGAGAATGGGAAAGCAGTTGTATTAGCCTCATTCACCCCAGCGGCGTGCTCTGTCAACTCTGTTACCCACGGACGGCGTGATAAAAACGTCACCCCCGGCCGCTTCACCAGAAACACGGCTTGTGGTTGTGCAGTCTGGAACACGTTAAAGGCACAACGATTTTCACAAACACGCTCTTCAATCAACGCAGCAGGGAAAGAGGAGGGAAAACAAACTCCACCGAGGATTTTTAATGAACCTGAATCAAAATTATATACTCCGAAAGGTCTGCTGAAATTACAACAGCTTGCATGTGTAGTTATGTATCTCATACGAGCAACAGATAAGAAGAAGTAGATTAGAAATCACTAGTTTATATGACAACAATTAGTTGAACATGCATATTCAGAGATTTGCTGTACAAAAAAAATGGTACTTTGATGACATCTTTACCTGCTTTACACACAGAGTATCGGCATATTAGATCTTTGTACGTAGGACTGGGCAAAGATACCGATTCCCCAAATGAATCAGTATTCTAATGAACTGGTTCTTTATAGTGAATCAAAAACAGAGCGCAACAAATGATTCTTCTTTGGGAAATCAAACGTATTCAGTGCATGTAGTTTGATTCATAAAACTGATGACTCATGAATCATGGTTTTTATTTTAGTGAATCAAACATTGTGCAAATAATGCAGTCCGAATCATGAAACCACTGACTCTTATGAACTTCTTGTTAATGAATCACATACAGTGCAGAACAGTATAGAAAGAGAATTGTAGTTTTAAAAACCCCTTTTCATTTAAATAAACGACTAATGAGCTGATATATAATACTTACATAAGTACAGTATATTACTTAAAATCACTTACGAATATTTATTTATTCTTTACCAATACAATTTTTCATTTATTTGGGTGCTCTCATTATTTAAAAAAATCCTTAAAATGTTACTAAAACAGTGTTCTTTTGTTGAGTATTTATTTGTTTACTAAAAAAGAAAAAGAAAAACACAAATACTTCCTCAAAAAGCCTATAATAATCATAGGAACTCCTTGTTACTCCTCTTTTCTTTCTTTTTGTATACTTTATAATGAATTATAAATAAATCATTAAAATGTTACTAAAATAGTATTTCTTTTAATATATATATATATATATATATATCACTAAAATATTTTTTTTTCTTTAGTTTTTCATAAAAAAAAATAAAAAGACTACAAGAAATATTAAGGAATCTTACGAATCCCATTCCTAGTTTCTCCTATGCTGTTTATTCGTTGATTTATTCTAGTCACAATCAGTCTAATGTCACATTGAGGCACAGTGAAACAGGATATGACATCGTCGGGGTGGTCTTCAGTGTGCTGAGAGCATCTCGGTGTTCGATGAGCTTGTGAAATAACACCGATGCTCTCAGCCACCGCCTGCTGCCTTCATTTGACCATCTATCAGATAAGCCTCCGTCTCCTCAGACTGATATACAGGCGCTCTGATCTATGATTCAACAACTCGAACCTGCTGCAGACAGACGTCAGCCCAGCCGCCGGTGTTACACAAGCAGAAAATCACTTTCGATTCACAATCGTCTTCTGCGGCCAGCTGTAGATGAGACTCCTAAATCAATTCCACTTTAAGCCCGGACAAGTGACACGCAGTTTAGAAACCTGATACGCTCTTCTTTATTAACCACATCAGGCCAATCAGTCGCAGTGAGTTATGGTCTGATGTCAATTTCGTATGAATCCGTGTGCATATTGGTACCACATGCATGTGTTTTAAATGAGCACGGAAAAAAATCTAGACAGCATATCTGAAAACGTAACAATATAACTGCGGCATAACTTTAAAAAGAGGACGAGATGGCACGTAAAAACAGCAGGATGGGTGCAGGGTTTGGAGAACATCCAGCTGGCCAATGGGGGGGCTGCAGGGAAATCGAAGGACTGGAGGAGGAGGTGTGAACAATGAGAAAAAGAGCAAAAAAGAGAAGAAACAGAGATAAAGCATCTGTGCGCGCCGATGACCTCGCGCTCCAAACACGCCGGGTTCAGCGAGGAAACGCTGCTTCTCATTCAAAGCGTTTACATGCACAATAAAAACCTGATAACCGTCAAAAACAACTCATTAGAAAAGCTCAAGAACAACTGTAATAACCTCGCTTACGTGATACTTTGAAATCGCCAGGGTTTTCTAGGATTTGTGCGTCAAAGCAAAAGCATGCACAATCAATAACAGGGTTTATGAAGGTCTAATTTAAGACTTTAAAAGACCTTTTTAAGACCAAAAAAAGAAAATTAAGGAATAAATTGAATGGATCACAATATGTCAATATGACCTCTAAATGTAAATGTCTTGTATTAGCAATTCTATGCAGTTTCTAACAGATCTCCATTACTTTTAATAAATTTTTCCAAAAGTAGCCTGAGTAGCTCTGCTCCCAACCACTAGAATATGGAAATAACTTTTACTACCTTCTGATCACATT
>CM049803.1:27321700-27476583 GCA_027422405.1 Ptychobarbus kaznakovi
GTTTTACAGAGGGGGGGGGTCGCTCTTGGGGATGGTTTGGCGGTCATCGCTCACGCTTTTACAGAAAGGGGTCAAGAGTTCAACGGTTAGCATTGCCATCTCCACTTATGCATCATGCATTCCTCCCCATGCTGTACTTCTCTCCTCGCTGCTGGCTACACAAAGCATTCTGAAGAATATCCTGTGTTCCCAAAAACATTTAAGCTAGAAAATAAATAATTGTATTCTTAACCCTCTGTTTATTTTTGTTGTTTAAAATGTTGACTTCATTGTAATGGTACGAAACCTGGTAAAGGTTTTGGCACTTGCTATGTGAATCCACACATAAAAACATGGACATGGTTCAAAAAGGTTAAAAGGTCCTGAAAAAATGTCACGTTGTACTGTTCAAGGTCAAAAATGACCGCATTGGAAATGAATGGAGAGGACATTTTGGGGATGCATTTGGTACTGCACCCAAACAAAATCTTTTAGAAAGCAATTTTTTTCGATATCAACCTAAAATTTGTAACACAACTTGTAAGATTTATGGTTTTTATGGCTTAAAACTTCACTTCAGCAACAATAAGCCATGTGTCTTCTTTAAAAAGAGACCAAGTCTGCACGTCAAAGTTTCAAGATTCATGACCGTTTATAGGAAATTACATTTTCAGGTCAAAGCTCAAAAAGTGGTTAACAGGTACTAAATTGATCATAACTATTCCATAAATATAATTTAGTAATACCATAAAATCCCCTAAAAAATACATCAGACTCCAGGTCAATTTAATCAGAACAGAAAATCAAAATGCAAAAACAAACGCAATCAGATGTGCAACGTAGATTATTATAAATTTAAGACATTTATCTGGAATTAATGATTTAGGTCTTTATGATTTCCTTATGGGATTCTTCCCTCTCAATTTTCTACTAGTGTTTCAACAGCATTTCAGAGCCAATCAGATGAGCTTATTATTCAGTCACATGACTTGAGGCAGTCACGTGATGTTTTTGATGTGCATCTAGGAATTTATTTGGTCAACTTGTTTACATTACAAACACCGAGCCATATCACCCTGCAGCCCAAGACCGGTTGCCCACTGAAGCTAGCAGGGTTGAGCCTGTCATACCTGGATGGGAAGACTCCTGGGAAAACTAGGTATTGCTGCTGGAAGAATGTTAGTGAGACCAGCAGGGGGTGCTCACCTGTGGTCTGTGTGGGTCCTAACGCCCCAGTTTAGTGATGGGACACTATACAGTAAACAGCACCCGACTTTCGGATAACGTTAAACCGAGTCCTGATCTCTGTGTCATTAAAAATCCCAGAATGTCCTTCGAAAAAGAGTAGAGTGTTTACCCCGGCATCCTGGCCAAACTAGCCACAGGCCTCTGACCATCATGGCCTCCTAATCATCCCATCAACGATTGGCTTCATTACTCTGTCTCCTCTCCACCAATAAGCTGGTTGTGGTGGGCGTTCTGTGGCACTATGGCTGCGTCGCATCATCCAGTGGATGCTGCACAGTGTGGTGGATGAGAGATAGCCCCCTTACTATGTAAAGCGCTTTGAGTGTCTAGAAAAGCGCTATCTAAATGTAACAAATTATTAGTATTATTATATTACATGAAGGTTATGCATCTAACTTCTAGAAAACAAAAAAAAAAAAAGTTTCTCTTCAAGTGAAAGTATTAATTTATGTGTTTTTGCAAAATGTTATTCAAATCCAAGTGCTTCCCCACAGCACTTTTTTATGCAATATCCCAAAATGTGCATAAAAACACTGGATGGAAACTAAAATAGCTATTTGACCTATCAAGCTACAATGAAAAGCCACTATATGCATGAGTATGTATATAGTGTGAGATTATAAACCCAAAATGAAACACAGGAAACCCAATATGATCGAATTTGCCCCCCTCAAAAAAAAGACTGCAGAGTTTCAAAAACATGAATCCAAGCATGAACTTTGACTTTACTCTCACCCACCTGTTTCAGTTCTCACCGACTCTATCAACACCCACCGGCTCTGTGAAACACTGCTAAACACACACCGCTTCCCACTGCTGCAGCGATCGCAGTAATGAAACCGAGGAGAGAGAAGAGTGTGTGTGTGTGTGTGTGTGGCATGTTTATGTGGTTTATGAGGACACAAATTTGTATAATGACATAGGATGACATAGGTAATTACCAGGGAAAGTGATTTATGAGGACATTTCAGTGTCCCCATAATTCAAAATCTTATAAATCATACAGAGTAGTTTTTTGGGGGGAAAGTTGAAATGCACCGTCTCCTGTGAGGCTAAGTTTAGGTGTAGGGTAGTGTAGGGCAATAGCACATACAGTTTGTACAGTAAAAAAACCATTACGCCTATGGAAAGTCCCCCGTAAACCATAAAAACCAACACGGTGTGTGGGTGTGTGTGTGTGTGTGTGGTGTGGTGTGTGTTGTGTGTGTGTGTGTGTGTCAGAGAAACTGCCTGTAGCACCGTCTCCATATCTCTGTTCAGATGTCCCATCATCTTAAAACAGTACTCGCTGCTCAAATATGGCACGTAAATAATTAATCACATCCGCTCTGTTTGCTCGTCACTAGGATTCTCCTAGACTTGATCCAGTCTGCTTTTTCTCCATGTCCCTTTATATCTCAAACAAAAAACACACACATCTGCACTCAAAGCACACACTGCATGGCTCAGAAAATCTCTCCTGATGGACTGTCAGTCAGAACACATCCTAAGAGTGTATAATATACAGCAGTTTAGATCAATACAACAGCGTCATGGTGTTCAGTTTGAAAACAAGCAAACATCGTGCAGTATTTACAGTAACACATACAAAGGAAGTCTCTGAGGTATTGCACTAGGACAAACAATAAAGCACACAAATATCAAATAAAGCACCAAGACTAACAAAACAGATTGTTTTAACAAGACTAACAACTCTGTGCAAAGTTATGCAATATTTCCTCTCGTGTTATGGAATGAAGGTTTAGCTGGTTAGCATTCACAGTTTGCCCTTGCTGGTAGAGGTCATAAATACACCATTATACAGCTGAAAATAGCCATGCATTGTTTTAAATAAATCATCAATCAAAAAACATATATGGTTTATTTTCCAATTTATTTTAAATTTCAGTTTTTAGGCTTTCATAATAAAAAAAAAAGTGTAATAATGAAGATAAAAATGACTAAATGAACTCGCTTTAAACAGACAGCATAATTGTACATTTTGTGTATTAAATATTCACAATAATTGATGCAAACATGCTTTCGGCAACATGTTTTGCCCCTTTAAAATCTTCTATAAAACACAGTGATAACTGATTAAAAATAACATCCACCTGATACTTGATTACTGCACATCTTTCTCTCAAATTAAGAATCATACCATTAGACAGACTGGACACTGCTTCAGGTATTAACAGAAAAATCCACCCACAGGAATTATGTCGATAGCGCCGAACCAGACGTTCATCTAGACAAGTGGTCCCACTGCTAAAAGGATGATTGAGACAACTAAACGGCTCAAATAATAAACATGCACAGCACTTCAACACGTTCCTGCTTTGAATCCTTCTGGAATGCCTCACATCTTAGACTTCCATTGCAAGTGCATCACGTTTGTTTTGACAAACTGAGGGATGAATCAATGTATTATGCCACAGATGGAGTTCATAAAGCTTAAGTTGTTTTGCACATTCAACTAAGGGCCAGTTGTGATACTGTGCACTGGATTCAGTATAATTCATAATTTTAGTTTAGAATTATAAGCGCAATTATTATGCAAATAATAAAACATTTCATAAAAAAAACTATATGCAATATGCAAATAAACTGCATGCAAACCTGATTAAAATCGACTCCTAACTAGCACTGGTCAGGAAGCACCAGCCATGTGCTTTGCAATCTGAGGTTATGAACCAAATAAATAAATATATTGGGTTAACCACACAGCAGTCTCTGCTGTCATAACCCACATCACAACACGACCTACTCTGCTCTAAAGCCACAGGAGTCCAACAGCCCATTTCTGAGATTTCCAATTGTAAAAGAAGCCTATTTAAGACAGTTTATTGACCTTTTTGTACCAGAACCAACACAGATTTGATCCCAATTGGCACCCGTGTGATTGCTCAAGCTGCACTGGATGAATAAAGATTCTTGCCCTGAAGGTGTGCAGTGTATGATAATGTTAAATGTCTGTACTGTTTTGTTTTTGCTTTGAAAAATGAACAATATGAACAAATAGCACTCCTAATAATCAGGTTTCAGGAGTGGCCATTCAACTGAGACTGCGCTTCTCTCAGTCACTGAAGCCCTGCGAATTGCAAAAGCCGATTCCAAATCATCAGTCCTCATTCTGCTGGATCTGTCTGCCGCTTTTGACACTGTCAATCATCAGATCCTCCTGTCCACCCTCTCATCACTGGACATCACTGGGATTCCACTTCGCTGGTTTGAATCCTATCTCACTGGTCGGTCTTTCAAGGTGGCCTGGGGAGGGGAGGTATCCAAAGCACATCAACTGGTCACTGGGGTTCCCCAGGGCTCGGTTCTTGGACCCCTCCTCTTCTCCACATACACTACATCACGGGTCCCATCATACAGGCACATGGCTTCTCCTACCATTTCTACGCTGATGACACACAGCTCTATCTCTCATCAATCATCAATTCCCTTGATCTCTTAACATATATTAGGTCATTGTACTATAAAAATATCCTGTAAGTTAAAGAATTAAAAGCTTTCTCGTTAGTCTAAAAACAGCTTATATTGAAGCCAATCTGCCAAAACGACATCTCATAAAATGTGCCACTTTACGACGTAATAATGTGGCAAAACATCTCCTCGGAAAAAGATCAATGCCTCCTTCTACATCGCTGCCTGTTAAGCCCCGCCCACCAATTCATGCACATGTAATGAGTAAATAATGAGAGCGGCAAAAGCAGGTCTACGCAGAAACCAAATGATAAAGATGCTCTGAAAACAACAAGAGCCAAAAACACAGTCTTTTCATTGCCTTCCTTCTGATCCCTACATTTGGAAAGAGTGGATGAACTTTATTTTTAATGAAGATCCAGACCACATCAGTACGAACTCAGTCTTTTGTTCACTTCATTTTACCGCAGATTCATTTACAAACAAGGCACAAATCAACGTGGGATTTTCCGAAAGATTGGAACTAAAAGACGATGCTGTGCCGACTACACTCGCCAGTGAGTGTATATTGGATCCGACAGTAATGTCGCAAGTTCTGCGAGTAACTGTTTTTATTATGTGGTCACTAATCCCTTGTCTGTTATTACAGATCGTTTGATATGTTCGGAGTATTTATGCGTTTAAAACCTAAATCACAGAAGCGTCCAACTGTGAAGGATGTAGGCTGTCAAACATTTACAACATTTCTCAGACGCTTAATCCAAAGCGACTACAGCATCAGGCTATACATGTCAGTACATGTTTCTCTGGGAATCGAACCCACAACCTTTGCGCTGCTAGCAATGCTCTAACCACTGAGCCACAGCACCTACATGTAGCCAATCATAGCAGTGGGCATTTACTTCCGAGTCTACAATCCACCTCACCTATTCAAACAGAGCGTTCTGATGAGGGGGGGTAAAACAGGACAGAAAATAGCTTTTTACTTCAAAATGGTTTTTTCAATGTAAAAATCTTGATAACATAACAAACAAAATAATAAAAAAGCAGTTCATACCCCTTGTATGGTAACATGTTACTAAGCAATCAGTGCAATACTCTAATAAGCTGCTCTAATTAATAAAATATAGGGTAAAATAGTATATTTTACTATTTTTAATTAACACTTTGGTTTCAAATGAATTATATGTATATGCTTCATACGCCATCTTGATAACCAAGCTCACTGCAATGCATTGTGGGTTGGCATTCAATGCTCGGGATGTGTGCAATGCTGCTGTAGAATTTGGCCAAATATCAAGCTGCAATCTTGTAGAACAACATTTTCACATAAGATGCCTTAAAATGGTGCCTACGTATACAGCTCAGTGGGTTTTGGAACAGAACCTGCGTCTACATTGATCGAAGAACTTCAGGGACCAAAAACGTCAAGGTAGCTTTGATTTCAGTCAGAAGTTATTTAAATTCACAACAACAACAAAAAGCATTGTAAAAACTATGTGTAAATAAATAACAATGGGAAAAAATTACTGTGCAATACAGAATACCAAAAATAGAAACAGAAAAAAATAGAAAAATGGAAGGTTGCATCAGTCATTTCCAGTCGACACGGCTTTGTGAGCGATTTAGTTGACGTGCATCACGGGACGCCACCTGTGTCTGGTGTAGACATGCATGACACGTTAAGCAGCAGAGTGACATGCTATACTTCATATAAAACTATTTTAAACAGAAATAATAATTGCGTAATTTTTTTAAGGACTGAAAATGTTGAAACTGGAAAAAAGCATCTAAAAATACAAACTTTGCCTTTTAAATTCATACAAATTTAAACCTAACATCTTAAAAGTTCATGTTCATGCTATTTAACAATCCCAGTACTTGTTCTGGCATTTCTAAAAACATTTGATCATGTTTTCAAGCCCCTAAAAGCTATATTTAATGCATCGGCTTCACCTCAGAGCAACAGATCTGCTGTATCTCCCGTGGTGCGCTCTGTTCCCGTTCCTCCGCGCATTAGGAAAGGAATCATCCGTTCAGCGGAAGCTTCATTTCCAGACGACACGCTGAGACACAGAGCTGCATGTTTCCTAAAATCTCCTAATCCCTTCAGTTTTGTTGTAGCTCACGATTTCACGCTCTGCTAAACTCCACCGCAACAAATCAGGTGTCTGGTGAGGCACGCGAGCCATGCTCATCTGATGACCCTGCGAGAAACCCCTGCTGTGAATGCCAGACGGGGAGCCTACAAAACAAAACCACAGACTTTCAAACTTACCCATAAACATGCTCTCCATGGTCATCATGCGTCCAGATCCGTGGCATCCCCGTGCACCGCTGCCGTCAAGAGTGAATACATGATCTCATCTGTGTATGTGGGAACAGGGACCACGAGGACTGCAACAACACCTTGATAGTTTTCTGTCCCTCTTTCTGTGAACCCACTTCAGAGAAACTCTCAGTCTCGCTCTCGCACCTCCGTCCTCACCGTGTGTCAGAGTGCTGTAATCTGACTCCTGGTGAAGCAGCTCTCTCCGGCGTGCCGATATCAGCGTCTCTGGTGGGAGTCGAGCCGCGGCTGCTCATTTGTTCTGTCTGAGTGTTCCTCAACACGGCTTTCTCTCTCTCTCTCTCTCATTTCTCTCGTTCGCTCTTCCAGCACCTCCCTACTTCATCTATCATGCTCTCCCCCTCTCTCTCCCTCTCTCTCTTTCACAGTTATCTAGTGATGTCCTCATAAAGTAAACTGGAGTTTTATTTCTATTTTATTTTAATAATTTATCTAGTAAGAAAATGTGAGCGTTTGATTCGCTGCAGAAGAAGTCACTATCACGGTGCAAAAGTGTTTGGCAGGACATTACTAGTTTTTTTCTGGCTGTGGTGTTGCCCACAGTTGCTAGGGTGTTTTGGCTGGTTGCCAGGGTGTTCTGTTTGGTCGCTACGGCGTTGCTACCATGTTCTGCATGGGTGCCAATTTGTTTTAGGTGGTTTCCAGGGTATTCTGGGTGGTTTCCCTGCTGTTCTGTTTATGTTGTTGCTATATGGTTGCTAGCATGTTTTGCATGGTTGCCAGGGTATTTTCTACTGTTCTGTTTATGTTGTTGCTATGTGGTTGCTATGCTGTTTTAAATGGTTTCTCTGCTGTTCTAGTTATGTTGTTGCTATATTGTAGCTACCATGTTCCACGTGGTTGTTAGGTTGTAAGGTGTGGCTACTAGAGTATTCTGGGTGGTTTGTCCAATGTTCTGTTTATGTTGTTGCTGTGTGGTTGCTACCATGTTCTGCATGGTTGCTAGGCTATTCTAAGTGGTATAAGAGTATTCTGGCAGGTTTCTATACTATTGTTAGGTTCTCCCGAGTAGTCGCTATGGTGTTACAACAGTCTATGGTTGCTTCTATCTTCTGGATGATTGCCAAGTTGTTACTATGGTGTTGCTAGTCTATTTAGGCTGATTGCTAAAGTGTTCTCTGTGGTCGATATAGCATTGCTAATTCGGTGGTACCATTTTTTGCATGGTTGCTAAGGTTGTACTAGGTGGTTTCCACACTGGTGTTGTTTTTGTTTGCTATGGTGTAGTCAGTAGCCTGCTCTGGCTGGTTGCTAGGGTGTTCTGTGTGTTTATTATGCATGCTAGATAGTTGCTCGATAGTTCTGGGTTTTTAAAAGATTATTCCAGCTGGTTACAAGGCTGTTGCAGATGGCTACTAGCATCTTTAGGAGAGTTTCTAGGCTGTTGCTAGGTGGTTGCTAGGCTCTTGTGGGTGGTGAACAGCACATTCCAGGGCCTAGTTTATGGCGGGGCCCTTCTTTGACCACAACAGTGGACAACGGTTTGCTACATTTTGATTTGATCTTGGTGGACAAACATAAGCAAACTGTCCAACACCATCAGATAAAGATGCTAAGACAATGGCCAGACACCTCTTTGAGGGCAAGAAGAAAACCTCTGGTACTAAGCCCAGGAAGGACAAGACTTCTCATTGGTCAACATGCAGTTTCTGCCCTTCACCCATCTAGAGACTAATGTCTAAGGTTTTGGCCTGTGACCGCCATAAAGATTCCTCAGGACCTCTGGATGCAGCAGCAGTGGGTGAAAAAAGACAGATCACAAAAATACACCCAAATCCATTCTTAACAGTGTTTGGCAACCTTAAAACTGATGCAAACTACAACACATCCATTACATATTTATTCAGAGAAATATGTATACAGCTATGAATAATGCATCTGTAAAACTTTAGTGACACTTTTCTAACTATATGTTTGAACTATGCCAGAGTTTCTCCAGTGTTTTACCACCTCAAGACATTGTCATTAATGTAAAAATATACCTCATTGTCATGTTCTTTCCTAGATTTAGCTTTAAATAATAATCGAAAATTGTATACCCTTAATGTTGTGGCAGTTTTTCCCCCATTGTATCAAAAATGGTATCGAATATCAATATTTTTCAAGGTATGGTATCAAAGTTAGACATTACAGTTTCATGACAATACTAAAAAGCAGTTTGGCCAAGTTCCCTTGCCCTGAGAAGCAAAAGACATAAATGCATTTGAAACAAGACTAAGATCAGTTAAGCAAACCTTTAAGGTACTTTCATCTGCATGTCCCAGATTAAGGAGTTTCTGCCCCTACGTCAGGGCCTCATCTGCATGTTCCAGATTTTAGGAAGCTTTGGTTGATATATATATATATATATATCAAATTGTGCCATGTTTGTAAATGAATCTGCGGTAAAATGAACAAAGGACTAGGTTCTTAATGACGTGGTCTGGATCTTCATTTAAAATAAAGTTCATCCACTTTTTCCTAATGTTGGGATCAGAAGGAAGGCAATGAAAATACTGTTTTTTTTCACAACTTGGCACGGCACAGTGTCTTGTTGTATTCGGAGCATCTTTATCGTTTGGTTTCTGGTTTTATTTTTTTGGTTTCCGAAGAGTGTAAAGACCATCGACTCTACCGTGCGACTCCTCCGGGCAGGGACACCGGCAAGGGATATAAGTATCGCTTTTTATTTATCCTCTTTCTTACTGCTTGTTTCACTTCTGTTTTAGTTTTTATAACTAATTCTTACTATGTGTTAGTTGTTGTTTGTTGGCATGTGTTTTAGACAGTGTTCTTTTTTTAGGATTACTGATAACTACTGGCCGTTTGATTTATCTATTTTAATTTTACATAAATTATGTATGAATTTCATATGTCTTTATAGGTATTTACTTTAGTTTTAGTTTTAATACATTGTATTTATTTTAGTAACGTTTCTTCAACATACTGCATGGAAATGAAATACCATATATATATATATATATGTGGGTGTTTGGCTTAGTGTCATGTTAGAATCATTTTTATACTCATACCTTTGGTTGTTTTAATATTTTGAAATGTTTTTAGCTTTATTTTTTGTTTTCATTTAAATGTTAAGTTTTGAAATGTTGTTGTATGCATTTGTCATTTTATTTAATTTCTCAATTTTCTTAAATGTGTGTGTATATATAGTATTTATAGACTTGTAACTTATAGCTTTAGTTACTTTTTCTTATTTGTAAGTCGCTTTGGATAAAAGCGTCTGCTAAATGACTAAAAAGTAAAAAGTAAAAGTTTCTGCGGAGACCTGCTTTTACCTCTCTCATTATTTACACTATGTGTGGGAATCGGTGGGCGGGGCTAAATAGGCAGCGCTGTAGAAGCAGGCGTTGATCTTCTTCTGCAGAGGCGGTGTTTAGCCACACTATTATGTCATAAAGTGGCACATTCCACAAGCTGTCTTTTGGCATACTGCCTTGAATATAAGTTTTGAGTTCTGAAACTTACAGGATGACTTTATAGTACAATGACCTCTTATATGTCAAAAGATCAAGAGACTTTTGATTTCTCAGTTCATGTCCCTTAATTAATTAATGTCCCCTAAAATAAACACATTTTTGAACATACATTTTTAAAATGAGTACAAATATTTGAATTCATTATTTTGTAAAAATGCACATCCCTAGTTCAAGGCTGCTGAATTGGATTCCTCACTGCATTATTACCCACACAACCATTGGAGAAGTCCCTGCCATGAGCTGCTCAATCGACCAACATAAAGATCACTTATCCCAACCTCTTTCCAGAGATGTTAGCATTGTTGTATATTAGTGGTATATGATTTTATAATTTATATTAGAAAATGTGCTCTGGCTTGTTGCTAAGGTATCGGATGTTCTAGGTCATTGCTAGAGTATTCAAGCTGGTTGCAAGGTTGTTGCTGGAGTACTCTGCACTGTTGCGATTGTGTTTTGGGTGGTTTGCAGCAGTTGCTTACTAGTCTAGTCTCTAGATGTGGCTCAGGTCCAGGGCCGGCTCTAGGCATGGGCAGGGGTGGGCTAAGCCCACCCAAACGTCTGTCTTACCCACCCAATCAGAATGTAGGTAAAGACAGCGTGACTCATTTTTACGATTTGTGTATTGATTAAAAGCAATCTGAGGCGGGCTCTGTGTTGAGAAGTTCGAGTAAGGGCAAGCGATAAAGAGCGTTAAAAAGTCATAGTATTTGCGTGTAAATGCAATGCATAGATTGTTGGTGCCTATAAAGAAGCCTAGTGGCTCCAGCAGCAGTCACCATGGTGTGGCTGCTGTTGCTTCACAAACTCCAACTTCCCCAGCTCCCGCTTCAGAAACACGTCCGACTCCTTCCACCTCAGTCCCCCAAAATCTGTATAATATAAATGTTATAAAAAATCTATCTATCTATCTATCTATCTATCTATCTATCTATCTATCTATCTATCTATCTATCTATCTATCTATCTATCTATCCAGAGTAGATACCAAAGTGTAAAAATACTGTATGATATAAAACAACAATTGCCCACCCAGGATATCTGTCCGCCCACCTATTTATAGCTGGCAAGAACCGGGCCTGCTCAGGTCCCTGATTTTTAGGCCCCTTTGTTGGTTAACATCTGCTAGAAGAACAAAAGTATAAACACTTAGTAAATTAATGGTTAGGAATTGGTTCAGATCTCTAACCCTTTTGGCACTAGCACATTTTAATAGTGATGCTGGCTTTAAACACCACTAACGATGTTCTAAATATGCAAAATATGTTACGTTTAGTCTGTATGCATCTTTAAATACAAACTATGTCAATGGTGGTATTTTTAAATAACCAAGAAAACGTATCTGCATAAGACCTTAGGAGAATGTCATCACAGACACAAAAACACACGTACACTAGGCTTGCCGCGATAGACGGTGATGACGGTTATACCGGTGTTAAGCCGCAACACCGTTACGTCACTTGCCCACCGCGGCACCGTCCCCCACCGTCGTTTAGATTTTTTTTTATAGTAATAAAATAAATACATTGCCGTTCCGACCAGATTTCTTACGCCGCAGGATTCATTTCCTGAATACAACGCAGTAACGGTCGGTAACTCTTGTGCAATTTGAACAGGAGCGGGCGGTCTAACAATATCCCGTTCCCAGATGTCCTTTCAGAACAGCATATCTGCGCTTTATTCTTATCGAGCTCCGGTACAGCCTGCACTCGGACCGTTATGCGCGCGCTGCACGCATGTTTTATTTGCGGGGTCTGAGCACAGCATGTTCAACGATGCTCAGAGCAGAATAGCAGATATAATATACTGCTCTCAAACAGAACTGGCAGGATGTGATGAGTGACAGAGCAGAATAAGGATAGAGCAAAGTGTAGATGTCTTTGAAGGACGATCAACTCGTCTTTCCTTTTTTCGTATTATGCTTATCCTATCATTTTAAATGACAGCCTGTGTCGAATTAATTTATTTTTCTCTGCTGCACTTTTCACTGTGTATTTTGACAAGACTAATAAAATAGCAAAATTACAATTTTTGTATAACTTTTTTTTGACACTTTATTCCGTGTTGGCAGCAAAATGTTGACATTTTTCTGTCAATATATTCAAAACTCTTGACAAGATGAATAAAATAAATACAATTTTGTGCAGACTACACTTTTATTTGTTGGCCTTTCATCAGAAATGTGAACAAACAGTGAATATATATCGCGGGAGCGGGTGGTTGCGGGATAAAACCTCAAACAGTCCCGCGCAGACCTCTACATCACAGATCAGATTTCATTCATCACATAAAGAGAGATGACCGACAAGAAGAGTGAGGTGACACAGACAAGACGATGGCGGAAGAGTTTCAAAACGAAATGTAAAAGCGCCCATTTGAGCCTGTTGACTTCTGCGTCTGACATGTTTAATCTTATTCACTATTCACGACGCCATCAGTAAATGGTTCCTCTGTAAGAACAAGCTGTCTGATGCCCGTATGCACATAATCACCACTGATCCTCATAAACTTCTCTAACACACACGAGCATCCGTTATAAAACACTCGCTGTATTCAACTATGTGAATATACTGAGCTGTATTCAAGCAGAAATATGATGTTATAGAGATCGAGAGCGCACATACACCGTTCGTTTGCACGTCATTTATAACGGACATAACGCATGCCTAATGCACGATCCTGTCACTGTAATCAGCTGTACCTTGATTGCAATAGTCGTCCATCAAAACTTGTCTACTAGTGTGACACTGGCTTCTTTTATCCAGCCGAGAGCTGTAGTTTGCGTATCATGTGCTCATACAGCGGTTTTGAGCCGCCGTTCAGTCTGTATTCACACAGCACCATGAGAACCGTATTTCTCCGTATACATTAGTGTATTATTTTTTTACATTACTTAACATGCAAGTCATAATACTAGTGAATATATTATATTGTAGTTTTATCTCTCGCCCCCCGGTTGAGAAACACTGACCTAAAGCGCAATCTTCCAGCATTGCTTTCGCGATCGATCTATTAGGCATCTCTGCTCTAAGTGATGTTAAAAACAAAAAAACATTCGTTTCTCATTTATTTGGTTCCACAGTATTTGCTGATTTTTATTTTATTTAAACACTGCTTGACGCAGAATTGCCGCTGATATTAAAGTCAAGGTAAAACGTGCACGGCGCTTACAGGCTATTTAAAACCTATGGAAAATGAGGAAAACTCAAACGACCCCCCACCACGGTGATACCGGTATAACCGGTGTGACATCATGTCGATTAACCGGTGGGAAAATTTCCTCACCGTCACAACCCTAACGTACACTTGACCTTGATTCCCCTCTTGGCTCTCGCTCAGATCTTTCCTTGATTGGCTCACTGTAATTCTTGCTGAAGGTCATGAGGAATTGACCGTATACAAGCCGTCTGCATGTACTGCCTACAAATCAGAGGCTTTGCTTGCAAACAACAAAACCAACACATATGCAGAGCAAAAATGGATCGTAACACACTCTCATTCACTTACAGAGTTCAAGAGAGATGAAAAATAAAACACTAACAAAAAAGAGAGCAACAACAGAACTCATTGCCTCTATGGGATGTGCATTACATTCGCCTGCAGCTAGGAGACGGCAGATATTTTGCATCGTCGCACAGATGTTTTTAATTAATCCTGAATTCCCAATCGCTCTGTGCCTCTTGTCCCGCCTCCAGCCCGCTGCGAGTAAATACATTTATTCCGTATCTATAGCTGCAGAGCCTCGCTCATCCGGCTCTACTTGTCCGGGTTGGCAAATGGGTTTTTTAACCTTCACTCGGAAGTGTCACTGCTGAGATAGAGCATTATTTGTCACCATGAATAGCATTTAACAGCAGCTGTGCCCAGAGGAGCCCACGGTGAACCACATGCTAAGTACAGCATGGGAAACTTCATTAATCTCTGTCACTTTCATGACGCTTTTCATTAGTTACGCTGCTATCTGATCAACTGGCAAGTTGTGGGAGGTTGTGTGTGTTTCTGAGGCTCTAAACAGTTTCTGCGACAGAGGAACGCCGATCTGAGACACAAAAGAGGATGAGAGAGTTACCTTACCTTTCTGTGACTAACCAGTGCTGTGTCCCACTGCGACATTTGACACAAGCAATGTTCAGAGTATAATACTAGCTTACTGCTTCCTAAATTCTGTACAGTATAAAAAGCATTTACTATTTATGAAATAAATTAATAGCTTGCTTTTTACTTGTTTAATGCTCAGTACATACAGCATTTATTATAAAAAATATAATAAAACATGAATTACATAAACCGCTTGCTAAGTCCTGCTCAATATATATGGCATTTAATATTTAAGATAAATTAATAGCTTGCTTTTTACTTGTTTAATGCTCAGTACATACAGCATTTATTATAAAAAATATAATAAAACATGAATTACATAAACCGCTTGCTAAGTCCTGCTCAATATATATGGCACTTACTATTTAAAAAAAAAACTGCTTACTGAATCCTGCTTAATACACAGCATTTATTATTAGAAATAATAATACAAATTGAATTACATAAACTGCTTGTTGAATTCTGCTCAGTATATTTTTAAATAAATGTGCGGTGACCCATGCATTTGCTATTTTTTTGTATAAAATTAATTAATTCATAAAGTCACAGAAGTCAGTTAATTCTCAGCACATAGAGACTCTTTAACCTAGATATCACACTACAGCGAGAGTTATTTTGATTGATGTTATTTGAATGGTAGATATGTGTTGATGATCATTTGTTCTACCGGTTTGGTTATTCTCCTGCTCTTTGTTTTGGAAGTTGGAATTAAATACCAATTACATTTACTCCATTGTCGTGCGCTAACTACAACCATGTCCTGTGACAGAATCCAGGACCCAATACAAGATGACTGAACCGAGCAACACGAACTGGGCTGAGGATCAGCTGTGGTACCTGCGGCAGGGTGGTCGGCCTTTGGAGAGGTATGTGGAGGAATTCATTGAGCTCTCCTATTCCCTACTGAGAACCACTGGGCCTCGCCAGCTCACCCCAGGCCGATCTCCTCCACATGCCTGGCCAATGGCTTCGATCACACTTATCCACCGGTGTTTCCCTGAGCCTGTAAGTGGGTGTCTAACAGCGCTACCTCTCTTCCTCCTCAGCCCAGAACCAGCGGCCGCTCCACTATCAGGTCCGCCGGCCGCCCCACTTTCAAGCTCGCTAGCTGTACCACACTCCAGCCCGCTGATCGCTCCACTCTCAAGTCCAAAGATAATGACTGTAGCCTCTTTAACCTCAAACCAAAAGAGGAACATGAGGAGGAAGAGACTGCTTTCAGCCCTTATCCTCTCCCCAGAGTCCACACCAGAGAGCTCTCCTTCGCCTCCGCTGGTCCCGTCCAGCTCACCTTATTCTCAGAGTCTCCGCTGGTCCCGTCCAGCTCACCTTCATCGCCTGAGTCTCCGCTGGTCCCGTCCAGCCCGCCATCGTCACCTAAGCCGCCTGTGTTAGTCAGCTCTACTCCTCCAGAGCGCCCTCCAGAGCTCGCTCCTCCTGACCGCCCTCAAGAGCCCATCCTGGCCTGTAGGCCCCTGATTTCCCCCCAGACACTTTGGGTGGGGGGGGGCATATGCCCGTGGTCGAGCCGGATAATCTGAACAAGTCCACGGAGGCCCATCTGCCATGGCCCCTTGAACTCCCTGATCCGCCATGACTCCCTGAACTGTCTGCTCCACCATGGCTCCTTGATCCGCCATGACTCCCTGAACTGTCTGCTCCACCATGGCTCCTTGAACTCCTTGATTCACCATGACTCCCTGAACTGTCTGCTCCACCATGGCTCCTTGAATGGCTCCTTGAACTCCTTGATTCACAATGGCTCCCTGAACTGTCTGCTCCACCATGGCTCCTTGAACTCCTTGATGCACCATGACTCCCTGAACTGTCTGCTCCACCATGGCTCCTTGAACTCCTTGATTCACAATGACTCCCTGAACTGTCTGCTCCACCATGGCTCCTTGAACTCCTTGATTCACAATGGCTCCCTGAACTGTCTGCTCCACCATGGCTCCTTGAACTCCTTGATTCACCATGACTCCCTGAACCGTCTGCTCCACCATGGCTCCTTGAACTCCTTGATTCACCATGACTCCCTGAACTGTCTGCTCCACCATGGCTCCTTGAACTCCTTGATTCACCATGACTCCCTGAACTGTCTGCTCCACCATGGCTCCTTGAACTCCTTGATTCACAATGGCTCCCTGAACTGTCTGCTCCACCATGGCTCCTTGAACTCCTTGATTCACTATGACTCCTGAACCGTCTGCTCCACCATGGCTCCTTGAACTCCTTGATTCACCATGACTCCCTGAACTGTCTGCTCCACCATGGCTCCTTGAACTCCTTGATTCACCATGACTCCCTGAACTGTCTGCTCCACCATGGCTCCTTGAACTCCTTGATTCACAATGGCTCCCTGAACTGTCTGCTCCACCATGGCTCCTTGAACTCCTTGATTCACTATGACTCCCTGAACCGTCTGCTCCACCATGGCTCCTTGAACTCCTTGATTCACCATGACTCCCTGAACCGTCTGCTCCACCATGGCTCCTTGATTCACCATGACTCCCTGAACTGTCTGCTCCACCATGGCTCCTTGAACTCCTTGATTCACCATGACTCCCTGAACCGTCTGCTCCACCATGGCTCCTTGAACTCTTGATTCACCATGACTCCCTGAACTGTCTGCTCCACCATGGCTCCTTTAACTCCTTGATTCACCATGACTCCCTGAACTGTCTGCTCCACCATGGCTCCTTGAACTCCTTGATTCACCATGACTCCATGAACTGTCTGCTCCACCATGGCTCCATGAACTCCTTGACTCACAATGGTCCCCTGAAATCCCTGATCCGCCCTGGAGGCCCTTCTTTGACCTAGTTTCCCTTAGTTGCCCTGATTAGTTTATTCTGTTCACCTGTGTTGTATTAATCATCTCATTAGTTCCCTTTGTTTGGTTCTTGCTTATAAGTCCTCAGTACTCCCTTAGTCTTTGTCCTGGATTGATGTTATTTGAATGGTATACGTGTGTCGATGATAATTCGTTCTACTAGTTATTCTCCTGTTCTTTGTTTTGAAAGTTGGATATTGGAAATAAAGACCATTTACGTTTACTCCATTGTCGTCCGCTAACTACAACCACTTCCCATGACAGGTAATATATATATATAAAATAAATAAACTCCTTTGTGAATCTTGCACTATATATAGCATTTACTAGTTTTATTAAATAATAATGATTAAAAACATAATACTGTACAGCATATGGCATTTTCTATTTAAAAAATATTTAATTTAAAAACTATAAAATTAAATAGAATCCTTACTGTATATAGGACATTTATGATTTGTTTTTAATAGAACGAATTATCTTAGATTTTAATCATGTTTTCAAAAGTTCAAATCAAAAGAGAGATTGCAGCTGTGAATTCCTTGTTCATTCATGCCACTAGAAATGGAAGTTAAAGTCAAGTGCGTTGCATTGTGGGATACAGGATGTACACGCAAAGCTAACATATTGTGAACACGCAAACATAAAGCTTCTATAACTTGTGCAAAGTTACCCACACCTCATTTGTTTCTCCTTTATAGCAATGAGTTTAAACGGAGTGCAAATGAAGACCTCTTTATGAAAGTGAAGCTCCATCAGCAAAAATGGAGAAAAGCTTCAACAAACTGACAGAAACATAAGCTGACCTTTGAGGATTTCCAACAGGTCCAAATGTGCTTTCAGAAATCCAACTATTCCCACTTGATTTTAAACATTTCACACACTCGAATCTTTCACAAAACAGATCTCATGAATTTCTATCTGGTAAATACAGTTCAAATTTACATACAGTAAATAAGAGGAGTCACGGGACGGCAGGCAGTTGAACTCTACGTAGTGACACCAGCAATTTAACCACCATTGTTTCTCATATGTCTCACACTTGCTCAGATTCGCCATAAAAGTTTGCAATCAAAACCATCAAAATATAATATTGCAATCAAGATCTCAATATAAACTCTACATGATCTGGGATGTGCCCCTCTACACTTACTATATGACAACTCTTTACTTATTTGTGTACATTTTATTTCTTCTAAGCAATATAAACGTTACTACATGATCTTTAACTAAAAGAGCAACACTGGAGCAAAACAATCTCTCCTCTCTATAGATATAACATCGTTAACCCTTTCTTACTCTCACTACGAGGTGTAAACACACAAACACAAAAGCCATTTTCATATATAAATTAAATAACCTAATGATTCCATCAGCAGAAATGGCCTTGGGTGAAGTCATTCTGCAGGAATAATACGGTGACCTGTTTGTCATCGCATCAGAGTGTCAGTCTATAAAACAATGTATTCTGACATAAGTGCACACACGCATGTGCGTTAATGGCTGCTGGTGGTTGCGGCTGTGGGCTGTAATGGTTGGCGTGAGGGTTTGACAGACGCCTACAGATGCAGAGGTGAAAATGCGGTTTACATTTAACAGAGACACACATGAAGACAACGAATGAAACATGAAGAGAGCAGCTCCATCAAACCCTCTTGATCAGTAGCAGAGAGGAGCAGTTGTTTCAGGTCTGCTTAACCAAAAACTCATGTCAACATCAAAAGCTAACCGGTCAAGGTTACAGTGTGCTTTTTCAATAAACTAAAATTGTGCAGTGTACAGGCTGTGCTGCAATAGAATTGCAAATCAAATTTTAATTTAAGGAAGTCAAATTAAAATTAATTTAAATTCATTCAAGTAATTTAGTCTAGAAACTGCTCAAACAAAATATGTCAAGATAATCTCTGAATGCCGACTTGACAAAGGATTATTTGAAGGTTTTTGGGGGAAAAACAGTTTAAAAACCTTGAGGATGGATGGATGGATTTCCTGTGTTGAATTTCTTTGCATTACAATTCAGCTTCCTGTTAGTCTAATTGAATTCAAATTCACACGCATGATTTGAAAGGGAGCCAATTCGTCTATTGTGATTTTTAAAACCCCGCTGAGTGTCGTATGATTTTGCCTGGAGCAAAAAATACCACAAAGTCAGAGTGGGTTTATTTGTTTTCTCCACTTATCGTTTACAATCGTGCTGTTGTTCTGAATATCATCCTGACTGTGAATATTATGATATTCAGGACAGCGGCATTATTGCTCTTGTGATATTTATTAATGCACCGAGATTTGTGCCTAAAAACCCTCCTAACAGTAAACTCACTGTAACACACTTCCTATCATGGCATATTTCTTCAGTATACATTAATCTTGTGGTAACAATGTATGAAAATTCTTGTGTTGATCCTTGTGGTCACTAGTCCAAAGATTCCCATAAAGCTCTTTTATTAAAAGCACATTTTGAGTGAGGTAACTGTGATATGGATTGCATTTCTGTCTGCATCACTTCCCCGCTTCACTCGCACAGCTCTCAGAACAGAGATTAAACACGCTCCGGCGATCGCCGTCCTCCTCGTGCTCTTACTCTCTCATGCCGTTCTTTTTTAATAAGATTTTGCTGCGTGTAAATACGTAGAGCTGTGAGAAAACAAGGTTGTTATTTATTGTGGCTCAGAGATGCGTTTCATATCATGGGGCTCAAAGAAGCGTTTGTGCTTTCAACACAAGTCGCATGGAAGATCTGATCAAAGTGCTAAATACCAAAAAGTGTCTCAACATTTCATAACTGCAGATAAATCACCCACATTTAACCAGCTGAGCTGAATCCAATCAAACCACAACAACAAAACATCAAGAGAACAACACAAAATGTGCTTTTTTCAGACTGTGACCCTGAACAAACCTTAGACCATAAATGCAAAGCATTCAAATTTGGCATGCAACTCATCCTGCAATCGTTTACTATGCATGTAACTTAATTGTGCACTTGTTTAAGAGAGTTGATACTTTTAAAACAAAAAATTGTTACACAACTAATCACAAATTCTTTGTTAAAGGAATACAGTACTTCACCCCCCCCCCCCAAAAAAAATTTTGCATTCCATAACTTGCTAACAATGGATCCTCTGCAGTGAATGGGTGCCGTCAGAATGAGAGTCCAAACATCTGATAAAAACATCACAATAATCCACACCGCTCCAGTCCATCAGTTAATGCCTTGTGAGGTGAAAAGCTGTATGTTTAGAAGAAACAAATCCATCATGAAGACGTTTTTAACTTCAAACTGTTACTTCCTACCTGGTCTCAGCATTTACGTACCTGGGTTCACTTTTTAGCGAGACACGAAATACGTACCGATAACTACATATCACTGCAGTTTCCAAAAGAAACAAACAAACACTAGAGGCAGTACAACTCTGACACCTTTTACTCCTTTTCACACAAATTTACAGAGTTTTGATTAATAAAGCGTCATTTTTGCACAAATATTTGAAGAACTTCAAATAACAATATTAAAAAACTGGGAGATTTGAAAACTGATGCTTTTGAACGTTAGCATTGCACATATTCAGCTTCATATCTATGGGTTTTCATGGTTTGTTCGGTAGCTCACGGAGTACGGAGACGAGTACGGAGACGTATTTAGGAGGCGAGGAGCTCCGGTTCGAATCCTGTGTAATCACAGTTCCACAAAGCTGTTCAATTCTGTATATAAGGAAGTTGAAATGGCACGGTTGCATCAACAATTACGTTTTTATATCAGTTTGGCATTTGTTAACACTATCAGGTAGGTTTAGGGTTGGGTTTGGTGTAGGGCATGATAGAGCATTAACTTTCAGGGACAGACCCCAGATATTTGAATTCTGAACCATCGCAATATGTTTCTGTAGCAACGTAATAAAAACACAGCAATATGTACCAAAATCTACATAATAAAAACGTGCCAGGATTCACGTATTTAACCTGTGTTTTAGCACTTAACACAATCACACGTAGCCCTGTTTTAAGTGCTACTTAGGAGTCGCTATACGTTGGTCAAGTGCTGAAACTTCCATTTGCGCGGTTTTACTTTATTTTTTTTAAGAAAACGAGTAGATAGAATTAGAAAAAGATAGAAAAAGATAGAAAAAAGAAACCGATGTTTTTTTTATTATAAGAAAGAAGTAGAATAGAAAAAAGATAGCGTGTCAGTTTTTCAAGAAAAGCTAGCAGTTAGAGAATAAATATGCAATTGATAGAAGGTCAAGTGTGTGTGTGTGTGTGTGTTTATATATATACATATAAAGAAGACAGATAGATCAAATTGAATTAGAATTTTACAGTAATACAATAAGTATAAAAGTGATAAGTATAATAATAAGTGATAAGAGACGTTATTTCCGGGTCCAATACATGGCTGGTTTTCATCATTGACAGATTTTTTTAGTGTATGCTTATTTTCCCCGTCTTTGAAGCGTATTTCCTACATTACTTCTCTTATTCGTTTTTTTCCAGTCATTTAATTTAAATGTGTATTTCTATTTTTTATTTTCTGCCATTTTTTATTATTTCATTTACACATTCATTTAAAAAACGAGTAATAAAGTGTACAATAAAGTACAATCAAAAGCTTTAATTCTAATCACATTGCACTTGAATAAAGGTAAATGTGTAATCTGCCGATTGTCCTGCAGGTGACCTCGTAATTCTGTCTTCTTACGATTACTCCAGAGCACTCGTAGATCTACGAAGATGTTCAAGTGCTACTTAAGTTACGATGGTTTTAGGATCCGCAATTCTAAGATGATTCGTCTAAAGTCAATGGCGCAATATTTGTTTATTTATTGTTATTTAAAGAGCGCGTTAGTAGAAAATGTGCTTCTAGGCGGATCCATAACGCGCGTTCACTTTGCTTATTACACACAGGGACGCGCAGCAGCACACAAACATGCCAAATATATAAAAAATAAAGGATTACAGTGTAAAGGAATATTATTGTGTAGGCTACATAAATATAGAAATGTCATAATGGATAATCATTGCGTGTATCAGAATTAGCATACCTGTTTGCACGCGCATGAGCAGATCCGTTTGCTCTCTGAAGACGCGTTCAGTCTGTGCGCCTTAAAATCCCGCCAATCCGCCCTGGCACGAGCGCAACTCGCTCTTAAAGGGAATGGGAGATGAGACTCTGATTGGTTTCATTGCACGTTACGCCCGAAAAAACACCCATTACTCATTAAGAGAATAGGGACAACGCGTTTAGACCATGCGCCTGTTTTCGCGTCGTTAAACTAGCAAAAGTGGATTCGGACACGACCTAAGTGCACCGGCGCCCTGCGCTTTAGACCACGTGCTTAGATCGTTAAAATAGGGCCCTTTAGCAACTGCATAGCAAAATCCAAAACTCTCTAATATCAACTTCTATACCGAAAGGCACCACTCACATTCTTCAGAAAAACTCTAAATCTTATGTTTCTATTTCTGTTCTAAATTTGAATTGCTTATTATGAGCAAAGTTACCTTTTATAAAGATAAAAATATAACTTTTATTCAATATAATGGTAAGCAAACATGCTAAACATCAGTAATAAGCATCTGAGTTTATGTTCATTTGAATTATAAGTGCCCCGTCACCCATTACGCAAGAACACACCATTTCCTTTCATGGAGAAGTCTCGGGACGGGAGGAAAAAGATGAATGTAGCCAAATCCTCCAGAACCGATTCCCAGCTGAACAGCTGATAATTAAATTCTTATGTGGGCCTGACATCATCTCCACTCCAGCATGTTCAGCTCACGGACTACACCAGATGTCAAACAGGAAGAAGTAAGCGCCTGCGGCAACAGCACGGCCTAATGTAAAGATATTTCAGAAGAAGTGCTGTCGATTATCAGTGAACTTTTACACAACCACTTAGACTTTTGTAAAAGTTCAGGCCTGAACCGCAGATCTTATCCACTGATAATTGACAGCACTTCTTCTAAAATATCTTTACATTAGGCCGTGCTGTTTTACATTAGGCCCATGTCCTGTAAATAATGTCAATAAAAAAGAGGGCGTTCACACAGAACGGTGAGACGAACTGCAAAGGACGGCTATGAAAGCTTTCAGGGGTTAGCAGGGTCAGATTCAGCTGCTAGATGTCATAACTGCAGAACTTCTTACATCATTTTTTAAAGCCATTCATCTGAATTATGCATGTTTAATCCCAAAATCTGCAGCGAAAGTCTATAGAAAGAAATAGGAATGAAGAGAAGGATTTGTGCATCAATAGGATTCAACCAAGTGCTCACGGAAAACAAATTTGTTTTATCTTTAGACAGTTCTTGAAAGCATCAACATAATAAACAGTACACACAAAAATACTGAGTAACACAGTCCATTTTGTATTGAATTTTGAATAAAAAAATGATCAATTCTTTCTGGTAGTGAAAGGACATAAATTAACATCTCTCTCTCTCTCTCTCTCTCAAAAAATACAAACAATCTAATAATGGCCCATTGACTACATTTTTATGATTATTATCAGAATGAATATAAATAATTTCTCTCAAAAACAAGCCTCTTACTCTTTAGTTGTCCATTTGAATGACTCGAATGACTCACTGACTGAATCAAATGAACCTCAAATCATCAGAATGAATATAGATCACCATTTCTCCCATTTTCTTTTACATTAGATGGACATGTTTTTCCTAAACGCCTTTGAATTTGGCCAGAATTAGGTCTTATAATCATACTCAAAAACAAGTCCATTCTGTATTGACTCACTGGACTGAATAAAACAATTCTCAACTCATCAAAATCAATATTTTGCTCAAAAACCTGCTCAGAATGCAAGACTCGTGCTCTTTAATTTTCCATTTGGAGCACTCTAGTGATTCACTAAATGACTCGAATGATTCTCAGCTTACAAGAAAGAATATAAATCAAGATGTGCTAACTTTATATACTATCTGGGATGTGTCTTTGTTCTATGCTTTTGAATTTGGCAACAAAGAGGTATAACCATGCTAAAAATAAAAAACCTTATACGTTTGAATTATTTAACGTCTCACTGAACTAAATAAAACAATTCTCAAGTTATCAAAATTAATATCAATGCTTCTCTCACTTTATATACTATATTGGATAGATTTTTTTAATGCCTTTATATTTTGCCAAAAAGAGTTGTCTTATAATCACACTCAAAAGCACGTCTTATCTGATTTAATTCTCTAATGAATCACTGGACTGAGTAAAACACATCTCATCAAAATAAACATAGCCTACATTAATATTTTGCTTGACAAAAACATGCTCCAAAAACAAGTTTCGTGCTCTGTAATTGTCCATCTGAATCACTCTACAGATTCACTAACTGAATAAAACAATTGGTAACTTAATAGAATTAATATAAAGTTAAACCAACGTTTTACTTACACCTCATCTGCTATCTTAGATGTTTTTTCCCCTCATTGTCTTTGAATTTGACCAAAATGTACCACGCTGGCTAATGGATCAGCCTTAGTGTTAGTTTACTGCTTTTGAACAGAGTAATAAAGCCCATTTCTATATTGTTCCACTAATTGGCACAGTCTGACGGCAAATATTCAACGAAATAAATGTCTGTAAAGTTTACCAAAATAAACAATGGGTGCTGGCAGAGATCCAGTATCTCAGTTTTATTCATCAGCGCTGAAAGTAACGCAGAACCATTGGAAACTAATGTAATAAATTCAATCATCTCAATCGGTTCCGAACGCCATCAGGCTCTCGTTTCACTCTTTCCATATTTATAACCCACAGCTGTCTCGCTCGCTTCAGTTTTAGCCAATTGGCCGTTAATTGGGGGTTTGGCACCGGGTGAGTTTTTGTAAACATGAATCAGCTGAGCCGCGCGGTGACGGTGACGGGTCGGAAAGTACAGATGGAGCCGATCTCGCCGGTGGAGGCCATCGATTTCTGCCAGAGCTTCTTAAGCCTTCAGCACGGCGGGTCAATATGGATTTGATATACACGCGTTTAAAACGAGCCGAAAACACACAACCGGCGTACCGTGGACAGCAGAGATGAAATTAAAATGACAAAGGTGGCTTTGGGATGCAGATATCGACTGGAGAGTCGGGACAATGTTTGGCGAGTTTGTCTCGCTGATAATGTCTGTGCCAGAGGAAATAACACGGCCGTGCGAAACTCCTACAGGGACCAAAACATTGTCTGTAATCACATTTCCTGGGAGCGGGAGAGAGAGAGAGAGGCGGGGGGGATTAATTGAATCCTGTGGATACACACGGCCGGGTGAGCATGAACCGCACAGAGCTTTAGACGCCACGCTGAAGAGACAACGCACGCGTACACGCTATTATAAAGAGCCGGAGTGATTCCAGTGAGCTTCTGATTAGTCTTAAAGCACCAGCCTCTTCTAAGTGCTATTTATGTGCGAGTTCATTTCAGACACACTGTGTGGTAGAAGGTGATCATCGACGGGCCTGCTTGAGCTTTCTAATGGATTTATACTCGCTCAGCATTTCACTCCATTAACAACATCATCACAGGCTGAACTGTGTTTATGCCTAGAGCTGGACAAAATGACTTCATTATGTCTCAAAACGTTGAGAAAGTCTGTTGATGATATTTAAAATGCATTATAATATTTATTCGGACTGTTAAGTTAATCATTTTATTACATTGAAATGACATATGCAATACATCACACGATCGATATTTGATTTATTGTGTCATTTTTTTAACTAAGCACCATCACATCAGCAGGTGTTATAGTAGAATAAACCTCTTCGAGCAACACATGAATCAGTGATTTTGAACAAGCTGGTCAAATAAATTATTCAGTGAGTCACTGAACAAATAAAAAAGTCACCGAAACAGTGATTTTTTCACATGTCAGCAGCTACTGGTGTAATAAGACAATCAAAAATAATGATTTATTAATATGTTAGGTAAATGCCTAATACATTGATTTGTTTGAACAGCAAGTCAATTCAGAACATTCAATATATTCAATAAAAAACACACACAAAACTAATGCCATGAGTCTTCAAAGCCAATCAAAGTTATGTTTATGAACCAAAATAAAAATACATAGCTATAAACAGCAATAATTCCTTGGAAAAGTTTGGGGGGGGGGGTTAGGTTTCAACAAGAAATGTATGCTTTTATTCCGCAGAGATGCATTGAATTGCTCTAAAGTGACAATAACGACATTAATGTAACAAAATATTTCGATTTTAAATAAACACAGTTCTTTTCAACTTTCTATTCTGACACACTGACAATACATGTATAACCTGAATGCACTGTAAGTGCTTTGGATAAAAGCGTCTGCTAAATGCATACATGTAAATGTATTCATCAAAGAATCCTGAAAAAGACCCTGAATATTAAATATTACAAAAATATTAAGCAGCACTACTGCTTTCAACACTGATAATAATCAGAAATGTTTCTTGAGCAGCAAATCAGCATATTATAATGATTTCTAAAAGATAATGTGACACTGAAGACCGTAATGATGCTGGAAATTCAGCTTTGATCACAGGGTTATATTGCATTTAAATAGAAAACAACTATGTTCCAATTTTTATAATATTTCATAATATTATTTTATTCCCTAACCAACTGTTTTTGCTATTTTTGCATTAAAGATGCTACTGTCTTAAAACTGAACAAGACAAAGCAGACAAGGGAAGGAATAGCAAAACTAGTCTGACACAAACTTGAAACATAACAGCCAGATAAATAGCGCAATGTTCCCAATGTGGCGTAATTGTCATATCGCTCAGCCCTAGCTCTCACGCAACAGTCTGCTCCACTATCAAACATCATCACACTCACAGGCCAAACTGCTTTTACGCCACTAGACTTTATGATGTGTTCAGGGACCGTCTCTAAACTCGTGATAACGTTCCAGCGTCAAAGATCTTTCACAGGATATCCTCACGTCCGTAAATTTAGCTGAACATCTCCGAGGACCTAACTTGGACTACACACATTCAAACACAGGTTAAGAAAGCCAGGCAAAGACTGTACCATCTGCGACAGCTGAGGAAATTCAGGGTCTCACCAGCAATCCTGAAAACTTTCTATTCAGGGCCATAGAAAGTGTACTGACTCAGTGCATCTCAGTGTGGTATAGTAACGCCACAAACCAGGACTGCAAAGCTCTACAGAGAGTCGTGCGCTTAGCTGAGCGCATCTCAGGGTCTGCTCTCCCCTCTCTGCAGGACATCTACCTCAAACGCTGCAAAAGCAGAGCTGCTAAAATCATCAAGGACTCAAACCACCCCGTAACCATCTTTATGTTTACTGCCATCTGGCAAGCGCTTCAGGAGCATGATGGCAAAAACTGAGAGACTGAGGAGGAGCTTCTTCCCTCAGGCCATCAGGCTCCTTAACACAAACTCAGTTTCATAAACATTACAAGACTCATTATTAACTTAACATTCTCTCATCTTCTGTATTGCTGCTATGTGTACATACCTGGTACAACCCGTTTGCACATCCCTCTCATCCCTCTTGTTCATATTACTATTTATTAAGTCCCAATATACTGTTTTTGCACTTTTTATTCCATTGCACATTTTACTCTTTATTTCTCCCTTTTACCTATATATATATATATATATATGCTCTTGTGTTGTGTTACTTTTATTCAATTTTTATTCTTTTGCACTGTCCACTGAGCGGACCTGATTTGATCTACATTTCACTTCTGATTATACCCTGTATAATTTATTATGTGACAAATAAAGAAACCTTGAACCTTGAACGTCCGTAAATTTAGCTGAACTCTCGAACGCTCAAAAGCTCAAGGTTATTTACAGTTTTCTAACAGCGTTCATACAGCCGTTAATGCCAGGAAAGAATGTGCACATCATCAACCTTTGACACTGAAAGCCCAATAAATCGGCAGGAAGCCACCGAACCCCAAGATTGATGATCTTATCCTTCCCCAGCTACAGAAAGATGACTTTCATAAAGATTCATCTCTTCTGTTGAAGTTTTCCTGTGTTTGTGAAACTAAAGTGTCTCTTGCTAAGGAGAAATACTGGAGCTGAATGATTTTCACACCATTCGGTGTATTCAAATATTAGAAATTGTTTTAATGAACTGAAATGAAGCTGAAACAAAATACAACACAAATATTAGATGAAAAATCTAATGTCTTGGCAAGTAATTGAAAGGGAAAAAACAAGCTAAATGACTAGTACTGACACATACAAATAATTTATAGCTTTATTATTAAATATAAATATTTTAAAAAGCACATAGCAAAGTTTTTATTCAAAAATTATTAGAACAATCCTATAATAATAAAACTAAATAAATAGGACTAAAATATCACTGGTCTGATTTGGTAGACTATAATCTGTGTACAATATGAGTATGTGCTTATTATCATCTCTGAAATCACATTTTAAGAAACTCACTTACACTTCCTCATCATGTCCAACTGAATGTAAGAGAAAAGGCCTAAAACTCCTTCTCTTGAATTACCTGTTGGAAACACTACACAGCCTGAACCAATTGAATCAAAATATAAAAGCACATCTAAATATACCTCGATGCAAGTCAAACTTCTATTTAAGTCAGTTTCTTAGGCTTCTTTATTCATTAAACCAACGTCTTGGTCATCAGCCTTTCTCAAGACATAATGAATATCACTGACTGAATCAGTCAGAACGATTCCTGGCTTGTTCCCTGAAGTCATTACTCTTATCACGTCCAACTCAAAAACAACTGATTACATTTCACAGAACAGCAAAAACTAAGACAAGTCCAACAGTCTCCAACTGACCCTTCACCGGGAGTTTGATTGACAGGCCATCTGACCAATCATAACGCCGCATCTGGTCCAACAGCCAAACCAGACAGGAGAGCAGATTAACGTCGGTGGACTTGAATTAAAAAAATGGTGTGTATTGATGTCTTTCAGCAGTTGAAACAAGATCCCTCTGATGTTCATTCATGTTTATTTCGTGCTATAACTAAAGAGGAAGAGATGATTGGTTCAAGTGCCGCTTAAACCGAGGCACTACATCGATCTGTTACGACACATTAAAAAGCCACAAAACTGTATTTATTGTAAGAATGTTGACAAAATTCAATGACAAAAATTAAAAGCTGAGACTTGGTTTCATACCAAAAGTAACCTGCTCTGTCTTGTCAACTTTGAGGAATCAACCTACAAATGACTTGTAGTTGATAAATGGTTTTACAAAAAATATTTCATCATCATAAATATATTATTACATATCCAATTATTCTCCTAGTACTAAAATAAACGTTCAGAAATGTCTCTATAAACCAGAAGTGTTACCTCTCTCAGTATCAGTCGCCATCCCAGCGCAGAGAAGAGGAGACGGGATGGAAGGACGAGAGTTGCACGGGACGCTGCGTAAGTGACGGCTGAGAAATGGCCATCGTGTCGGGTGGGACGCGGGAGAAGCGTGTCCTTGAGGAATTCCAGCGAGATGTTTATTAGGCAGACACAGATGAGCGCTTGTAATTACCAGTCAGAGAGCTGAATGGAAAAGGCCTTGAGTGATGACACGGGGAGGAGGACGACACACGCGGTTTCAATCTGACTGATGCCACAAACACAACGCATCCCTTCAATTTCAGGAAACGGTCACAAGCTACAAGAAGAATAAATCCTGTTTGCATTGTGAGAATAAAATGAGAGAGGACAGCGAGAGGGAGAGAGAAGAGATGAAGTGTTTGCATGATTTAAAGTACCAAAATATTGAACTTTAGACTATGCAGCATGTGTTTATTTGCACAAAGCATCTCGCGACTTCCTCAGACGAATGATAATTAAAGAAATACAGCCAAAAAATGGATATTGCGTCTATTTACTCACCCTCATTTCGAGCCGAATCCATGGCGTTCTTTATTCTGTGGATATAAAAGGAGAAACTGCATTGTTTCAACATGACAACAATTCATAATGACCACATCAAGCTCAAAATTCACAAAATAATTCCTGTCACAGAAGGAATTTTGGAGCGATATAAGTTGGAAAAAGAAGTAAAAATGTCCCTCAGTAGAGTAATATTAAACTTTAGACTAAATATCTCACACAATTATTTACATAAATCATCTCTGAACTTCAGAAGAAGAATTAGGGCCAAAAATAAGAGTGAGTGATGACAAAACATCACGAAAAAAAACTATAATTGAACCCCAAGAGAGAATACTGTGCTATAAAGTTTTGAAAACAGGTCACTTTTTATCTGAGATCTTTCTCAGAAGGTAGTTTAAACAAGAAGAGACAAAGTGTTTGCATGATTTAAAGCACAGCATTTCCCTGTGTAGAGTATAGACTGCACAACATATGTATTTATGTACACAAAGTATCTCTCTACTTCCTCACAAGAAGGATAATAAATGAAATAAGGCCAACAATTAATACTTTTCATGTCGTGCCTATTCCTTGACATTATTTAGTCTGTGGGCAAAAAAGCAGAAATTGCATGCAGATTTTTCCACTTGATAACAATTCATAACAACCACATCAAGCTAAAAAAAAAAACTATTGTATATATAAACAACATAAATGAACCAAAAGAAAACCAGTCTATATGACGCTTGTGCTATTAAGTATTGAAATCAGCTTTGAAAATCAGATTTTTTTTATTCTTCCACAGAAGAAATGTGGAACAACATGAGGTGGAGAAAGACTTTGTTATATTAAACTTTAGTATGCAACATGTGCATTCCTTCATTTACACAAAGCATCTCTGAACTTCCTCAGAAGAGTGACAAAAAAGGTTTTTCCAGACAAAGATAAGCTTGAGTGATGACAAAATATTCACAAAAATAAGAACAAACTGCATGCAGCTCTTTTCAACATGACGACAATTCATAATGACCCTGTCAAGCTGAAAAACACACAAAAACATCATAAATGAATACAAAAATACATGACTCTTGTGCTATGAAGTTTAGAAAACAGGTCAGACTTCTTTCACAGAAGGACATGAAGCGAAGAAAGAAGCCATGAAGTGTTTCTAAGCAGCACAAATCAACATATTAAACGTTAGACTGCATCTGTATTTATTTACACAAAATATCTCTGAAACTTTCTCAGAAGACTCAAAATAAAGGAATACAGCCAAACATTAATATTGTGTCATCATTATTCACCCTCGTGTTGTGCCAAACTCATGAAGTAATTTATTCTGTGGATATAAAAGGAGAAACTGCATGCAGCTCTTTTCCACATGACAACAATTCATAATGACCATGTCAAAGGGCAGACTCTTGAGGTATAAAGTATTGAAAACATTCACAGAAGGAATACTGGAGTGATATACAGTAAGTTGGGCAAAGAAGCAATGAAGTGCTTTGCATGATTTAAAGCACAAAAAAAAAAATGTCCCTCAGTAGAGTAATATTAAACTACAGACTAAGTATCATGTGCAATTATTTACATAAAGCATTAAAAATGAGGGTGATTGGTGATAAATATTCATGTTGTGCCAAATCCATGTTGTTCTTTATTATATGGATACAAAAGAAGAAACTGCATGCAGCACTATTCAACAACAATTCATAGTGATGTCAAACTCAAAAACATAAATGAGCCAAACAAAGCAGTCTATATGACATCTAGTGATATAACGGTTTGAAAGCAGGTCAGATTTCTTTTCACCCAAGATCTCTTTTCTCAGAAGGAAGGACATGAGGTGGAGAAAGAAGTCATGAAATGTTTGCGTGACTTAAAGCGCAAAAACTAAATTTACCCCAGTAGAGTAACAATAAACTTGAGACTGCAACACGTGTATTCATTTAAACAAAATATCCCAGCTTCCTCAGAAAACTCAAGATAAATGAATACAGACAAAAATGAATATTTTTGTCACACGCCAGAAGAAATTGCATGCATATATTTTCCTCATGTTAACAATTTATAATGACCACATCAAGCAAAAAACACACAATCTTCATGCAGCCCTTTTCTATTTGAGTTTAGTTTCAAAAATACCATAAACGCAGTCCATTCCAATAGTGTGCTTCTTGAAAGTATGGAAAGGAGATAACAGATAGCAGAATGACATATGATTTTAAAATGTTCAATTTAGGTTGTGCTGTTTCTTTAACTCGTGTAGAGTGAGAAGAGGAAACTGCAAAGAGAGTTACATGTACCCTTAAAAAATAAAGGTGCTTCAAAAGATTCTTCACAGCGATGCCATAGAAGAACCAATGTTTGTTCCACAATGAACCGTTTAGTCAAAGGTTCTTTAAAGAAGCATCTCTTTCTTACCTTTTTATAATCTGAAGAACCTTCTTTCGCCACAAAGAAACTTTTGTGAACCATGTTAAAGGTTCTTTATGGAACCATTTAGAGACAAAAAGGTTCTTCTATAGTATCGTGAGGCACCGTTATTTTTAAGAGTGTAAAGTGTCAAAATAACTTGCACTGGACTGAAACATTTTCAATTGAGCTTCTGCAGTGTCATGCTATCAACAGAGCGGCGGAGAAGTGAAATACAAGAAGCGCTGGAGACGAGAGCGTCTGGGAATTACTGCTCGAGCGCAGCCCTCTTAACACAGCAAGACCCAGCAAAGTCTCCTGGAAAGACAATGAATCCGAAGCCCTCAGACATCTGTCTCCCTGTATTACTTAAAAACTCCTCTTCTTGCGTCACATTAGAGTGAAGTGAAGCCGAGAAGAGTGTGAAGCACAATGACGTCCTGAGAGGTGAGGAGTTATTCATAAGAGAGTCCTTTGAGAATATCTGTATGCTAGACAAACAAGAAAAACAGCAATAGTTGAAAGAGATAAACAGATGGATATTTACTGGCCATGTGCTTCACACAAGCTCAAGTGGAAAAGCAAGGAGTGGAAGAAATGGGAAGTAAATCCTGCTGTAAAAACAGCATAAACCAGCATAAAGTGGTCTTAGACGGCATCAGACTGGTTTCCACTAGTCAAGCTGCTGGTCTTGTTCAATAGTTCTGAAGGGGTTGTAAGCATTCGCCAGCTGGTCAGGATGTCCAAACTTCTAAACCAGGATGATCTCATTTCCATACTTTCAATAGCCACTGAAATGAACAATATCAACAGCATGTAAAAACTAAATCCATTTACATACATATAACTTTAGCATGCATTAATTCTGGTCACAACTGCAGGTAATCTAGTTCAAAACCCAGACAGAATCCCTTTGTCCAAGACAGACATTTTTAATAGTAAAACGTATTTATAAACGGACTCCAGATGTGACTAATAAACGTCATTTGCACGGCTGAATATTGTTATCATCAGAGCTCAACATGCATGAAAAATCAGTGGAACACTGATGATGTTATGGAAACATTAACATGTGTTTCACTCATTTACTGATTTTGTGTGTGTGTGTGTGTGTGTGTGTGTGTGTGTGTGTGTGTGTGTGTGTGTGTGTGTGTGTGCACATGCATTCTGGTTCTGAAGAGCCACAGAACACAATGAAATCATTATAATCTAACATTAGGTAAAAACATTAATAAATGTGATGCATTATTATAAAAACAATCAAATCATCCATTAATTCAACATCACACACTCTTAAAAATAAAGGTGCTTCACGAGGCCATAGAAGAATCCTTTTTGTCTCTAAATGGTTCCATAAAGAACCTTTAACATCCGAAGAACGTTTCTGTTTCACTAAAGGTTCTTTGTGGCGAAAGAAGGTTCTTCAGATTATAAAAAGGTAAGAAAGAGATGCTTCTCTAAAGAACCTTTGACTGAATGGTTCTTCTATGGCATCGCTTGAAGAATCTTTTGAAGCACCTTTATTTTTAAGAGAGCACGCATCTCAAAGATTTGTAAACATTTGTTCATACATAAAATGTGTCATTTTGTAGCTGCTGTAAAAACATTAATATTGCATGTTTCATCATCTACACAAATGTATGTATATACTTACTGGGGTTGGTAAGATGATTGAATGCTTTTGAAAGAAGTTTCTTCTGCTCACCAAGGCTTCATTTATTTGATCAAATGCAGAGTCAAACACAATAATACTGTGAAATATTTTTACAATTTAAAACATAACATAAACATAAAATTTGAAATATATCCCTGTGATGCGCAGCTGTATTTTCAGCATCATTTCTCCAGTCTTCAGTGTCACATGATCTTCAGAAATCATTCTAATATGATATTTGCTGCTCGAGAAACATTTCTTATCATTTTTGACAATACTTGCACTGCTTGATATTTTTGTGGAAAAAGAGATACATTTTCTTCAGGATTCTTTGATTAATTGAAGTTTCAAAGGATCATCATTAATTTTGTAACATTATAAATGTCTTAAATGTTACTTTTGATCAATTTACTGCATACTTGCTGAATAAAATAATTAATGCAGTTATTGCTGACTCCAAACTTTTGAACAGCAGTATGTGAGCTCAAATAAAGTGTTATGAATTGTAAAAAATTACTAAATATATATATATATATATACATACATACAAATACTAATGAGTTTAAAAAACCATCTAGAGCAGGAAGACCACTGCAAACCAGTTAAAACCAGAGGCTGGTGTCTCTTCAGGGTTTTCCTTACAGTATGTTTGTCAGCTCCGTGTCTTGTGTTTCCCCTCCTCTCATGCCCATATTTGGTTTTCCTGCCCTAGTTTCGTTAATTAGTTTATTAGTCTCTGTCTGTGTCGTGATTTAGTTCCAGGTGTCTCTAGTTTAGTCTCCCCTTTATAAGCCCTGTGTTTCCCTGCCTCTGTGTCCAGTGTTAACGTCATTACCTGTGTGTCCGTGTCTCCAGCGATCTCCGTGTGTATTCCTTGTCTCCAGCGATTCCAAAGTTTGTCCAAATAAAGGTGTTTGACCGCAGTTCCACGCTTCCTCGTTCCTGGTTTCCCCGCGCACCGTGACAATGTTACCCATACATGAGACTAATATGAGAAACGTCAGATCTCTTTTAGACATCACGACCTTGTGCATCACGTGGAATTCTGCATTCTACAGATCTAAACAGCTTTATGCATAATTTCAAATTGCTACATTTGTTCTATAACAGATGCCATGTGCGGATTACATAATATCTGGTGTTTTATTTTAATATGAGAACAACAGAATAAATATCCTGCCATTCCCAGCATCATTATAAACACCAAATGTTTGCACATTGCTGACTGAATCATCACTCAAAATCAACACAAAAACTAGTTACAACCTTGTAAACATTTTACAGTGCTGCTTAGTTGTTTTCTGGCACCGTATCGCAACAGCTACAAAACTCTAGTGTGGTCTGTTTTTTAGGAGAGCGAAGTCAAATCAAGAGAACTTACGCTGGAAACAACAACAACGGGACCGCCGACGTGCCAGCTGAGGCCGGATATTGAAAAAATAGCGCAGTGCAATCCATAACTCTTGTCCCTGAAATTACATTTCTTCCTCAGATAGAGAGCAGTTCACAGACTCAACACACAACATGGCCCAGAAACATTGTGTATTGAGGCGGTGAGATGGTTAGCTTACTGAATTCCCTTCAACGTTTGTTCACTAAAGGCAATTATGCAATAAAACTATTAAAAATGACCAGAATAGCAAAGAGGCCTTTGAGAGCCAAAGTAAGTCCAGTTTTAAACATGCAATGAAACCTGCTGGAGGTCATGAGATTGGAAAGGAACGGCAACATTTATTTTGGCCCTCCTAGTTTTGGCAACAACTACTGTCATTGCATTACCATATATTTGCAATATATTTCTCCAAACTATGGCTCAAGCAATGTCTTAAATTCAAAAGAGGGGAAAATGAAATTCATGCAAAGGTTAGAAACGAGAATCAGACGGGCTCCATCAGACCAGATGTCTTTTGTTCATATGGACTTGTTTAAGATGTTGGCTAAATTTAGTTTTTCTTCTCCAACAGTCTATTACATATAGCGAGGCCCAATGTCATCGCTTTGATAAAGGCTCAGAGGAAAAAACTTCAATACTCTCTTTATAACCTCCAAAATTCAGAGGTGAATGCAATTTCCTCATGACCCTTTGTTTAAATTTGCCCCAATAGAAAAGACAGACTGTTCTCCTCATATCCAGCACTTTTAGTCACACAAACACGACGAGAACGCAAATCAGGCAGCGGTTAATATTGCAAACCCCATTTTAAACAAACAAGCAATAACCCAATAATCAATTCCATATTCCTAATCCCATCCAAAACGTAATTTGTCAAACTAAATGCTCTTCTAACAAAGGTTCGTCACTGCTGGCTGTCACATTTCTGGCACGTCTTCAAAGAGGTTTGTCTTTATCCAAAGCCTGGGTCCTCCAGCACTCCAAGCACAATGAATTCTCTCATAAAAACCCACCCAGGCTTGGACGGATGAAGAGTGGGAACCATCAGGAGTCCTGCAGTGAAGGAGCTGGGACGTCTTCCCAAAGCCGAGGGGAGCGTGCGTGTTTGAAATCAGGAAAAGCCTAGAGACTCGGTTTCCTGTTTTTCAGGCCTCTCTGAGCATTCAGCACAGCTTCTGTTGGTCGTCAACAAGTGAACAACAGTCAACAGAGGGAGGAAATTAGCTAATACATATGCAGATTTGCCTCGCTCAAATACGCCGGGTTGTTGATTGCGAACGCTGGGAAGATGAGATGATAATTACCACACTAGATCCTTCAATCGATCCGTGCTACGCTTCGACAGACTGTTAGGCTTTTTAAGCAAGTAAACTCCACCTGTTTTGTATTTCCAAGTTTTTTCTCCTTTCGCCAAACACATCGGCGAGAAAAGCGTTGCAAACATGGAAGACGAATAGATTGCCCCCCCACTTCTATCTCCTGAGGGTTAGATGGAATTCCAGCAGTCTTTGGCTCTGGGATATTTGTCATCCCTCATCTACCCTTTGATCCCAGTGCAAATCTTTGCCTTCCAAGCCTCCGTCTCTGCACTCCCTCCCATCATCCTTTTCTAATTAAGACCAGGCTCTCACTGTAGACTCGCCCTGAGACCTTGAATTTCCTCGGTTCTGTAACCCCAAAAAACAATCAGGCAAGAGCAGCTTCTGCGTGGGCAGACGGAGAGGAATGAGGCAGATCCTCTTGATTTAGCTTCCCTCGTGGTGAATGGACACCTTTAACCTGCACTATATTATTGGTGAATCACTGTTTTGAGTTACGCTGCTAAAATGATGACAGAATATTTTCTGATTATGGATCAAATGTGGTGACTTATTTTAATAAGCGCGATGATGTTTTTGCCATTTTGTTCACCAACTTTCAATCTAAGTATCTATGATAGTATGTGAATTTCAGTTGGCCACAGCAAACCGGATATTGAATTTGAATAACTGAATAAAGAGATCAACTAGTAATTAAAATCCTTAAAACACAAAAGATGATTTTGAAAAACATTTAAAATGAAAACTACATTTCCAGTCATTATTTATTTGGATTTTCAAATATTCAAATGCAATTTTGATTCTAACTCCTTACATATAAATTCCACTAGCAATCGTGCATCCTACTTCCTTTCAGATTCATAAATGTATAAATATAACAAAGGGCATATAAACATTTGGCACAACACAACAGTCAAATACATTTGCATATGACGTAATTACACAGCAGGACAAAACTGAATTTATTGTTCACGCAGACTATAAATATAAATATTTTTAGCAAATATGGTTGCTATGATGAGGCTCTGTCATATTTGCTTTGCTATTTTTTTCATATTATGCATAACTGTTGTGTAAACAAGAATTAGACCTCAAGCTATCACAAATAATGAATGTTGATTAATAATGAATTGACCACATTTGCATTAATTCTTGCAATGAAAACTGCCAAATCCTGGGGCAGTGTGGATCTGGTTTTATGGTTGTAAACTTAGAAACAATTCAGAAACAGGCTGTAACACCTGAAAATGCAGTAAACATATAAATACTTGGCACAATATTGTATTTTTGTTGCAATTTTGGTTGTTGCAGTATGTTGAGACTTTGTGTCGTACTTGTTATACATGGTTTTCATATTATGCACAAATATTGCGGAAATAGAAATGAAACCCCAAGCTATCACAAATAATGAATGTTGATTAATAATGGATGATTGCATTTGCATCAAATCGTGTGATTGCATGATCACCAAATCCTGGAAGGGCTGGTTTCAATGGCACTAAGCTTGGAATCGACAGTAGAATACTGCTATTTCTTCTCTAAGCCCTTTTCACGTTGTAGGTTTTCTGTGACCAGAAGGCAGTCAGGGATGATGATTGACTGCTAAAATCAACACATGCCTGCACCGCGCTCTTTTGTGACTCCCAGTGCAACACATGCATTATGCAAACAGTCACCATGACTACAGATGACAGGCATCAAGGAAAAGTTATTTCTCAGAAGAGATTTTGTAAAAAAAAAAACATGCATGTAAACACAAGAGAAAAAACATGATCAAACATAAATAATACATGGCTATTCCAGCATTTATAAGAATCGTTTGATGTTTGCGGGGCTAATTTTCTCCGAAGCACCAGCAGGGTGACCTTTAAGGTGAGTAGCATTGCTGTGAGCACTACATCATAGCCGAACCTGTCCTGAGTGTTAAAGATCCAGTAAAACAAAGTGCCCTGACCCGGGTTCCCCTCTATTGTGTGTTATCTCTCAGCCTTGTCATCTCATTCTATTCTCATTCCACTCCGCTGCACCTGACCTTCCCAGAACAATGGAAACGGTGAGGTAAAGGTTTCCCGTCCCGTATGCGCAGCTGATGGACGCTCACCCCCTCAACACTGAGCCGCAGGGACACGATACCACACTCGGGCTCGTTTAAAAGCCTCACGGCGAGAGGCAGGGAAATTCAAAACCGTCCAATTAAATAAAAGATCCGATGGCGTGCCAAGCCATGGGTCTGTTGAGGAATATGGTGAACGCCTTCTGGTTATGAAGCCAAGTGTAGGTCATGTTCCAATAATCTATGTCTTAAAATATTGGCTAACATATTAAACTCACAGTTTTTAAACATAGTAATCATATCAGTAATTTTTAAACGTAATACTTCAGAAAAGAAATGACCCCTCAGGATGAGTAAAAGCAGCACATCTCATATCCTACGTGTTGAATATGACAATCAAATGCAGAAAGATAATGCAGTCCATATAATATTTATATGATTATATGAGTCTACTCCAGGCATCGGGAATGAAGAGGAGCAATTACAGGTCATCCTGGTGCTCTCAGTCCTCCTGAAGGGATCCCATTAATCTCAAAGAGGACTTCAGAGCGGGGCTGGAAAGAAGACTCATTTGTCTAAAGATCTCGCTCAGATTTTCTGTCATAGCCATAACGCCTGTTTCTTTGAATCTTCACATTCCATTTTGACTGTAATCCCTTACATATAAATTCCACTTACAATGTTGCATTATGAATTCAAATTCAAACCAGATTCAGAAGTTGACTGCACATATTAACTGAAAATGCTGCCAACATATCAGCATTTGGTACAAGACAACAAATCAAACGTATTTGCGTATGAAGTGATCATCAACTCAACTTGTGTTCACAAAGTATGATTTTTTTATTTTTTTATTTAAAGCAATTATTGTTGCTATAATGAGACATTCTGCCATTCTTGTTATACTAGTTATTTATATTATTGCAGAAATAGTGCATAAATAAGATGAAAACCCAAGCTATGTGTGATTTTTCCAGTTGTAAAATTGTTATAAAAATGACTTGTTTGCCAAAAAAACGAATTGTTAAATTTTAATTAGATTAAAAGATTAATTAAATTGTTAATGTTTCATGCCTTCATTTGATTACCATTGTATTCATTAATACATTTTATTAAATAATAAATCCTAAAAAAATTACATAGATAACAGAATTTCTTCCTATTAGTGTAAAAATGAATAAAATAATTAATTCTTAAAATGTTATGAAAGTTTCAAGACTTCAATTAATTAGACATGCTTTTTGATTACTAAAATTAAATTTAACCATTAAAACAGAGTCCATAAAAATGGAATTAATTAATTTAAAAACACTGAATTTGGGAAAAATAAAAGGGACTGGGGGGGGGTAGAAAAATAAAACAGCTTTCACATTCACAAGGCCCTATAAATGTGCAAGCATATAAATACTTGGCGCTAGAAAACAAAGTCAAACATTTATGCAAATGAAGTAATCCACACAGAGGGAAAAAAATTAACTGAATTTATAGCTGTTGTTGTAGTTGTTGTTTCCTATTAAGGTTGCTACAGACAGTGTATTAATAATTTGTGTCATACTTGTTATACTAGTTTTCATACTATGCAGACATATTGCAGAAAATAAGACAAAGCTATTTTGGACCAATGAGATTGATTGTGGGCGGGGCTAGAAATAGAGTGACTTACCCCAGATGATTAGAAAAAAAGCTCACAATTACACAGGAGAGATTGAAATTACGACTTTCACCATATATCAAATCACACCTGGTTAGACCGCATGTAAAACACGAGCAGAGCAGAGCGTCTAGCAGCGGCCGCAGACCTCTGAAAACACAGCATGAGTCCACTGGGAAAGCTCAAACCCCACAATCATCTTAACTAACCCCACCAGCAGAGCCTGACAGAGCTTACATGAGTAGAATTCATCAGTCACTTTCATGAACCACGTGTTAAACCAACTGACATTAATATATACATTAAGAACAAGCTGGAGGAGCCGTAGAACAAACACAGACTCCAGGGCCCGTATTCATGAAAAATCTTAGTGCTAAGAGTTGCTCCTAGTAACAAAATTCTAAGAAAATTCTTAGAAATGTGGGTGTTTCCTCTTAAATTTAAAGAAAAGATCCTAGTAAAGAAAAAAGTAATTCAGAAAGCATCTTAACCCTTAAAAGAGGTCTTAAGGTCCGAAATTGTTAGGAGTACGGACGAGGACTTTTAAGAGGCTTAAGAGTTTCTTTAGCAGCGGAGAACATGGATGAAACATGAAGAGGGAGAAGAAATGTGTTGCACACAATGCATGACAGTGAGTTAATAAGACGCTGATTAGATCGTGCAGGATCATGTTTGTGACAGATCTTATTAAAGACATGTATCCCTGTGACCGATCTGATTAGAGACACGCTAACATCCCTGACACTGCGCAGAAATGCCATAGCACCAGAAATGGACGTAATCACTACATTAACTACATTAACATATTTGGCAACTGGAAAAATGCAACTATGCAGAAGCGATGATTTGGGTCTGTTACAGCACTTTCAGAACCGTATTGTGTCGCTGTTCATTTCCTATAAAATACGTTAAGTATGACAGCATGGTAAATAAAAATAAAGAATATAATGTGTGTGTGTGCGCGAGAGAGAGAGAGAGAGAGAGAGAGAGAGAGAGAGAGAGAGAGAGAGAGAGAGAGAGAGAGAGAGAGAGAGAGAGAGAGAGAGAGAGAGAGAGAGAGAGAGAGAGAGAGAGAGGGAGAGGGAGAGAGAGGAGAGAGAGAGAGAGAGAGAGGAGAGAGTACGGTAAAACAGGAAAAATTACGCTTGTAATTTCAAAGTGAAGGCTTATAATAAACCCTACTCTTAAAAGCGCTCTTACTTCCTTCTTGGACAACCAACCAATCACAGTCTTCAAAAGACTGTGTCATAGCTAGCAACGGGGTCAGCCCCGCCTCCTCACTAAGATAAAAGTGTTTGTCTTTTCCTCGCTCAGAGTTGCTCTCAGATTGGTCCTGAATCACTTTTAAGCTAAGACTCCTAGCTAGAAATTTTTAAGCTAAATTAGGAGCTCTCTGAGAGGATTCTTAGAATCTTTATGAATACGGGCCCAGATGTTTATCATCTCCGTATTCATGACAACTTTCAAATGCACCATTCCTCATTTCTCCATTTCGAAACAATGAGCCCATGCTCCTCTGCATCAGACCCGCCGGTAATTTATTACTCAGGTATGACGCCTGCATTTCCTTAAAACAAGTTTGCAGAATGAGTGTTAGGGAAGCTTTGTGAACTTGTTGAGGAACTTCTGAACCTGTCAAGCTATGATAGCTTAAATTATATTTCATAAAAATAGTAGTAAAGCCACAGTAAAAACAATTACGGTAATACAAAGCAGCTACACTGAAGGGACATTTTAGTATTATTTATATACTATTTTTGCTTTAATTGTTTTTTAAATTTGTAGTTTTTATATAATATTTTTATAAGTTTGAGCAATCTTGTTACGCACTTTCATGATTTTGTATTATTTGAGGTTATAGTATGTTTGTTTGTTTGTTTATTTATTTATTTAGCTTTAACTTATTTCTGACAAATAAAACAATTTCAAGTTTTTTATTTTATTCTTTATATTTTATTACAGCTTTAATTCAATTAACAAAAACATTTTTAATGATTTTAGTTTTAGTTAACAACAATAAAGCAGGAAAAATATATTTTTTATATGCATATGTATATTACTTAACATTTTTAATTTTTGCACAAGTGAGACAAATAAATAAACACCTGCTAAGTTTCTTTAAATAGACATGCACATATATTCCTCTATTTGTGTCAACCACACAATGAACAACTTTATTAAAATGACAAATTCATCTAACTGAATGTACTGACTTGTGTTAATGCATTAACTATGAACTGACAGTCCTAATGTAATTTATTACTAAAATGACATAATATATAATATACCTTTGTTATATTATATATTACATTTACTAAATTCAATTAATATAAAAGAGTATGTTGATTTGTTTGAAAAAATAGAAAATGTATTTTTCTTTTTAAGTCTGAGCTACAGTCAAGTTGATGAAAAATTAAAGTTGTTTTTTAGTTAAGTTACTCCCTCAAACTGTGCAGAACTTTCTATTTCCTGCTGCTCGTACCACGTCATATACTTTGCAGCTCATAATGCGGTATTTGCCTCCTTTGCACAATTTCTTCCCCATGCAGCACTTCGCTGGTGTCTGCAGATGAATGGAGGAACCTTTTGACTTGACACAAGCTGTATTTAAACCATGCGCTAAGAGAACAGAACGCACACCACGGGTAATGACAAGCGCTCGACTATTCATCACACAAACCTGTCAATGCTGCAAGGACGAGTATGAAACGTATCAGCCTATAAACAGTGTGTGTGTGTGTGTGTGTGTGTGTGTGTGTGTGTGTGTGCGCTGTGTGTGTGTGTGTGTGTGCGCGTGTGTGTGTGTGTGTGTGTGTGTGTGTGTGCGTTGTGTGTGCGTGCGTGTGTGTGTGTGTGTGCTCGGTGTGTGTGTGTGTGTGTGTGTGTGTGTGTGTGCGCGGTGTGTGTGTGTGTGTGTGTGTGTGTGTGTGTGCGTGTGTGTGTGTGTGCATTATTAAAGGCAAGAACATACTGAGTGAATATGCATGGAAGAGGGTGTGGTGTGTACCGTGAGGGTGTTTAGCGGGGAAGGGATCAATCACAGACGCTGAAGGTGTGTTCAACCATATGGGAGCCATCTGGGACTGAAGGCCAACCATCATCACTGCTGACACCCAGCAGCATGGAAGTGTCACGGTGAGCCCACCACAGCGCTGGTCACAAGGTCACACTACAGACTAGCTGAGGAAAAACGAGAGACGTTGGAGAACTTGCGATATGTAGAAACTTTTGTCTACATTTTCTGGCAAAGAACCAGTCAGAAAGAGACTTGATTGACACGTAAAATGACCAGTCAGAGTTTGTTTTGTTTTATGTGCTGCTTGAAATACATGATTTAATAACAACAGACTGACAAACTATCCACTCTGAAGAAATTAGCATAAACTTTTAGATTTTGAGATCAGAACTTTTGATCATTCAAAAACAGCAAATCAATTCTGATTAATTAACAAACATAACTTAACTTAAGAAATGATACTTCAGAAATCATTCTAATATGCTGATTTGCAGTTGTTTTGCTTAATATTTTGTGGAAACCATGATACATTTTAATAAGATTCTTTGATAAATAGAAAGTTTAAAAGAACAGGAAATATTTGAAATAGAAACTTTAATGCAATTTAATGCATCCTTGATTAATAAAGTAGTAATTTCTAAAAATGTAATTTTCATTCATTTAATTTGATGTGTGTGTGTGTGTGTGTGTGTGTGTGTGTGTGTATAAAATTAAATTAATGAAAAAAAAAAGATATAATATAAAAAATATAAATACAGTATATATCATTTCAAGGCAGGGTTTCCCAAACTGGGGCTCTGGGGTTTATATAGGCTATTTAAATTAATAAAAATATAAAATAAATGTATTTGTCTACCTGCATGTCAAGTGTAGTTAATTATTAAAATATTAACTTTATCTTAAAATCTCTGAGGGTATTTTAAGTAAATATTTTAGATAAAAGGGGTTCACGTGACAAAAAAGATTTGGTAATAAAAATAGTCCTCAGTTTTTAATCATTCAAATATAATAAAGTTTAGTATTATCACTTTTATTTATGTATTTCTAATACATACAGGTCAGAATAAGTATGGTGTTTCAATTTGACACAAATATATCCGTTAAGCTGAATGATGAGGGAACATTATTTCACCCATATTTTGATATTTTATTTTCACAAAATTGTATTTTAAACATTACACATTTTACTTGCATTTAATATGCTTTATATGTAGGCTATATAAAATCACTTTTGTAAATGTAATTTGATGCAGACAGGAAGACAGTCTCATCTTTGAGCCAAAAACATCTTCACATTATAAAACACTTGAATTAAGACTCAAAACAGTCAAATTAAGATGCTAAAACTTACAGGTGCAAATCTAAACTCTGATTGGATGAGCAAAGCAGTCGTACACAGCTCGTTAAATAGACGCTTGTGCATTCAGCGGGTGTACCTGGCTCAGGAGAGCTGTACAGGGATGTGAAGGAGGAGGAAGAGGAAGAGAGTGAGTTAGCGTTCATTACACGCTCCACTACCTCCAACACAGCCCATCTCAGAGCTCCTGCCATCAGTCACGGTGACACTGTCCTCACTGCAGTCCTGTAGACACGGACCATCACTCTCACAAAGCCCTGTCCCCCATGGGCCCACAAACACACACACATTACCTGATACACACCAGCCCAGACGAGGCATCCGGAACACACTAGGGATCACTCGATAGCAAAACTTCAGCTTCAGTACTACGACACCAGCTCTGAGACCTCAGCATCATAACTACATCAAAACTTCAATACGAACAGATTGTATTGAACATGCATTATAAATCTGCATATCAACATATCAAACCAATCACTTAAATATACATTAAATCTATCATTTACATGCAGATAAGAATCATATTTAAGTCTAGCAGGTCATAGAATTTAAAACAAAATGCAATTAAGCTGCTAAAGAGTAAAATATATTTCAATTATCCAACTGTTTAATGATACAGTCATATTTTTCTGGTACAAATACAATGAACAGATAAGTTTACACTAAACACAAACTGAAAAAGGAGTTAAAAATTAAAGTTAAAAAAGTATCACAATATAACAAAATATTCAATTAAAAAATACAAAACCTGACATTCATCACAAGCACTTGTATCTGTAGACTTACATCAACGAACTGATTCACGAGAATGAACCGGACTTTCCAGCACTACACATATAAAAGAGACAGATTCATTCGAGCGAATCAGAGTGTTAAGCACAGGGAAGACCGTTTAGAAAGAAGCGGTTCCCTAAAATCACTCTCAAAACCCAAAGCAAAATAAAGAGAACAGTTCAGGACGAACCGACTCACAAGAATGAATCAGACTTTCAGAGAGACAGGGAATCGTTTGGAACGAACTGATTCACTCGAGCGAATCAGAGTGTTAAGCACAGAGAAGACCGTTTAGAAAGAAGCGATTCCCTAAAATCACTCTCAAAACTACAGAGCAAAATAAAGAGAACAGTTCAGGACGAACCGACTCACAAGAATGAATCAGACTTTCAGAGAGACAGGGAATCGTTTGGAACGAACAGATTCACTCGAGCGAATCAGAGTGTTAAGCACAGGGAAGACCGTTTAGAAAGAAGCGGTTCCCTAAAATCACTCTCAAAACCACAAAGCAAAATAAAGAGAACTGTTCAGGACGAACCGACTCACAAGAATGAATCAGACTTTCAGAGAGACAGGGAATCGTTTGGAACGAACTGATTCACTCGAGCGAATCAGAGTGTTAAGCACAGGGAAGACCGTTTAGAAAGAAGCGATTCCCTAAAATCACTCTCAAAACTCCAAAGCAAAATAAAGAGAACAGTTCAGGACGAACCGACTCACAAGAATGAATCAGACTTTCAGAGAGACAGGGAATCGTTTGGAACGAACTGATTCACTCGAGCGAATCAGAGTGTTAAGCACAGAGAAGACCGTTTAGAAAGAAGCGATTCCCTAAAATCACTCTCAAAACTACAGAGCAAAATAAAGAGAACAGTTCAGGACGAACCGACTCACAAGAATGAATCAGACTTTCAGAGAGACAGGGAATCGTTTGGAACGAACTGATTCACTCGAGCGAATCAGAGTGTTAAGCACAGGGAAGACCGTTTAGAAAGAAGCGGTTCCCTAAAATCACTCTCAAAACCACAAAGCAAAATAAAGAGAACAGTTCAGGACGAACCGACTCACAAGAATGAATCAGACTTTCAGAGAGACAGGGAATCGTTTGGAACGAACTGATTCACTCGAGCGAATCAGAGTGTTAAGCACAGGGAAGACCGTTTAGAAAGAAGCGGATTCCCTAAAATCACTCTCAAAACCACAAAGCAAAATAAAGAGAACAGTTCAGGACGAACCGACTCACAAGAATGAATCAGACTTTCAGAGAGACAGGGAATCGTTTGGAACGAACTGATTCACTCGAGCGAATCAGAGTGTTAAGCACAGAGAAGACCGTTTAGAAAGAAGCGATTCCCTAAAATCACTCTCAAAACCACAAAGCAAAATAAAGAGAACAGTTCAGGACGAACCGACTCACAAGAATGAATCAGACTTTCAGAGAGACAGGGAATCGTTTGGAACGAACTGATTCACTCGAGCGAATCAGAGTGTTAAGCACAGGAGAAGACCGTTTAGAAAGAAGGATTCCCTAAAATCACTCTCAAAAAAACTACAAAGCAAAATAATAGTTCATCCGACTCACAAGAATGAATCAGACTTTCAGAACGAAGACACTCGAGCGAATCGTTTTAGGAAGAACATTCACTCGAGCGAATCAGAGAATGTTTTAAGAGCACAGTTTCACCGAAGAGAGACATTCCACTATCATTCACCTCTCTAAAATCACTCTCAAACTACACAGTTCAAAGACAAGGAACAGTTCAGGAACTGAACCGAACTCCGAACTCAGACATTCAGCGAGACAGGGAATGGAACGGATTTCGAGCCTTTGTTCACTCGAACGCAGAGAATAAGCAGAGAATCGCGATTCCCTAAAATCACTCTCAAAACTACAAAGCAAAATAAAGAGAACTGTTCAGGACGAACCGACTCACAAGAATGAATCAGACTTTCCAACGATAACGATAAACATGCATCCGACTCCCCAATGCAACATAATCTGATTCAGAGCGAAAACTGAAGACTGCAACATTAATGTATCACAATACAACAAAAGCAGACATTTAAAAACTGAAAGAAGTTACAGAATTCAGAAACAGATATACTAGACAGAACATCAGAAAAATCTTGAGTTAACCTGACAAGCATTATTAAACAACATTAACCTCACATGTGAATAAAATATATTCATAACAATTTATAATAACACTTATTATCTAATTAACAGATTAGTAGTATATGTGATAATATGAATATATGAAGCTCATTCATGAATATTTCAATGCGTCTTCACTAATGTGTTCGCAGTACTATCAAGTCTATGAAGAGAACATGAACATGCATGCATGCTGTCAAGTATTAAGAAAGCTTGGATCGTGAAAGAATATTTATGAATAAATGATCATTTATGAAATAACTTTGTTTACCAGGCCATGTCCGGATATATGATCATTTCATATTGAGACACGTGAGGAGTTTTGATTCAAAAAGTGTGTGTTACTGAATGGAACGGAACGGAGCGCAGGACCTCGAGACCGCTTTAAGCTATTTTACGCACTTTCAGATTTGCCATTATTTGTAGCTGCCATGTCCAGAAGCGATGTTTGTTGAAAACAAATCAAGTGCTGAGAGAGCGGTTTAGTCAGAGAGATTTAATCAAATGAATCAGGCTTTCCAGTTCATGAGAGTGAACTGTTTAGGATGAAGCGATTGACTAGAACTCTCTTATGAAACTAAGACATTGCAAAATGTTTGCGACGAAGCGGTTCACAAAAGTGTATCAGACTTTCCAGTGCAACAAACAAAAGAGAGAACTGATGAAGTGATTCACTAGAATGAATCAGACTCTTCAATGCAATTTATGATAGAGAGAGAACCGTTTAGGATGAATCACCCAAATTAAGATACTCAATGCAACATATAAGGAATCAGTGTTGCTGTGGCCAGTGGTAAATTGCGTTAGCAGCTCAAAAGTTGTGGGTTTTGAACACATATACTCCAATGCAAGTCGCTTTGGATAAAAGCGTCTATAAGAGAATCATTTAGGATAAAGTGGTTCACCAAATATATATATTTGATTCTCCAACTCAATCATTAAGGACCATTTAGGATGAAGCGATTCAGTATAATTGATCCGACTCTCCAAGGCAACATATGAGAAAAAACATTGTTTAGGAAGGAGTGATTCAGTTAAATAAATCTAACTCTTTAATAGAGCATAAAAAGGACCGAGTGTGTGATTATTATTCCTCCGTTCACTGAAGTCTGTAGGCAAACTTGACATTAAAAACAGTGTGTTTCTCAGCTGCATACATTTTAAGTTTAGAAACATTACAGGAAATAAACATAAATTGTAAATACTTAGTATTGTTTTTGAGTGGTGGAATGGAATGAAAGACACAATACAAAACAAAGAAACAGAAGTATAGTTGATCAGGCCAGCTGTAACTACTCAAGGCTGATTTCTGAAATCAATACCAGGCCTGACTTCATCTCATAAGGTACCTCCTGAACTATTGACCATCCGACGTGCCGTTTCATTCAGTGCAGCTACCGAATCAAACTGTGCCACAGATTCAAGTGAAACCGACTCAACATGAAGCCTTTGGCATAATCACACCCTGCATTTGGATGGGATCCTGTGCAGATAGCATTGCCGCTAAGCTCATCATCGTTAATTATAGCTCGCCTATCAATATGCAATTATCTCCACTCGTTAGCGCTACAGGGGCAGGAGGGGGTATAAAGCCACGTCACCGCTCTGGCTTTCCCAACCGCGGCTTTCAGCGCACGCGGCTTACCGATAGCATATAGCTCATTTCACATCTATAGTTTGGCAAGGAGATCGTGATTGCATTACCTCTTTTCCCAGGAGGGAATAGGGCAGCTGTGCCCTTCAACAAAAGCACTTAACCTGAATTGCTTTGGTAAACACCAGCCTGTGTAAATGGAGCATGTGGAAAATGCAGCCTCAGGGTTGCCCAGACCAAAATGTTATTGCTCAGAGGTTGCTCTTTCATTGTTCAGGAGACCCAATGGGGTTCTCATTTATGTTTTATTCTAGTGTGAACTTCATTTCAGATGTTGCTCCTATGCTCTTAAAGGAATAGTTCAGCTAAAAATTTAAACTTGCTGAAAATGTACTCACCCTAAAGTCATCCAAGATGTAAATGATTTTGTTTCTTCATTGGAACAGATTTGGAGAAATTTAGCATTGCAGTACATCACTTGCTCACCTATGGATGCTCTGTAGTGAATGGGTGCCGCCAGAATAAGAATCCAAACAGCTGAAAAAAACATCACAATAATCCAATACAACTCCAGTCCATCAATTAACATCTTGTGAAGAGAAAAACTGCATGTTTGTAAGAAATAAATCCAGGAACTTTAAACCATTGTTTCTGACCGAATGATGAGTCCATAATTTCCTCTGGTGAAAAATCTCCTGTTGTCTCTCACATTCACTGACATATTTGTTTCGGCCTGTAAACGGTGCTTGATCTGTGCATATTTCTCTCCTGATTCAGATGAGACAACTTTTTCACTGGAGAAAGTGCTATTATTATATAAGACTCAAATAGATGCAAACAACAGCTTGATGTTAAAAAATGTTTTAATGATTTCTTACAAACACGTGGTTTTTCTCATTACAAGACATTAATTGCTGGACTGGAGTGGTGTGGATTACTTGTGTGTTATTGTGATGTTTTTATCAGCTGTTTGGACTCTCATTCTGACGGCACCCATTCACTGCAGAGCATCCACTTATGAGCAATGCTACATTTCTCCAAATCTGATGAAGAAACAAACTCATCTACATCTCAGATGGCCTGAGGTGAGTAAATGTTCAGCAAATGTAAAAATGGGGGGGGGGGGGTCAGTGCTGCCATATAAGAACCATTTTTGGTTCCACAAAGAACCTTTCAGTAAACAGTTCCTAAAAGAAAAAAAAATTCTTAGTGTGAAGAATATTTTAAAAATCCAAAGAAAGTTTTTCCACAGCAAAGAACCTTCTGATCCGTGTACAAGTTCTGTGGATGTTAGATGTTCTTCAAGGAACCATAGATGCCAATAAAGATCCTCTTTTTTTAGAGTGTACAATGCACGAGGAACAATAAACACAGACACACATGCAAGAATTATGGAAACAAACAGATGTAAAATTACATAGGAAAAGTGTGAGCACATATTGAGATCTTTGACGTTTGATTGGTCAAAATAGGCATACCAGAATTATCAGATTATTTTAATCATAGTGATATTGACTATTTTAATGCTACTTTGAACTAAACTCAGAAGTTTTCATTTCAGAAATATGGTCAGTTAAAGCTATCCAGGACAACGTCCTGCCAAGTTAGGAGACTGTTTGAGACGATTTGTCATTTAAGAGGTAACTTTTTAGGTGGCAAAATGGGAATAGGACAATTACACAAGGTGTGAGGGAAAATATTCCAGAGAGGGAAACAAATGATCTCAGATGTGCATACCTTCCCGGAAAGAGTCCGGAAAGAAACCGCTTCTTTATCTTCTCTACAGCTCCTTTCATAGTGATCCAGCCATCCCCAAAAAAGCTTGTTAAAAATGGACCTTCTGGGATCCTCTTCTGGGTCTGGCAAACTATAGTGAACATCAAACAAATGATGATTTGGAAAAAGTCTAATGGGGATTATCATATTCCTCCTTAAGTTTATGAATGATATGAAAGTATGTTTATGAACTCTCACTGATATTGTCATTTTTTTATGCATTTATTTAGCTCAAAAACTAATTTAAATGTAATCTCATATAATGTTAAACATTGCCCATTTAACTTATAATAATATGCATGAATCAATGCATATGTACCTTCATTGATATGTCATTGCTGTTTTGTTTGTTTTTGTATATATTTATCTGGCTCCAAACAATTATGCAAATATACATTTAAAAGTATTTGTTAATATAATTTAACAAATACAATTTAGAATATGTAAATATGATATTACTTAATTTTATTTTTTTTTTACATATCAATTTTACAATATATATATCTTAATAATAAATAATAAATCTTAATGTATCATATTCCAATTTTAGATTATGAATAATATGCATAAATCAATTCATATGTACCTTCACTGATATTATCTGGCTCAAAAAAATCTATATAAATATTATGTAAATATATATTTACATACTATCATTTATAGTAATATACATTACATGTTTACAAATGAATTACACAACACATTTACATGTACTTATGGCTTCTTTTTGCATAAATAAATAAATGTATATGTCTATTGCAAAAATTATTTGCTGGACTGAAAGAGTCATTAATTTGCTAAAATTGAATAAGCAGAGCACATGCACTTAATGCTTTAATTAAAAAAATGCAACCGAAGCACAAATCAATTATTTTTCCATTGTGTATTTGCACAATGCGGAGCACCAAGCATTCTCCGACCTGTCCTTCTGTTAAGAGCGCGGACGCTCCGGGGTCAATTAGCTGTAGTCTCCGCTATCGGCCGGAGGAAGAGCATGTCTCTCAGACGGGATCTGGGACAGATAATCAATGAGTGCTCCTGTTACCCGCTGCTATCTGCACAGCACAATCGGAAGCTTTAGGGAGCAGAATTACTTTCTTTTTCTCTAAGCTGATTGCAGTGAAAGCGCCACACAAATCCCAGCCCCTCTCTTACCTTTGGCTTTATCCTGCCCGGGCCTGAAACATCTGCATGACTGCAGGGGGAGGTAAAGGACCAACACTCCTGTCGCCCTGGGAAATGAAGAGCAGAGACAAGTATCTCCAATCAGCCCCATCCATCTATCAGCTCCAGATCAACTCAAGGTCAGGCTCAGACAGTTCCTACTTTTAAGATGATAGTCACGATAAGGCTCTGTCTGTGCTCCTCCTTAGGCTAGTGAGATCCTGCTCAGCATTATTATTAAAAATAACAGGTTCAAAAAATAATTTACAACCTATGCCATGCAGAATCATTTAATAGTAGGTTCCATGTGTTTAATTTCTACTGACTATTTATGTACATATACACACTGTTGTTTAAAGGTTTGGCGTTTTGTAATGTTTTTGCAAAAAACCTCATCTCCTCTCTAAGGCTGCAGTAAAAACAGTAATTTAGTGAAATATTACTGTAACTTAATGTGTGTTTTCTTTCTGAATTGATTGTGAATTGTAATGTATATATTTGAGGCAAAGCTGTTGAAAATGTTTTGCTGTTTAATATTTTTGAAATGTATATATATTTTTTATAACATCATAAATGTCTTTATTGCCACTTTTGATCAATTCAGTGTGTCCTTGTTAACTGAATAAGTGTTATTTCTTTAAAGGGGTCATATGATGCGATTTCAAGTTTGGCTTTCTCTTTGGAGTGTTACAAGCTGATTGTGCATAGATACGATCCCTGAAGTTGCAAAGACTAAAGTCTCAAAACCAAAGAGATATTCTTTATCAAAGTTAAGACTCTGCCACGTCCGCCTAAAACAGTTCATTCAAACACACCCTACATGTCTACATCACGATGTGGATATATTTGCATAATGCAGCCCAAATGTTCACGCGAGGAAAGGCGGCGTGGTTTCAGTAACGCAGTAGTGTTGAAGCAGCGTGTCAGGGAGACGCTGTGTGTTTCTAGGTGAAAGCAAAAAGCACTTTATTTGGCCTTCAGAAAGTAGATGCATTTAGGAATCATTAAGATTACTTACAACAGAACAGCAACACATTTATGGACGACCGTTTCGTGAACCTAGGAGAGGATGTAATTCTGACTTTACTATGACAATCTGGCGCTTCTGAATCATCCACTGTATGTTTTGTTATTAGTTTAAGTATTTGCTATTGACTGCTCAAATGCGGAGTTTCGTGCGTCATGTGTGTGTGAGAGAGAGAGAGAGAGAGAGAGAGAGAGAGAGAGAGAGAGAGAGAGAGACAGGGTCACATCACAGAAGAGTCAGCGGTCTTAACTGAGGCTTGTTTGCAAACACACACGAGCTTCATCACTGTCTGTCATGTGACTCTGTTCCCCTCTCAAGCTTGAAAAACTTTGGACATTATTAAGTGTCTTTACATTCATTTTGAAAAATGAAGCTGGCGAATATGAAAAGGGGCGTTACATTTCCGACACGGCTTGTGGTGTTCGGCCAATCACAATGCACTGTGCCAGTTGGCCAATCAGAGCAGACTCGCTTGTCGGAAGGAGGGACTTTGTAGAAAATGAAGCGTTTGAGAGAGGCGGGGCATAGAGGACCTACAATAATGTACAGTATTTGAAAAAAAATTGTGTTTTTGAACATTAAAGCATGTCAACATATTTTTACACCAAATACACCAAATAATGATCTTTAAAAAAAGCATCATATGACCCCTTTAAAAAACATTCTTTCATTGTTAATGGTTGTTGTCTTTTATATATATATATATAGATATATATATATAGAGAGAGAGAGAGAGAGAGAGAGAGTTTTTATAATAAATTCATTATTTGAATGATCTTTTATTAACTTACTAACCTTTTATTAACGTGTTTATTATATATATATATATACAGTATATAATTAAATATATAAAGTACATAATTAAATCTTTGAATTAATCTTTATATAATTAAAATAATTGTATTTTAATCTCTAATTAACCACATAACCAACTCCAATAATATCTTGTACAGTGTAAAATCTTATACAGCTAAAATGTTTTTTAAAAGGGTTCTTTGCTGAACTTAAGGTCTTTCAAAGAACCACTATTAGAACGCAGAATGAGATGCACGAATGGATGCAATGCAGTTGTCTGGGTTTCACTTCGTCTTGAATCATCTTGAAATGATCATTCGAGCATTCATGTTTTCATAACCTCTGGCCAAACTCCAAAACGAACCCAAAATTAAAACATATTTTGGATTAAGGGGGCCCCCTGGTGTTTCGGGGGCCCTACGCAGCTTGCGTATTCTGCGTATAGGGAGGATCGGCTCTGCACTGAAGAGCTTTCCTTGGTAAGAGTGTCTGTGCAGAGAGGAATCTTCAGCCGTTACTTTCAGAGAGTCTTGTGTCAGGACTGGATTAGCTGACCTTGCAGGTTTGGATCTCTAGGGACTTGACGCAAACTCCTCTGGGAGTAAAAGTCTCTCTTAATTCATCTTAAACCCCGCTGACAACCAAACTTGGCACAAATGTGGAAAGCCGACACTTCCAGACTTTTGCGGAGGAAATGAAGTTGAACCTGAGGTGAAACAAACACAATAGTCAGCGCTCGTGAACGGCTGTAAAAAGTCTGATGTTTGCTCGTCTGTTTGATAAGAAATGAGTTTCTAGCGTTAAACACACCCTGAATTAATTGCAACGGGGAAAAGCTTTTTGACTAATACAAAATTCATTTGCAAGTTTATAATTACTACACATGGCGACAAATATTTCCATTTGCACAATATAATTTCAGTAACGTCACTGGAGACTAATGACGCTAATTTATGGACTACATTAAGTTATTTAATAGACTAAGGGGACAAAAAGCCGCAAATATTGCTTTGTGTATTTCAATGCAAGGGTTTATAAATAAAGACAAAGCCTTCAAATGTGTCCTGAGCAGCAAAAGGTCACAAAATACCTGTTTTTGACAAACTAGTCCATATTAAAAACACAGTTCATGACATTTGTATTAGCAATTTACAGCTAATGGGCCTTTTGCTAATGGCCCCAGGAATATTAGTCACACATATTCCTCATGAGTGATTAAAAACAAACATTCGTGTTGTGTGGGTGGCGCTCAAATGTGTGTTTTATTCATTCGACGGCAGTTTCACCGAGGGCCTCAGGATCCCCCCCCCCCCCCCCCCGCAGGACGGACTCAGAAACACGTGCATTAATTATTGAGACCCTGTCTGAGCCTGATAAATGTGTGTTTGAAGTTCCACCGTGCTCTCCAAGCCATTTAGCAAGAGTAAAGAGCACTATCGTCTAAGTTATCATCTCCTGAATGAGTTATCCGTCTGTCTCTGAACACAAACCTGATCTTCTTTATATTGAAGATGCCCTCGACGCACTGCAGGGTGAGGATATTAGCTCGAACATCAGTCTGTTTAGGTTTGCATGGATTAGAAACCAAAACATCCTCATTTCAGTAAGAAAAGAATCAGCATATTCCCCTCCCGTTCCTCTATCTGACATTGTAATATTCGGCCCTGGCAGCAGGTCTTATACTGAGCCTCGTAAAGAGACTTTTCCTCCACAACTGGCCCTATAAACTTTAAGATCTCTATCTTAAATTGTTATTCGGAGCACTTAAAAGAAACCCTAGCATGTGGCGAGAAGAAAATCCTTTGATGCAGCGATTTTTTATTATTTATTTCTATTAAGCACTCTCCAGTCTCCTTGTATCGCAAGACTACAAAGACAAGCGTCTGGCATTGCTGATATCAGAAGTAAATCTAAGTGCTTTCTATCATGTGAGATAAGCTGTGCTGTGTAATTTAGATACAGCGACTCATCTAGACACACACACAGACAGACAGACAGACAGACAGACAGACACACACACACACACACACACACACACACACACAGACACACACAGACACACACACACACACACACACACACACACATTATTTATTATCATTATTACCTAATCATTTTATTATGTTTTTAGTTTGTTCATCACAATTAATTGCAGAAACCTGTCTGATTAATTAATTATTTTATGTGATTCTTTTTTTATTACTAGTTAATTTAATATTTATTTATTTATTTAAATATTTATACACATTTATAATGATAATTACAAATGTAAATATGTTGATCTTATATATTATTAATAAAGTTTATAAAATATATTTTAATCTATAAAATGTTAACATTTTAAAGTTAATTGTCTTATATAACACTTCTGACTTTTTTCTCAAAATATTGAGTTTACATCTTACAATTTTGACATTTTTATGAACTCGCAATTGTAAGAAAAAACAAATATATATATGTGTGTGTGTGTGTGTGTGTATACATACATATATATATATATATATATATATATAGACACCCACACATATACATTTTCTTACAGTTACAAGTAACTCATATATGTATATGTATCATATATGTATTTATATTATTATTAATTTTGAATATTTAAAATCATTGTTGTAGAATTTAATATGAAGAAGGTACCACCGAAACCATGTATTTTTTGGATCAGAAGAATGCTCATTTGATGGCTAAAAGCAGTAGGCTGCACATTAATTTTGGAAGAGAGCCATAGAGACATCCAGTACTGCTTCACCTATATCAGGAGTTCCCAAACCCCCATCCCCCCACCACACACACACACACACACACTGCACATTTTGCATGTCTCGTTTATCAATCACACCTGATCATCAACTCATAAGTAGCAACTCCAAGATCTGAAATGGGTGTGTCAGACAAAGAGACATGCCAAATGTGCAGTGTTGGGGGGGGGGGCTCCAGGAACGTGTTTAGGAACCCCTGACCTATATGATGCAAAACACAAGAGGTAATCAGAGAAATACAGTACAGCATATATTTGGCTATTAGCATTTCAAGTGTCCATTTTTGACTACATTTCATGTCAAATCTACAGGTGCGAATGAGATTTAGGGCTACATCGATAAATACCGCAGTGAAACGTCAGCAGTGCCCTCATCTGACCCTGAAACAGGAATCCATTGGTGTAAAACTGTCCTGCCTCCATCAGCAAACTGTCCGCGCATTATTGGGACTGTAAAATAAATGCCTCCTTTTTGAGCAAAATTTGATTTTAAATGCATGTTTCACTTGAGCACAGAGCCGCTGATGGCTTACTTCTGAGTTGCTCCCATGGTGGAGAAGAAATAACAGTTGCCACTACAGAAGTACTTGTGCTACGTCTTTAACACGAGTAAAAGCTGCAGCACTGCCGTGTACATACACCGCTGATCTTCTGCTGTGCCTGAGCTGCAATTCAAGCATTTGGAGAATGGGATGAGGCCATTATTTTTAATTAGATTTCCTTTTTATCCAGAATTGAATGCAGAAGTCGCTCTTTGGTTATGTCAAAATTCAATAGGCAAGGCAGATGGATTATAGCTGAGGAGCTTCACTCATCAACTGTGATGCATTTTCTATCTAACAGGAGACACAAAAGCAAATAATCATATTGGAAAGTTTTTCAGTTTTAATTTACTTCAGAGAAACACAACTGCTGGCTCCAACGCGCTACTGCCTTCTGCTGGAGGAACATTATATTGCAGCCCTCGAACATGCCTGTTTTAATTTAAAATGCATTGGATATCATTGCATTACATTAACACAGCAAGAGACATTTATTTTAAAAGAAATGTAGTTTACAATTAGCATTGTACCCCTTTATGGCTGTGAAATGTGTCCATAGTCCAAAGTGGATGTGATAAACTACAATGAACTACTTTAATCAGTATTTGTGTGTTAAGTAGTTTAGTCTCGTGCAACATTTGTCTGCAGATGTCACTCGCGTTGACATTTTATTAAATGCAATGAAATACAGTTGCATGCATTAGTACCAGTTCAATCAAACTGTTTTGTTCAATAAGAGAAGTCTTGAATTTAAAGAAAGCTTTTTTTAAAGTATATGTAAACTACATTTTATCTTTTATCCCAAAAAAAAGAATTCAGTTCACGATTTTAGGTAACCATACATATTTAAATTCACATTTTATATTAAATTCACTTTACCGTAAACACTGGAACCATCCATCCATCAAAACTGAAAATATTCCTCTATTTCATACTCACCAGAGCAGAAATGAGATTCTCCGTCACGCCATCATCACATAAAAATATATTTCAAAGCAAACAAACATCTGCCCTGGATAAAATAATGGTTTGACTCACGAGGCTTTACTGAAACAATCATGAATCACAGACACTCTGAGGACAAAACGTAAAACACCCCCTCAAATCTCATTAGCAATGCAATGCAAAATATTAATATATATATGATTATTATTATTGTATTACTACATTATGCATTAATACATTACAACATTATTAAATTAATGCATTAGAGTAATGTCTATTGTAAAGTCTTTATTATAAATTATAAACTATACTGACTAAAATAAATATTCATACAAAGATTTTACTTTTTGTACGGTAATTAGAATCACTATTATGATAGGAATTACCAAAAAAGAAAAATAAAAAATATCCAGATTCAAACATTTAAATTTGGGTAGTTTTTTTAATTGACTACATTTACTATTAAATATACATCTAATAATCTGATAAAATAATGTTTTCTTATGTATCTATTTATAGAATCGGTAGATTCAAAATTGTATGAGCTTCATACAAAATCAGGACAAAAATTATTTCCTGAAAACAAAAAAATATGAAATTAATAAAACGCGTTGTGGACGTTTAAATTCATATATAATAATTGTTTAGAAAAGGGAAATGTACAGAAATGTGGAGACAGACCTAATATCAAAGCAGCTTCATACAAAATTCAGGACAAAAATTGTCACTGCGTTTCCACAAATTGCATTACTGCAATACAAAAAATAATTATGTTTATTACAAAAAAATATGAAATTAATAAAACAAGTAATTTCTATTGTAGTGTCTAAGTTATTCTGATTAAAATAAATATGTCATATATAATGTTAAAATATACAGTAAATAGTAGAAAAAGGAAATGTACAGGAAAATTTTACTTGTTATAAAAATAATGTCCAAGTAATTTATGCAAGAGTCTTAAAGTGTGCTTCATTTTGTGCAAAATACTGTCTAATTATATGTAATATTTGGGGTGGATTGTGACCTGGTCATGTTGACATGGGATTGTGAACTTACAATTAAATTGCGGTAACTATTGGCAGGATTTCAGAAAGGCTGCATTACCTACCAAACGCTTTGGAAGCTGAACGCTTGACATGATTGACTGGCAGAAAGTGCCTCAAACTCCTCTGATTGGTAAACGCTAATGCCGCACCATCAGGTTGTTTAGTGAGCTTTACAGAGTGTCTTTCTGTCACAGAGACAGCTGTGATTTCTCAGGACGCCTCTTTCACTGATATCTGTCAGACAGTGGGGACATTTTCTGCCAGCCGATCCATAAAAACACCCTTACAGCACTTTTATGTTGGAGTTGTTTGGAGGCGTAAAAAGAAGCATTATCTCATAAAATCAAGTAACAGTGACAGCGGTGACAGATTCAGTCCTCCTGAGAGACAACAGAGCAAAGTCTCCCTGCTAAGAATCTTTCATTTGTCTTTCCAAAGAGCCACATTACCGTCAGCGTCTGCTTTCATCCTTCAGAGGTGTAGAAACAGCATCACACTGGTGTGTCTATCCTATATATCCTATCTGTCTCTAGAAGGATCTCTTGTATTTCAGGCTTTTGTCGGTGCAGAATCAAAGCATCTCACCAGGATTGTGCGTCACTCAAAAGTAAATTACATTTGACTTTTAGAACATAATTTAGTGCAATTAGAATTTAAGTAGAATTAAAATAGAATGAAATTATGGACACTTAAATTCTGTCTAATGTCAAAATGTATCTTTTTAAAATATATTAATACATTTTATTTATTAAATGTATATATTTAATGCATAAATTAACATTCAGATAACATAACTGATTTTTATGTATTTATATATCAAATCAATAAATTATTTTTTTACATACATGAATATTTATATTATATTAAGTTATCAGAAAATGAGACATTAAAGTGAATTAATTGTTGAAAGTAAATTAGATTTAGTTCAATTAGTTCATTATTTGTTTTGCCACAGAAAAAAACGAATCAAATTTGCACCTGCATGTGAGTGATGAATTGCTTTGAATTGGATTTCAATAAATAGCTTTTCCTGTGATTTCAATTAAACATCCTGTAGCCGATTCAGATTCACACTCATGAATTTAAAATGAAGCGATTTCTTTAGATGGTGCGTGTGTTGCTGGACTCTGGCCTGCCGTGACGGCAGATGTGACATCAGTCTGATAGTACTGTCAGCGCAGCACAGACGGCTGTGTAACACAATGACACGGGACAGACCTTCTGAGAGCCTAATGACTCAATCACGCTGCTAAACCTGCAATATGAAGGCATGCACAAGAGGAGGCAGACACTGACAGTGTAAGAGCGCCACCGTGTGATCACATTTCAATTTGAATCCCTATGGGCTACTACACAAGTAATTCCTGTCATACTCATCATGATATTATGTTGTGTGCATTCTTTTTGTGGGTTTATGGACATGTGACAGTGCTGTTTCTGTTAACTAAAACTGAAATAAAAAAACATTTTCTGTAATTAAAAAAAGGCTGAAATACAATAAAATATAAATGTCAGATGGAAAACCTACAGTTACTAAATGCACACAAAACTTTGATCAGTTCTTGGCAGCTACATAGATTAAGTTTACTACTAAAGTTTACCACAACCCAAATTCTGGAAATATTGGGACGTTTTTTAAATTTAAATAAAATGAAAACTAAAAGAATTTCAAATCACATGAGCCAGTATTTTATTCACAATAGAACATGGATAACATAGCAAATGTTTACACTGAGAAATTGTAAAATTGTATGTACAAAATGAGTTCATTTAAAATGTGATGCCTGCAACAGGTCTGTTGTAATAGCTTCAGTGTGTGGTTTTACATTGGCCTGCTGGAATACACAAGGCCTTCCCTGAAATAGACGTCATCTGGAGGGGAGCATATGTTGCTCTAAAATCTTTATATACCTTTCAGCATTCAGCACATTTCAGCACCTTTCATAGTGCCTTCCAAAACATTCAAGTATGCCCATACCGTATGCACTTCTGCACCCCCATGCCATCAGAGATGCTGGCTTTTGAACTGAACGCTGATAACACGCTAGAAGGTCTCCCTCCTCTTTAGCTCGGTGGACATGGCGTCCGTGATTTTCAACAAGAATGTGAAATTTGGACTCGTCTGACCATAGAACACTTTTCCACTTTGAAACAGTCCATTTTAAATGAACCTTGGCCCACAGGACACGACGGCGCTTCTGGACCATGTTCACATATGACTTCCTTTTTGCATGATAGAGCTTTAATTAGCATCTGTAGATGGCCTGGCGGATTGTGTTAACCGACAGTGGTTTCTGGAAGTATTCCTGGGCCCATTTAGTAATGTCAATGACAGAATCATGCCGATGAGTGATGCAGTGTCGTCTGAGGGCCTGAAGACCAAGGGCATCCCTTACACACAGAGGGCCTGAAGACCACGGGTTTCTCTGAATATTTTGATGATGTTATCCCTTACACACGTAGATTATGAGAATTTCTCCAGTTTCTCTGAATATTTTGATGATGTTGCAATTAGTGATGTTGAGGAACGTATGTTTTTGCAAAGTATTCCACAATCTTTTTGCAATCTTGATCACAGATTGAGGAACGAGTTTTTAAAGTATTCCACAATCTTTTTACACACAGAGACTCTTGCCTCACAGATCTAAGAGCCTCTGCCCATTTCTTTTACTTCTGAGAGACTCTGCCTCTCTAAGATCATTTCTTTTACAGCTGATCTGATGCCAATTAACTTAATTACAGTTGCAAGATGCCAATTAACTTAATTAGTTGCAAGATCTTTTCAAAATGTCTTGCTCAATCTTTTCAAAAGCCCTTTGTTGCTTTTTCAGCCCTTTGACAACTTTTGCCCTTGCCAACTTTTTTGAGACAAGTAGCAGGCATCAAATTTGAAATCATATCATTTAGTGGATAAAAGTGTAACATTTCTGTAATAAATTACAGATATATAGTTAATAAATATTAAAATAGCATGAATAACATTGACATATACCATGGCAATACAATGATGGTTGGACAGGGTAAGACAATGTTTTTATTATTTATTTATTTCTAGAAGTGTACCATAATAATGGCATTTAATTTGGGGCATATTTACACCACTTTTTTTCTTTAAAAAAATGGTTTTCAGTCATTTAAAAATAAATCTGAATTAAAATAAAATATAAATGTTAGAAGAAAAATAACAAAAAAATAGAAATGTTGTGTTATAATAAATATAAAAATAAAAATTAATTTAAAATGTTAAGAAATAAAACTTGTGGGAGTGTACCATGATGATGGTATTTATCTCTGGACAGATTAACACCATATTTTTTCATTTAAATTAAAACTATTAAAATAATTTTCAGTAATTGAAATAAAGCTGAAATACACTTGTATTGTTAAATTGAAAACTTAAAAAAAAAAAGAAAATGTTGTCTTGGCAACTAACTAACTATGTTCAAGTTGAATTATTGAATAATTGAATCAAATAAAAAAGTAATAAATTACTAAATCTTAATCTAAATTTAAAATAAAAACAAAAACTATATAAAAAAAGCGAATTAAAATATTAAGAAACCCTATAATAGTATATAATAATACTGACGTAACATGATAATACCATGATGATTGTACACGGTAATGCCATATTTTTTTAGGAGTGCACCACAAAAGCATTTATTTTTTGACATATTTAAAACTTTTTTTTTTCTCAGCACATACTATTTATTGTAAAATGAATTGCACTATTCATTGCACATTGGTGTCTTTTATAATACCACTGTTGCCATTGTTTTATAAAACCAAAAATAAACTCAGACCTCTAGTAAAATCACTTTAATGCACAGCCTCGAGTGCTTTAATATATACTTATTTCCATGATGATTTCTCATTAGGCATTACTTGTGTTTTCAGACACACTGTCTCCATCAGAGCAGGTAAACACATCCGTGCACTGCATACCTCACAAAACCATGCAAGATCATTGTAAAAATCATTTACACACTCTTTATGGCTTTGTTCAGTCGTTACACAAAGCACTGTGTTCCTGTGGCTCAGTGGTAGAGCATAGAGCAACGCAAAAGGTTGTGGGTTCGATTCCCAGGGAACACACATACTGACAAAAACATGTATAGCCTGAATAAAAGCTTTGGATAAAAGCGTCTGCTAAATGCGTTAATGTAAACATTTATGTTTTTGCACTGTAAAGCCACTGTATTGTGAAAGGCAGTCATTTTGCTTTGTCCGTAAGGTCTGGAACAATCTCAAATGAGCACATTACCCACAAAACGCCTCAGGAGACTTCCTTAATACAGGTCCCTTTGTACATGACTGAACACATAAGCCCCATGAAATTCACTCTTCTGTATAATTAATAGAAACACGGGCGTTCTTATTTTGGCTGAGGTTTATAGCCGAGGTTGCCTGTTAAAATACATATAAAGCTTCTCGCAAGACTTTGTTCGAGATAAATAAAGTATGATATACATTAATTGCTGTCTGCTTTGTTTGTCATATCATACATTCGCTAATAAAGTTTACAGAACACAGATCCATTTGTGTGTTTGCACAGCTAACACAGAAAGGGCTGATATTTAATGGCCTTCTGGGAATTCATCCATAAAAGCCACAGCTAATTCACACTGCCAGAGTTCAGTCGGTCCTGTTCTCAGGCTGAAACCTTCCTCAGCAAGGCCTGTCTAATAAAGCCAGGGCTGTAACACATCTCACAGCTTGGCAGGTGTCAATGAGTCAATGATGGAAGTAAACAGGCCTTTGAGTTTCACTTACTGTCACTTAGTGAATGTTAAAGGAACAGAGCATTCAGAATGAAAATACAACTCACCGTCTTTACTGTGATCCAAACCTGCACGTTCTTCCATTGAACACAAAAGGAGGTATTTACAGAATGTCGGTCTTCTATTTTCTTGAAATGCATATGGTCACCTGTCAAGGACAAAAAACACAATACAGTCTCATAAATGCAGTCTATGATTCATGTTTCATGCTGAATTCATACGATAACAGACTCAAATATCAACTGCTATTCACATTATTCTGCAACATACTGGCATCAAACCTTGCACACATCCAATCATAATTGAATATGCAATGCAAATGAGATTTCAGCACAATGGTGGAATGATTTTCAGTGAGTAATGTAAATTATGCTAATTTCCATCAGATTTATTTAAAGCATGTTCATTAAATAAATGAATATATATATATATATATATATATATATATACATATATATATATATATATATAAGGACAGACGGGCAGACAGATAGATAGATTTTTGTAATTATTATAAATTTTACTCATATATATTCAAATAACGTCCAGTAGAGATTGTACACACTTGACTGGATTTGTTTCTCATATGATTATGATTCTAAAAACACCATGCTCTAAAGGCATCTGCTTAAATGCTTGAAATTAACTAGATACATAAATTATGCCTACATATTCTTTAAAAATTGTGAGAATTTTTTTTTCAATGGATGCGCAGTCAGTGAAGGAAGTGTCCAACATACAAGAAAACGGCATCAATATAGTTAAGATTTAAAAGCCGAAGGGATGAATACTTGGACAAAGTTTAAATATAACATGTCATTACAACATAAATCTAGGGGTAGGATAAGTAAACACATACAAGGATGTGTTGTTTCTTTATTTAAATGAACAATGAACCCCAAAATGGCTCCATCACTGCCGCAAGGTTTTGTACAGTTTTACACTAAATGTTAAAAAAGCGAGTTTTCACAGCAATGCCACAGAAGAACTATTTTAGATCCCCAAAAACCCTCAAGTGATCAGTTCATAAAAGAACCATTTTTTCTTAGTGTGAAGAACATTTTTAAATCTAGAGCTTTTTTAAGAACCATTTGTAGAATGGAAAGGTTCCTCGTGGAACCATCGACGCCAATAAAGAACCTGTGCAAGTGTTACACCCCCTCCCGGGTCCATACCACCACAACTCGTTCGTGTTCCGAGCGGGTCTCGAACCCAGGATTCCGGCGCGGGAGGCGGGCGCTCTAACAAGGAACGCCAAAGGCTACAGCCTCTAGCGTCAGTCGCTAGAGCGCCTCTTTTTGAGGTCAGGAGAGTGAGGTTTACACACAGCCCTTACTGGCATACATCCGTTACACTCACCCCCCTAAACCTCACTCCCGTCCTGGTCACGGCACCAATGTTACACCCCCTCCCGGGTCCATACCACCACAACTCGTTCGTGTTCCAAGCGGGTCTCGAACCCGGGATTCCGGTGCGGGAGGCAGGCGCTCTAACAAGGAGGCTAAAGGCTACAGCCTCTAGCGTCAGTCGCTAGAGCGCCTCTTTTTGAGGTCAGGAGAGTGAGGTTTACACACAGCCCTTACTGGCATACATCCGTTACACAAGAACACATAAATCCCTCTTTGGGGTGTATATAACACAGATAAGCTGGATGAGTGAGCGTACTGAAGGACTGAGGGAAGGGGGAAAAAGAGGGGAGTCGCTGCGGCTGGCGTTTACACCCTACATTAGCATGACAAAGGCACTCAGCACAGAGTGTGGCCCTGACCTTCAGCCCTGACAGGGTGTGAGAGAGGAAGTGCTGAGACCGAAGCCTCCTCCATTCTCACAGACGCACGGGTCCCCGGCTGCCCTTCGTATTATCATGCTGATCCGATGGACACCCCTGAGCAATACAAAGCCACGGTGCAACAGAGCGAGACCCAATTTCATCATTCAACAGGCCTCAAGTGGCCAGAGCGATGAAAAGCACACTGTAAATACAGTGATTTCACAAGCGGCAGGTCATTATTATGCAATCGTCTGGAAATCCAGGCGTTTGAAATTGATTTACTCTCAGTACAGCAAAATGAATCCTATTGAAGCATACCGAGGGAAAACTATCAGATCAAGATTTTTTAAAGAGATTTTTCATGGAGTCCAAAAGCATGGAATCACATTCAAAGTCAGTTTTTTATTTTTATTTTAAACAAACGTTATGACTGGAAATAAACAAATATTCATTGTAATGTACATACCATTCGGTCTCATCCCTTTGTTTCACTCTCAGGTCGTTTTTTGTCAGCTTTCACTTGAGCTTGTAAAACCCTGCAAAGACAAAAGAGACTCTGAGCCAAAGCCCCACCAGTGAAACGAAATGGACAGATTAAGTGACATAAAACAATGAAAATGTGTTGGTGATCATTTGGTCTTTTTCATAGTAAATCCTCATCGTTAGTGAAATTACAGCCCACAGCATCAGCTTAATGGAGACATTTAAATGACTTGTTTTCAGACCGAAATATAATCGGAAATATAGATTAATAATACAATGAAACCTCTTATTCAACCCCTAATGTATTTATTTATTTGAATTGATAAATGATAATGTACTATTGCTGTTGCAAGAATACTTAAATGTGACAAAATAATTAATACAAATATTAAAAAGAAAATTGCAGAAAGTGTAATGTTGTCCTGTTACCTTCATCATGGAAACTATATTTATATTTATTATATGTACTTATTTATATATAAATAAAACATAAATTATATTAATATATACAATTACATAAATGTTTACGATTTTGTATATTTAATATGTATTATAATATAGTAACATTAGCTAATGCATAATATTTACTTATTAATTTGAAGTCAAATAGTAAATTAAAATGAGATCTCCTTCAAACAGTACAGTCTATTTGTTTATTTTGTGATGAATGTGGTTAATATTAAGTTGATGCAGTTTTACAACGGTATGGTGTAAATTATGGTAAAGTTTTTGTCATGGCAGCTGTTGTCAAAGATTTAAATTTGACAGTTTCATAAAGTTATTTGAGTTATTTGGGCCCTTCATGACTCGTCTTTATTAGAGGTATATTATTATATGTGACCCTGGAGCACAAAACCAGTCACAAGTAGCACGGGTATATTTGTAGCAATAGCCAACAATACATCATGGGTCAAAATTGTCGATTTTTCTTTTACAATAAAACATCATTAGGATATTAGAAAATCATGGATATTAGGATAAAGATCATGTTACATGAAGATATTTGGTAAATGTCCTACTCAAAACTTTATTTTTGATTAGTAATATGCATTGCTAAGAACTTAATTTGGACAAATTTAAATGCAATTTTCTCAATATTAAGATTTTTTTGCACCTTCAGATTCCAGATTTTCAAATAGTTGTATCTCCGCCAAATATTGTCAGATCCTAACAAACCATATACATCAATGGAAAGCTTATTTATTCAGCTTTCAGGTGATGTATAAATCTTAATTTAAACAAATTGACCCTTGTGACTGGTGTTGTGGTCCAGGGTCACATATTTGAGGATTCGGAAACGTTACACAAACATGTCCTCTCAAGCGCAGCGAAACAATTTGACGCTCGCGCACGGAGGCGAGCGCGAACGCGCCGCGCGTGCACGGCCGAGGCGGGAGCGCGCGTAGAGGCGGTCCGGCTGCTACAGTTTCTCTAATCGCTTTTTTTCCTGCTACCTTCCTTCAGTTAAATAGCGACGAGACGAGAACGAACGGACGGCCCGACTCCGACTACACGGTATCATCAGGAAAAGCGAATCGGGACTCCACATCGACGGCCGCTCGCCAGGTAAATATCCTCGCGTCAAAAGTCGCTAAATGTCCCGCGAAAGTGCTTGTTTTTGTCCCTCAGTGTGCGGGGATGTGCGGGACCAGCCTTCTCCTTTGTGCCGAGCCAGTTGCTCATCGTGGTCATCAGGGGCGAATCGTCGCGATGTTTTCCCCGCGTTGGGAAAATATCGCGGCGGAAGCTCGACGGTGCTCGACGGGCGCGTTTGATCCGCGTATTTTGTGCGGGATCGCGAAGCGCTCGCGGCCTCCCGCATAAATAGACGCTCCTCTCTAGCGCGCATCGCGCATGCAGCTGCAGCAGCAGCAGGGTTTCTGCGTTTGCAGCGCAGTCTGACAGCCAGGTGCTTCAATGATTTCCTACAATGCCCTTCACATTGTGCTATAGCCTACACTAAATATATACTGCCAGTGAGCACCTCTGTGTGCTTCAAATGGAGAAAACCCTTGATATTGTGGTGACACCCTTTTGGGGTGTTCTATTGAGTGCATATTTATTATTTAGTGGTAAAATATAGGCTACACTCCTTACGGTTAAGTTTGTGGACCTAAAATTGTACCCTTATTATTACTCATTACACTACACAAATATTCACTATACTACAATAGTGCCTTTACAGTGAATGTGTGCTTTGGGATTCAAATAAACCCCAATAAAGGTGCATGATTTGGTACCTTTATGGGTGCAAATTTTGTCCTGTAAAAGAATTATACGTATTATTGTTAAAAAAGTTATTTTGTGGACCTAAAATAGTACATAGCCTTATGCACTGTTGTGGTACCGGTTTGCATTACTGGGATGTTTATTCACAGCGAATATGTAAAAATACACCCCCGAAGAAGTATTTTTATTATGATGTTTTGTGTATGTATGTATAGAGAGAGAGAGTGTAAAACTAAACTTTTACAATGTTACATTTTAAACTTAAAAAAGTAATAATAATAACTTTGACATTTGTGTTCAGAATCGTTCTTATTCTACTTTACAGTGTGTAATCGGTGTATATTAACGGGCTGAATTGCTTTTCTTGCACAGTGGACACGTTTGTGTGGGCCGCAAGAGGTTTAGCCTTTTAATTTCAGTCTAGATCTTAAGCATTAAGATACATTACCTCTGAATGAGTGAACGAGGGACTAAAGGTCGCCACACAGAACCGGAGACTCACACATTGATGTGATTTATCAGTGACTGTAATGAAGCACAATCTATCTGAAGGGAAATAACTCAAGCAGGACCGTAAACTGGCAGTATTGTGTCTAAAAACCCAAAGCACACCGACTGTATTTGGACTCCGAGCCATTAACTCTCTGGCCTGACTATGTGTGCGCTGCAATTGAAGTTTTTTATGACTCATTTCCCACATTATCACAAAACGAGTTGATCCGTAAAATCTACTCTCGGAAGTGTTAATACCTTCCTGTTGGTGTATCTGTGATCATTTACGACTTGGATTTAAAAAAGAGGTGACCTAATGCAGACTTCATCCCGTGAACACCCAGACTTGGGCAACTTTAAAGCCACGTCTCTATTCTCAGTATGCATTGGTGCTCTTTCAACATCATGCATCTTTTATCTTGGTTTAAATGCTGAGCTGAGAGCACAGGTTCCATAGGTATTTATTAGCTGGACTCGTGTGGCTTTTAAAGCCTGTGATCAGAGGGTTTTCCTCGCCGCTGCATCTCCTGATAACATCAGAAAGAATTTCTGCTCGTCGTTTGAGAAGAGCAGCAGCACCCTCGCAGATCAGATAAACATCTAAATCATGATTTGACGGTGATCAAACGTCTGGGAGTATTATTTCATTTCAGTCTACTTCCTGTGACCATAAAGGAAAGGCCTGCTTGAAATTCCTCCTGAATGAAAAGTGGGACCATGTTATGATGACTGTCTTAATCTAGCTGAAAGGGTGCAAGTCCGCATATAATGCTGTTTGTAAGACCTACAACTTCATAATTGGACATTTATGTGCAAAAAATTAAAATGAAATGAGAAAAAACGTGATTTAATCCATTGGGAATTGTGAAAAGTGGCTGATGCATATCAGAATGAACATGACAGTTGCATATAGAAATGCTTAACATATAATTTTTATTGGAATAATATGTGCAATAAGACCAGAAATGTGCATTTAAGTAAATGGGGTACATTTTTATTACTTGTTGATTTTAAAATTAAAGATAATATTCCTGATCCATAAAACAAAAAAAATTTTTTGTTAATTTGTTATTGTTGCATTGAAATAAATGACAACTAAATATTTTAAACAGATAACAAATTGGTTCATTCTTTAAGCAATTATGTTTTGGGGATTATAGGTTATATAAAATATGCATATGGAAATTATAATTAGATGAGGTTATGCAATGTGATACTAGGTGTTATACGTTATGTTAATTTTGGAGGAAAATTCATGCTCCTAAGCATGGGTTTATAAGTCTGAGATTTTGTGCATACACAAAGTGTACACACACTTTTCAGATTAAATCTAGGCAAACTTTTAAGACGCCCCAGAATTATGCATAAAAATAGTGTACACACTAGGAATGCAACGATACCATTTTTTCAGATCCGATCCGATCCAGAAAAATATCTGAGTATCGGCCAATTCGATCAGATCCGACCGATACCAGTGCAGTTTTTTTTTTATCAATGTAAAATTTCTATACTTCTGTGTCACTCTTTTGTGTGTTAAACACAATCTACTAGACAACTTAATTTTAATGAAAAAAAACATGAACAAATATATAGGGGCTGTTTACACCTGGTCACTTCATGCCTTTTGTAATATAAATCCGATCGCTCAAACCACTTCATGAGGAGGTCTGGGCCGCATTCCAGACGAAACTGGACATGTGTAAATGCATCTGGTTGTTGAAACCACATATTTTGATTTCACATATTGAAACCTCTACATTTTACTCCTCCCAAAATGTAAAATATAATAAACGAGTGAGACCATGTTATGGCTATATGATATTAAAGTCAGATATGACTGCGCTATGCATCGCCGTGAACGAGTAGCTGAGTATCTCTTCAACAAGCCGATGCACAAACTGCCGTGAATGAAACTGAAAGTAAGATGCAGACAACCGTGGGGCAGTCGTGGCCTAATGTATAGAGCGTAGGACTTGTAACCCGAGGTTGTGGGTTCGAATCTCGGCTCCGGCAGGAATTGTCCACGACTGAGGTGAGACCCTTGAGCAAGGCACCGAACCCCCGACTGCTCCCCGGCGCCGCAGCGTCGGCTGCCCACTGCTCCAAGTGTGTGTGCACTTGGATGGGTTAAATGCAGAGCACACATTTCACTGCTGGTTATACTCTGTATAATTGTGTATGTGACAAATAAACAATTCTTCTTCTTCATCAACACAATCATCTTCATTAAAATCCATGTAAAGTCAATTCTGAGAATTGTTTGTAAATGCATTATAAATGTTAGAAATGCATTGCTGAAACATGTTACAAAGACTGTGAACTATGTAGTACTTAATAGTGGAGTTAGACCGTAAAACAGTTTTTCACCATTTTCATGATCAGTAATTTTTGGGCGGTGCTAAATCAGGACTCGATGACGCCACCGAGCACGGCCCCTTTCCCAACACTATAAGAGGTGTGTTCGACTTGAAGCAGTGCTGCAGACCGATGGCTGTGTGACATCAAAGTACAGTGAGAGCTACAGAGAACAGACTCTCCTGATGCTTTCGAATCGCTCTCGCGGTGCTTTGATGTCATATACTGATCATTCTGCAGCGCTGCTTCAAGTCGAACACGCATAATAACTAGGTTATTAGTTTATTAACTAATATAAATGTTATATTAGTTAATAAACATTACATTACATGCACATTTTTCTGTGGTGTAACAAACTCAGAACACACATTTAATATTGACTTTACACAGATTTTAAAAGTATAAGACAAACTTATCTTTCCAGTGCTGATGCCGCACGCTCTCCTATTGCGGTCTTTGATCTAGAAATGAGCTGATAATTAATAAAATGCAGCGCTTATCTTTTGTATACGCACAATATCGGATTTGGATCGGTCTTGTCTCACCGATACCCGATCCGCAGAAAATGACCGTATCGGAGCCGATACCGATCCTGAGTATCGGATCGATGCATCCCTAGTACACACAGAAGGCAGATTTTGCATATGCACAAAATGTCACTTATAAACGTGTAAATGTGCATGCATTCCCACGTCTTCCCCAAAAATTTCCATTTAAAACCATTATTGGTTTAAAAAAAATTCAAAATTTGACATCAATAATTTTGTGCATACACATACCTTTAGGTTGCAATCTAACCTAAGCAAAGTTTTAAACAGGAGGCTGAAGAAATGTGCATTAAGAAAGTGAAAAGGGTCAATTTTAGTCTAATGTTGAGGAAAATGAAAAATAATTGCCCTTGAAGCAAGAACAAAGTTATATGTAAATCTTGTGTAAAACTATAATTGCGTAAATGGCGGCACTGAAATGAATGTGACCTGTTTTTATGAATTCAATTTGTTGTTTTTGTTCATACTCCTGGAAATTTGTTTTTGTGAAAAAAGAGAGGCTTATGCATGCAACAGTAGAAATGCTGTGTATTAATTACAGCTCAATGTGCAGACTGAAAATTAGTATTGTAGAGTAAAAAAAAAACTCTTGTTAAGAGTTAATCCGATTCCTCTGCCTTCTATTTCAGCTGGGATCACCGTTTTATTTGTCTTAATTCAGCGCAGATGGAATCAAGACAACTATTGACTTCATACCCCAGTGACTTCACCCGGCAGTCTGCTGATGTAATCGTGTTGTTTTTCTAGGGCCAAGATGTCTAGTGAGGTGCAGAGACCAGATGATAGCCCCAGCACAAGCGGAGGGAGTTCAGATATCGAGCAGCGGGAGACGGCACCTCCTCAGCAGGAGCGTGATCTGGTTGCGCCCAAGAAGAAAGAGACCAAGATCTCCAGTAAAACCGCGGCCAAACTCTCCACCAGTGCCAAGAGGTAACGCAAAGGCTGTTTGCTTTTTAACAAATCTGCTTTGGTGGTGGACAAATTGGTGTTTTGGACGTTATTGGAAATTTATTGACACTAATGTTTTGTTGGTGCTGCTTTACAGCAGAATTTTGCTTTGATGAAGTTTGCATTGCTTCTGTATTTTATAACAATCTGTATTGTATAAAGCGCTATATGAATGAAGGTGACTTGATTTGACATTGACCCAGCAGCACCAAAATTGTTTTTCACACACAATTAAGCAATCGAAATTAATCCTAAAGTTATTAACATGAGCCAGTATTCAATGTCGTCTGGTTTTGTTAATGGTTTTGTTCTTTTTTTGTTTAGTCACTTAAACCATTGTTGTTGTTGATGATGTTATCATTTAATATAAAAGCATCTGCTAAATGACTAAATGTAATTTAATATAATTTATAAATAAAGGTGTCTTGACATTAAGTAGTGAACCAACAGGACCAAAATTGTTTATCATATAAACAAATACAAATTAAACATTGAAGGTCTAAGATGAACCCGTATTAAATTAGTCTGGTTTTGTCCCTCGTTTGTCTGCTAAATCATAAATGTAAATGTCACCCAAATGTAAATCATAAATGTAAATGTCTATCTTGGCATCGCTATAATTTGGCAAATTTTTACCAAGTGACGGATGAAATTGTGCCAGAGCATCTGCTGATTTGATTCGACGCATGGCTTTTGTTAGTTGCTTTTCTTTCGTTTTTAATAGTTGATACATTGATTCATGTATTTCACTAGCCTAACTTTGCATGATTATAAGGCTAGTTTTCCCTGTTAGAAAAGAAACAAATTATGAGCAGTTTTACGTTCTCTTAGGAATAGGGCTGGGTATCAAGTTCGATACTTTTTAGGCATCGACCGAATTGCCTCAATACCATCGAGTATCGAAAAACGTCTTATCGTTCGGTACCAAATTTCGATACCTAAGGGGTTAATCTCATCAATGTCAGTGAGGCAATAAGCCTGCAGCACTGGGTGTGCTCGACTAGAAGCGACGCAGCACAGATTGATCAGTGTTTGACATCCGCGAGTGCGATTCGAAAGCGTACGGAGCAGTCTGCTCTCTATATCGCACGCTTTTGTTTACTACACACAGATTGAAGCACTTGACGCTCGCGGTGACTTCAGCGTTTGCCGTCTCACTAAATGAGGACATACATGAACAACATCTCCAGAACTGCTCTGAAAGTCACTTCATGATCATTTTACCAGTTTGATTTGAGTAAAACTAGCATCATATCATATACACACAGAACTGTAAAGGTATTCAAGGCAACCCGTCAAAATAAAAGTTTCGGTTAAACTTGGAAGACACTGCGCCAGAAATATATTACTATTGTTCAGCAGAATGTACACACTGCTACTACTAGGCTACTATTAAAATGATTTAAACTTATTTTTTAAGTAATGATCACACAACATTCCTTCCATGTTTTACCCCCTTTGTTTGCCAAAATAAATAAAGTTTGATTTTCAATAATTTAAAGATAAATTAAATTAATGTTTTATGCCTTCATTTGAAAACCAGATACAGAACACAGAAATTCAGAGGAAAATAAAAAAAATTCATAAGCATATTTTAAGAATAAATTTGTATTTTGTGTTTTTATGCTTTCAAATAATTAGACTTACTACAAAACATAATTTAATATTAAAACATATGGTGAAAGAAAATAAAACACCCACTTATGAAAGTGGACAAAAATTTTAAATTTCTTGAAGTCTTTAACAACCTAGAATAAATTAATATAAATGATGATTCTGTCCGAGCTATGCTTTTTAAAACGAACACGCACTAGTGTAAAGGTAGCCTAACAGATGTGTAAACTGAAAACTATTTGAACTATATTAAAACTATTTGCACTGATTTATTGTGTTGGATATATTGTGTTCCTTTGTGCAGTGGGTCGGGAGATGAGGCTTTGAGTCTGTATAAATGTCAACAAGCTGAAAAAATAAAACCAACATTTTTGAGATAATGTAATCTTGTTAAAACTGATTTCATAAAATTGGTATCGAAAAAAGTATCGTTCAGGAACCGGTATCAAACTCAAGGTATCGGTATCGCAAATTTTTGAACGATACCCAGCCCTACTTAGGAAGTTCAAATACTCTGCAAACAGTCAACCTAGGGCTGGGCGATAAATCGATTTGATCTTTTAACTCGAATGTGTAGTTTACATCGACTTGTTTGAATGAAAATCGGTTTTCTCTAACATCCGCCGACGCTCCCCTCTAGTTCCGAATTGGCTCAGCCCTCCCCCCCCACGCGGGTTGGGCCGATAGATGATGCCATCGTCCATTGCCGATGACTGATAGACATCATGATGTTAGGCAGCATTGTTTGTGCCCCCCCGCATCCAAATACCATATACGGAAGAAAATTGTGAAAAAAAGTGTTTTTTGAGAGTGCTTAAACTCGCGCTAGACTTAAGTCAGTCATAATGTTCTTTAACAATGTATGTTCTTTGCTCACATTCTCTGTATTCGCGGTTTAAAATAACTGAGGAAGGTACAGATAATAAAAAATCTATCTATTACCTCATTCGTGAACATCCTCCTTCATAGCGTCATCAAGCTTCGCCTTTGTTATTGTTATGAAAATGCAACCTCTAGTGGTGAAATCTTACATGTTGTTCCTTTAAATCTATGGAGCGGCAGTACCACACATTTTACAAGATTAGATGTTTGTCAGTGGTGCTCAAGATCTGCATATCATTCATCATTGTCCCGCCAAAAAACAACCTACAGTCACTGATATTTAATGCTGTTGAATGTTTTGTTTGCACTTTATCAGAACTACTTCCTATCTACAGAATAGCAAGATGTTAAACTTGTGTTTAAGAAAACGAACAAAGGGTCACATAATATATTATGTTACATTTTCACTGTTTACAATGGCAGGGCCTTCCATCTTGTCTTTTTGGCTTGTTTCTGATTGCACTTTCACCCCAAGGGGGGAATCCAGATCAAATCCCAGAAGGGAAAATCAATACAAAAAAATTTCGTTGTCATCTACAGATTGATTTTAAGTAGGGGGAAAAAAAATCTATTTAAATTGGAAATCTGATTTTTTTGTGAAAAAAATCTGGGATTTTTTTTTAGGCCTAAGTCAACCTTGAATTCATTTTAGACTATCCATCCAAAGTAAACTTCAAAAACAAGATATAGGTTTATAATTTGCTCTTTTATACTATTCTAGCTTGTTACTCGCAATGAAAATAGTCCGGGAATCTGGCATGATGTTAAAGTACGAACCAACCAACCCTGTTAGAAAAGACCCACAGCCCATCAGACGAGATTACATTTACATTTATGCATTTAGCAGACGCTTTTATCCAAAGCGACTTACAATTGCATTCAGGTTATACATTTTTAATCAGTATTTGTGTTCCCTGGGAATCGAACCCACAACCTTTTGCGCTGCTAACGCAATGCTCTACCACTGAGCCACACAGGAACACAAAAAAACAGAGATGCACTGGTCTGTGTTGTAAGAAAATCCCCTTTGCAGACGTGTAAAAACCTCTCCGTGTCAAAGCTTTTACACCGGAGGGATCTGTGCAGTCGCTCCGAAGGACGTATGAACGTTTGCAGATGATTAATCTGAAGTTTGCTTCACCACATTTCTATTGTTCTCTACACGCTGTTTCACATTCACTCTGTGAACAGGCCTCGCTGGCAACGCTAGATTCTCTGAAGGCCTGACTGCAGTACGATGGCATTATGCAATCAGTTGAGCAAAGCTTTGACTGGGACGCGGTGCTTTTTATAAACGTGACTGCAGCATCCCGTTCCGTCTGCTTTTGAGTGCATATCAAGATCCAAACAGGCCGATCTGGATGGTTTTTGTCTGTGCTTGATGTTACACAATGTGAGAACCCTCAGGGTGTAGACGTCAACATCTAAAGTGTTTGTTCATGAAAGAAAACTAAAACAATTAGCTTGTGCGTTTTTATTGGCAACGGGAATCGACTTGGATTCAGTTAAAGGATTGTGGTTTGTTTGTTAAATGAATAGTAAACCCAAAAATGAGAATTATCTACTCGCTCTCAAGTCGTTCCAAACCCACATGCTGTTGTTTTTTCTGTGAAAAGAGGAGTCTTTATGCAATTATGGATACTAACGATTGTTCATTCTGTGGAAGAAATAACGAACAATGTAAAAAAAAACACATTTTATCCAGAACATACAAATAAATTGTATATTATAATAACAACAATAAATAATAATAGTAATAGTCTATAACTATTATTTGTTGCTGCTGTTGTTGTTATAAAAACATAAAAAATAACAATGAATGTTTTTATAGTTTATATACAATATATAATTTGTATTTATTTTTCAATAATAATAAGAAACTTTATATAATTATTTTTTTAATAATTTGTATATTTTATATAATTTTTATTTAACTCTAATAATGCTTATAACAATAAAATTGTAATTAGGAAAGAAAAATTTTTATATATATAATTTTTATTAATATTATATAAAATGTCCAAAAAAACGTATCTTTATTCCCGAGCCTATAGCTTTATACAGTAGGAGTTATTACAGTTACATATTGACATTTATGCATGCACAGCAATTACTTGCATGTCATAAATCAATTTGGTGTCATAAATCAATTTATCTGCTGAACAGCTTACTCGTATTGTTGTTTTCAGTGATATAGTGCGGCTTAAACAGCCACAAATAGCAACCCACTACTCAAGGCTGATGTTTTGATGATGCATGGTTTCCTGTTGTAGCTGACTGTCGAAGGAAACGTGCGTTTAAATAACAGGCCTGATGGTCGTAGTTACTGTGTGCCTGAGTCACTTCTCTTGGAAATGAAAAACCGCTTGATTTCACACGCCTTCGCTCGCTTTGACCTCTGAGATAACAACAGGTATTGCTCGCAGAAGATGCCAGGGAAGTGCAATGACGGATACATGTTGATATCTATTAGATCTCCTACTTGCTGAAAAGCTGCGTTTAAATGCATTTAAAAGTGTTTTACAGGAAATTGCAATGCTCGAGTTGACAACTATATACAAGAAACACGGCTGGTTTATCCTGTTTGGTGTGTTTTTTGTTTTTATACATTTTATATACATTACAATGATTGTTTTTTGAAGAGTCATGCAATTATAAATGCTAATGATTGTTAATTCTAAGGAAGAATGAGCATTCATTCAGCATTCAAATTATGTAATACATTTAGATTACACATAATTAGTTTACAAATAATTTGCATGCAGTTGCAAAACATTTAATACAAAATGTATTTATTTGTATTATTATTATTGAATTAAATTATTATAGAAAGTATTTGTTTATTGTTATTATACTTTATAATAATTTTATTTAATAATAAATAATCATCATTATCATTTGTAAGTTGCTTTGGATAAAGGCTTCTGCTAAATTAATAAATGTAAATTAGAATAAAATGCTTACATTTTGTACATTTTACATTTACAACACAATATATTTTATTTTTAAGAAACATATAGAACATTTAAGAACGTAAACATGTCAAGCTAAATAATAAGCAGTCATTAAACCTGCAGCTCAACAAGGTTTTTGGAGACATGCTCACTTTCTACACATTCATCTGTAAGTTTGGAGCAGTGAGGTGCGTGGATGTGTGCCTGCACATAAGGAGAAGAAGCGCGAGTGTGTTAAGCAACCGGATTGAATTGCAGCGTCGCGTCGCGCCATGTCTTTAAATTCGAACACATTTTTTCTATGAGTGTACGCACACCGGCGGCATCATTCGGCTTCTGTAGCGCCCAGCAACGACTCAGGACGCTGTTAAATTCCTGCCGCGCCACAGAGCGCCATCTGCATTGTTTTATATTAAATAACATCATATTTGTCTCAAAAAAAGTTGTTAATACATTATACCAAATACCACTGCTGCAAAATACAGTATAACTTAGTTTTACAGCTTGAATAAAATGTAAACATATAGAATAAATGTATAATCAACGTAATCCTTTTAATCTTTTATATTTCTCTTGAGACATTTTTACATACACAAAATATTACAGTATAGGCCTATGTAAACAATTGTCTGTCGTGATTACATTCACTGTCGTGGTTGCTTACTGGCAGGACACAACGTTACAACACACATCAGGTCATTTATTAGCATAGAATGTGCGCGTCTGGTGTGCGATACCTCGAGTTGAGACGCAGCGCTGCGCTTCACGTTCAGTGTGCGACCACCACACACACACATGCACGGTCTCTCTCTGTACAACACTCTAACAGTGGCAGTTTGTTTTTTAAATGTCATGATTTTGAACAGATGTAAACAATGGTAGCAGGAGGCTTAAATGTATCGACGTGATACCAGCTAAATTTAATTATTGTACCTAATCACAGAAACGTAGTACTTCAGTCAGCTATTCCCTGCTCGGCAGAATCGAGGCGGTCCCGGGTCGGACGTTACCATAAAAGCCCAAATAACGCCACACTTCAGCTTTGTACATCGAAACGAACACTGGAACAATTCTTTCATCCTCCATTCCTGGCAGTGAACTATATAAACGCTAACATTAGTGGAGTGCCCTAATGCTAGTATTTCCTGTCACTGTTTAAGTTCAGAGATGAAGACTGCTCTCTAGCGGTCGGGATATGAACTCAAAACGAAACAACTGCCATGAATCCTGTATGATTTTTTTTTTTAAATATCGATATTCCGTTTTTGAGAATCGATACAGTATCGCCAAACCAAATATCGCGATACTCGCATGTATCGATATTTTCTTACCCCCTACTCACTGACTGCACCAACTGAGGGAGTCGTGCACTTTCCATCTTTGACAACACAAAAAAAACTGCGCATACCGCAGAAACGGTATAACGGAAACTTTTTGTGGTTTTCAAACCGTGACTTTTCCAAACCGCGGTATACCTTGAAACCGGTTATCGTCCCATGCCTTGTGTGTGTGTGTGTGTGTGTGTGTGTAATATAAAAACATTATTAAAATTATATATATATATATATAGATGTAATTGTCACTCACATAAATAACCAAACTCTTGAGTATGTACAGAATAAAATGTAAGCATTCAACCATATTTAGCATCTGCATGTAAATGAACAATTTCTGCTGAATTAATAAACAAATGCTTTCTTGTGTTGCAGGATTCAGAAGGAGCTTGCAGAAATCACACTTGACCCTCCACCGAACTGCAGGTGAGCGTCTGCTGCTTGTAAACGTGCTGCTCTTTGTGCTGGTCTCCACCGGAGAGAGAGGGGCGAGAGAGGATCATGGTTATTGTGTGTTGATGAGGCTGTCAGGCGGGCGAGTGAGAAGAGAGAGACGCCACATGTGCTGCTGCAGGGATGAGTGACTGGGGCTCCCCGGGGGCCGCCGGGGAAAACCAGACCTTAATAAAGCACATAACTGTCATTGATTGCCCTCATGTTTGTATCAGGAGAATAATTACCCACTAGCCCTTGCGTTTAGAGACTACAGAGCGATGCTGAGCGTCACGTGAGAGAGATGGGATAATATGTTTGTATTAAGATCTCACCACTACGATGCTAGGTGTTTGTTGTTTTTAATTACTAATATCTAGCAGGCTAGATACAGTTGAATGAAATAATACAATTTAATGAAATCAGACAAGACTGACTGATTGATTTATATAATCACTTGATTTAATAATAATTCGTTTTTTTTTTTATGTGTTTAATAATATAAACACTGTTATTATTAATTTTGTATTATTTATAATAATTATAACATTTATTTATATATATTTAAAAACACTTATCTGTATTCCTAATCCCATATTCTAAACAGGTTTACTACAATTCTATAATGACATTTATACATCCATAGATAAGCTACGCATTATCGCAGATGAATCGCCTTCGATTATGAACACGATATTTATATTTCCTAGCTTTTCAGTGAACTACGGCTCTGTGTATTAAATGCCGCTCCATCTGAAAACAGAGGATGGAGATTTACCGCTAATCATGGAACCGGCTTTACTAACGAGATGCACATCATATCACATGAGACATATCGCCCAGCCCTAATACATAGGCAATTAGGATTTGTTTGGTGTCATAAATTAATTTACTTATTTTTACTTTCTTATTTATTTATGTTTTAGTTATAAGTATTATTTCATTTATTTTTATTCATTTTAATTAAAAAACGTATTTTAATATTTTAAAACATCTGTATGCCCAACCCTTTTTTCTAAACTGATTTATTATTATTATTATATAATGGCATTTTATACATCCACAGGCAGTTGTTTCATAACAGTTATGTGTCATTATTAATTACATTTATTTTCTGAACAAATTCTACTCTTATTGTTGTAATATTTACAAAAAAATGTATCAAAGAAAATGCAGACTATCCATAGGCAGCGGTTAGTAGATTTCTTTACCAGTGTTACGTCTGCCGTCTGTAATAGCACGTCATTCACGAGTGGAGCACACACAGTGTGAGTTTCACTCCGAAGTGCCGCTGTTTCTAATTAGATTAAGATAACGATAATATCAGTGCTTTGCTTTCATAATAAATCAATGTCTGTAACTGGAGATCACTGATAAAGCGGTCATATTCGGCGTGATCACATTTATAGCTTGGAGCAAACACGCTGAAATCTTCACTTTTAGGAATCATCTTGACAGTGAGGGATGTTCTTACGGATCATATCTTATATCGTGGTTTCTTTTTATCCTCTAACTTCATTCATACCTGAGAAATGTGTCCCTACAGCCAGACGAATGAAGCACCAGATGCCATCGTAATAATAAATCATGTTTACTTTGTAAGCAGTTGGTGAGATACAAGCGAGAATTGAGCGCTGCTGTTGTTGTGAGAGTGCTTTCCATTCAACTCTTCCCGTATCAATAAGAGCGTCTCCAAGTTGATATCGAGTTGATCCCGGCTGCAAAAGAAAGCTGTAGGTGTTCGTGCACAGGTTTTGTGCCTGTGATCTGAACTGACGGTAATAGGATTTTGTCAACAAAGAGAACAACAGGCGCCGTTCGAGACTGGAATAAATACTGTAAACATTTTTTCTGGCAGCATATTGTGAGTGTTACGCTGTTGTGGAACCAGCTGCAGTGAATGACATACAGTAACCTTGTTAGGGCTGGGCGTTACTATGGTACAGAACCATGTGACCGTAGAAATGATCTGTCTGAATGCTCAGTTCTGATTGGCTCAGGCTGGCAGATATGCATTAAAACCAGGTAGTGTCATGTCCGTTTAATCACCGCTATATATTAATGCGCTGGTTTAATTGATGCACGCATACACACACACACAGACACAGAAAGAGAGAAATATATAGAACTAGTTAATATGGTATGGGGCTGACATTGCGAAATGCTTGAATCTGATGGTGGCTGACAAAGTGTGTCTAATGGGGCGGGTGTAAAATGAACATTGAAATTTTCAGGCGTACACGCACACGCGCGGTGAACGTAGTTCCAGGCAGGTCTTGACCACATTACTTGTCCATATCACTTCGCCAAGTGATTTGAGTTATTTCAAAGGTCCTTACAGCAAAAGAACCAAAACCCACAATGACACTGGCCAAACAAATAAATATAGTAAACAATAGGATAAAACGACAGATAATTTCCATGTTTTTGCCACAAAATTACGTTTTATGTACGGAAAGCACACACTCTATCTCTCCCGCTCACTCTTCCTCACAGACGCACATATAGTTTGCACACACACGTTAACATGTATGTTAATGATGTTAGCACTACTCTGACGATTTTATCAGTTACATCAACTTAAAAACTACATGACTTCTCACACGCGAGATAACAACGGCGCTGTTCATGAAGAAAATGAACAAAGTTCTGCTGAGGTAATCTCTCTCTCTAATAACTGCATTAGTCTGCTATCAACGGCTCCTATTTACTGTTACACAAGTATTTCATCCTCAACTCTTTGTTCATTTATTACATAACCGACGAGGGTTTACATTAATAATCACTAAGCGTCGCATTTTGACACATTTTTGCATGTATTTGAGCGTTTATGCGCTAAAATATGACGTGACATATCCGTGTAGTTGTTCTGTCTCTGAGCGCATACACGGTAATCTTCCCGAGGAAGCGCAAGTTCTCTTTCATGCTTAAAAAAATACATCTAATCAACTTAAATAAATCAAGCACGTCCCATTTTACTAAAGTCTCACATGAAATTGGCCTTTTATGGAGGAAGCGCAAATGAGAGCACCTTAGCCCTGAGGGAAGGGAGGGGCTGAGCGGAGGGATGGATTGGCGCAATAAAAATACACACTGTTTTCAATCTCTTTTATGTTATCCTACTAGATTTTCATAATCGTTGGAGGTCATAGGAATTTTTCATCTAAACTGCTATTTATTTACTACATTGTTATTTTTTAATTGCACAGCCCAGGATAGCACTGATTTGTATGTTTACTTTATATATATATTTCAAAATTTATAAAAGCTATATATTATTATTATCAAATGTTTAATGTAATTATTATGTGTTTTACAAATCAGTGCCTTTACTGTTTGAAAGAGCTCTGCATTAGTTCTGACGTGTTTTCAGACAGCGGCACACATGTTGGCAGGCCCTGATTTTGTTCCTAGTGTGGAAAAGCCTGTTGTTTGATCTGGAGTCGCTTTCAATACTTGAGTCTTGAAGGCAGGAAATGTTTGGAATCATTAATAATGCTGCTTCAAATATCACATTAGCTACCTGCTTATTTAAGTGTTATCCAAACCGTGTCAATATCAGCTCTCCTTAGGTGCACTGTGTAAATTTGTATCTTAGACAGAAATGCAATATAATATATTGTTTTCAGAGGAGTTAAAATACTTAATGAACTGTTATGTTTTTATACCTTAGAAAGTACTACATATACGCGGGTTATGAAGTTAGTTTTTTGACAAACTGCCTACAGAGCGCGTATGGCATGACGACGCATCTTAGCCCTGTTCGGCCACCGTAGCTTCTCTCATACACAATTCCAAACTCAACCGCTAGATGCCGCTAAAAACTACACACTGCACCTTTAAAGCTCAAGTGTGTCGTCTTTTATGTAAAACTACTTTGTCCTATCCTAGATTTATATGCAACAGTTGAAACTCTTATTGCTAATAACAAAATTAGCATGTGAAGCAACGGTTGTTGTGCCAAGTTTACTGTCCTGTTCAGGTTTAAGCATTAATCTAAAGAAATATGATAATTGATTGTTATGTCTTCCTCTCAGTTCATACTCAGTAATGTTGTTGTGCTAGGTTTACTGTCTCTCTCAGGTTTAAAGCATTCACCTCAAAAAATATATTTTTCATATTTCAAAGGCAAAGCAGAAGGTGCTGATGTAGTGTCCGTTATAAATATTCAGACCACAAATGGTCCCGCATCGAGTCATTATTTCACCTCCTGACATTATTCATTAGCTGCGACTGTTCGGCCGCAGGGATTGGATATGCATATTCATCAGAGGAAGAGCTTACAGATTATCTTGCTTCATTGTCCCTGTGTCTGATAAAGCAGCACTCATAATAGAGCCAGGCAGACATAACTGAAGCTGAATGAATACACTGAGTTCCAGCAAATATGCATGAACTCTTCATTAATTCATGCGGGAGATGTTCCAGAAATGGACGGTGAACTCAGGCAGACCGTATATATCAGAGATGCACCAAAGATGCACCAAATATTTGGCTGCTAACGGTTTCTGTCTACATTTCAGGAGTGTTTTAGAAAATAGATCTAAAGTTACTATTAATAGAAATTAAATCTATTGATCCTGATATGGCAAAGAAAAATAAATCAATTAATCAGTACAGTAAAATAAGAGTAATCAATAGAGTAAAATATATAAATCAATACATTTAAATAAATTAAGTACAATCAAAATAAATCTGTCAATAAAGTGAAATAAATCGATAAATAGTATACAGTAAAATAAATCAATCAAATAAAGTAACATACATAAATCAATTAATCAGTGTATAAAGTGAAATAAATCAATATAAAATCAACCAATAAATAAAGTAAAATAAATCAATAAAGAAGTTTAAAAAAATAATATATTAAATAATAAATGAATAAATATGAATGTAAATGTCCACTTTGACCAGATCGGATAACAGAAACGTTTACATGCTTTGAAAAGCAGCTTGAATGTGAAGTTACCCAGGTTAAATCATTGTAATGCAAACACTGGCTGATATCTTGCAGAGAAACCTTGCATTTATAGTTGTTAAGATGCCGTTTTAACACTCAAAACAACATATATTTGTGTTTGTATTTTCCAAGAAACTTTAGTTGGAAAGCTGTTTTAACTGTCTTGTATCTCTCAGACTTCACTGATGCCAGTGGTGCCATATTTTGTGATTAGAGAACTACAGCGGCGGATACAATTTTCAGCGAAAGACGTACATTTTGATCTGTTCCTCGCACAAAGCTGTAGAATGGATCCAGAAATCTTGTAGATATAAACCAATCACTTGTGTTGTTGAGTCCCAGTCCCCATTTACTTTCATTGTATGAGTGATTAGGATATTCCTCAAAACCTTTTGTTTTCCTGAAGGTTTGCAATGACATCAGAGTGATTAATCGATTTTTACGATCTCTCAGGTGTGCACTTAACCGCATTGTCCATCTTTATCGCCTGGCGTTAACGAGGGTCGTATTTAATAATGTTTTCATCTACTACATTCGTCGTTGATTAAACATGTCAGAGCGGTTACGTTGAAATCTGCTGTTTTATAGTTGTGTCTGTGCCTGCAGCTTCTGTTTAATTCCGCTCTGACCTTCTGGCTGAATGTGTGTTTGCTAATTAGTTTTGCACATTGACAGATCGCGCAACCTTGCCTGCAGCCCACACATTAATAATCACACATTGTTTCACATTGCATTTTCTTTTTGCAGTAATTAGATGCGCAGTAAGGCAGGGGTACAAAAGCAAATAGAGAACGACGATATGTTGTTTGTTGTCATAAACGATTTAACTTTAGGATTATGGAGTTTTCTTTCAAACCTGGTGGTTATTACTGTAATTTCTCTCATGAACTGTGCTTTGTGATTAGATTAGATAGAAACGTTTGGCTCAATGTATAGTGTGTTAGGGTGCGTTCACACCAGACGCGAATGATTTACATGTTAAGTCAATGCAAAGACGCGAAAGACAATCCTGCGGCGCTATTCGTGCGAATGAGGCCGCGCGAATGGAGCGTTTTTTTCGCGCGAATAGCGCAAATGGCACGAGTTGGAAAAATCTGAACTTTGGCGGATATTCGCGCCGCGTTAACCAATCAGGAGCTTGCTCTAGCAGTGACGTCATTACGAGCGGAGGCAGAAAATCCGAAACAACAATGGAGGACAAATTAATTGTGGTTGTATGTGGGTACCCGGAGCTGTATATACATCTTTGTACTTTTACAAAAACAGGAATACATTTTGCAACGAGACTGGAGCTGCCTGGCAGAAGCCCCCCCCATGACGCGAATTCGCATCTGTTGTGTAGTGAATTTCTCGCGCGAATGAAGCGAGTAAACTCAAAATGTTCAAGCGTCCAACTTCGCGCGAATAGCGCAATTTATTCACGTCATTCGCGTCTGGTGTGAACGCACCTTTAGGGTTGGGCGATGTCTACCAAATTGGCATCGGATGATGTCTACAGTGAAACATCGTGATGGACGATGACATCGGGGGGCGGGGTTAGGGGTGTGCCCGAAGCGTGACTCCGTATGCAGAAAGGCAAGGAAAGCAAATAACGCGATCTACGGAGCCACTAAAGCAGCGGTTCTCAATTCCAATCCTCACGTACCCCCACTCTGCATATTTTGCATGTCTCTCTTTGTTAACACACCAGCTCGTTAGAACTGAGCTCCGTGCATGAACTGTGTTCCGATGGACATGGTCTGTTGTAGATAAATGTAATTTCGAACAGATCTCATGCCTCCTCAAGTTATTACATGGTCCCTACACAGTGTCTATTGCTCCCTACTCCCTGAGCAGGGGAAATCTGTTGAAGTTTGCTTGATGTATATCAATGTGTAAATCTGATTGACATAACGTGAGGTCGTATTTATTTGTCAACGTGCAAACATTTCGGACAAAAATGTCAGACTCGGTGTGCAATGACCTTAAGTCTATCCCTCACAGCATTGTTTTCATCCACGTAAAATTCAGAATGGTTTCTGACCTGATTAAGGTCTATAACATAACGTATTTGCCTACAGAGAGAGAAAGAGAGAGATACCCTTAAAAGCCTTAATTGATGTACACCGTTTACTTGACTTCTCCCATTAGAGTTTTTAAGAGCCAAAAGTACAGAGGCTTCAGACTGATTTCCATTTGGACATCATTAAATCATGTTTCTGTGTCGTAGCTGAATGTAATCTTTTTCAAAAAGCACAATGACTATTTCAGATGAAGTTACATAATTGCACAATTATACGATTACCTTGCTTGTTTTTTTCTGTCATTTAAAAAGGAAATCATCTGGATTTGTATATATACAAAGACTTCTATGAATGTTTTGGAATCGTTGAAACATGAAAAACTCATTCACACAAATTAATCAAATGTAAAGTTGTTTTGCGAGTTTAGTCTATTGACTCCAAAGGGTTGTCTTATAAAAGTTGCTGAGAAAAGTGGGGATTAAAGTCCAAAACCTGACTTGAAATAACCTAATAAATCAATCAGGACTAAAGTGGTTTCATAAAGGACTATTCAAGTTCACGCAATCTCACTAACTCGATCCAGGTTCAATGAGTCAGGAGAATGTGACGTGCACGTTTATTCTTAAGCAGCCCTTAATGTCGATCATGGATCCAGCACGGCAAACAGTGAATAATTGTGCTGTTTAATGCATTTGAGACATTGTGTTTTCCTCAGTGCATAAGACACATCACAGGTATATTTTTGAAGCTCTTGAAGTCCGGTAGACGTTATAGAGTTCCTCTAGCAAAAAAAAAAATGTGTTTAAGAAGTCTTTCATCCCCAATGCAATTAGAATCATTAATTCAGCAACTTTTAATTGAGCAGTGTTGTAAGGCTTGAACTGTATTTATTTTTGGTGTGTGTTATACGTGTACGTGACTAGTTATTGTGTTTTTATATGTATGTTGTTGTTCTGCTGTGTTGGTGAGCCAAAGATAATTTTCCACTTAGGTGGACAATAAAGTTATACAATACAATACAATCTGTAAATGTTAGAAAGTCATGCAAATATATCCATTTGTCTGTCAGGAGTGGGCGAGGCTTACGTGAGCGAACGAGCGCATGCGCACTAAACAGACGGAGCAGAATATTATAATAGCACAATAATTCTGACTAAAATATACATTCTGCTGAAATGTTTGTTGTTGGACATAACACGTAGAATCTTAATCCTACATATAAGTTTATTTTTATGAAAGCAGTAACTGTAAATCAAATGTAAGCTTAATAAAGCCCTATACTATCTCAAATGAGTTAAATGTGTGTTCCTCTTATCAGTTAAAATGTAGTCTGATTTCTATTTCTAATTTTCATTTTTAATTCAGTGATATATTTTTGATTTGATGTTTTTAATACTTTAAAGAGCAAATTTAGATCATAGTGTTTTAATGTTCTAATAATCATAAAAGGTACAGCTGTCATAAAATCAGAGAGAAATGTTGCATGGATAGAAACTGCTGATCAACTGAATACACAAGTAGCATCTATGTTAAAATGTTTTCATATCTTAAAAAGATCATTAGCCTACATTTTGGGCACAATACATTAAATACAGTTGGTTGTAGCCTATTTTTATTTCTTTGATTATTTAAGGTGATCATTTGGTTTTAATTTCGTACTAATAATAAAGTCAATTAATTATATGTGAGAGAGTCAGCGGTGATATCGATGCGTTCCTATTGGTCAGAGTTAGAGGAGCTCAGCTTAGCCTGGTTGTTATAGAGAGAGAATAAATCTCAATAGTAGCTTAATTTAGCCTGCTTTCATGCAACGGAGTCAGGGCTAAATTCAACCAGGATAGCTGGAAAATCCCAGCGTAATCCCTTATCTTGCTTTTGTGCAATACCCCTTAAGTATAATTCACTCAAATTGTCATCGTTTACTGTTGTTTGGACCCTGATGAGTTGCAAAATATCTCATATTCTTCTCTTTTCACAGAAGAGGGTCATACAGGTTTGGAATGAGGGCGAATAAATGATGACAGGGTTTGTATTTTTGGCTGAACTCTCCCCTTAATGAGCGAATAATAAGCACATTACAGTAATTGTGATAAACCATCTCAAACACATGGCCCAGCCCTTCACTCAACCACAGCGCAGAGCACCTGTACTTGTTGATAGGGGTGGGCGATATGACCAAAATCTTATATCACGATATGACAAATTTATATCACGATAACAATATATATCACGATATAGTGATATATTCTTTTTAAAAGGTTTTTATTATATTAAAATCTTTAATACCATATCATTTTCATAATCCTTGTCACCAAAGTCAATATCAAACTAATACAAGCCTAAAGAGAGAGAGAAAAAATAACTCAACCTCACTGAAGATAAATAAACAGTCAGTGATGAAATAAGGATAAGAAACTAATTGCAAGCAATAGGACAAATAAACTACAATAAATAAGAGACACTACATGCATTGTGTAAAGTAATTAGTCTTCACTGTGTTAATTAGATCTATATATGATATATATAATTAACACGTGTATTATGTATAGATTCTATACATATTATAAATATATCATTATTATTTATTCTCATTAAAGTTACAAAAGTGATTTAGTCGAGAGCAGTGAGAGATGTTCTAGCAGTGTGCTATGATTAACATGAATGAAATGAATATTGGACCGCTTCCCCTTTAAGAGCGAAGTCCGGATCCAATATAGCTCAGTTACTGTTACATTGCGTTTTCTCTTTCTGCCATTTACTCGCTCTTAAGACCTACTGTGTTTATGAGGATACTTGCAAAGACGGGGATTCTGACGCATATATATGTGTTTATGTAATTATTCAAAGTCGGCAAAAAAGAAAAAGCGCGCTCCTCTCACACAGAAAGAAACGGCGCACGCATACAGGAGGTGTTTGACGGCGCACGCATATAGAGCTGTTGTTTGAGTTTCAACGGCTTAAAATCGGTTGTTTTTAATTGCAGAGCTTAAAACCGCGTGACCATGCTACAGATGTAGTCCCTCGTTTAGTAACGAGCTCCTGGTTGTGTCCTAGCTGCTCGTTCTCATCTCCACCTGCTTCTGTCTCCTCTTCAAGCCCCGTGGGTGTGGTGTATAAAGATCGCAGTCACTCAAATGATGAAAAGGTATTACCGGAAACAATGTATTTTGCGACACCACGATATAAACGATAGAACATAATATGAAACGATAGAATTTTTATTTCGTCCATCCGATATATATCGTCATATCGCACAGCCCTACTTGTTGAGTGTGTTTTCATGTTCTTCAGACGGTTCTCTGAGTCGTGTGAGTAACACCAGGCCATTTGCTGTGAGCCATCAAACTTTGAAGAGCTTTTAGTGGACTGCTTGTACAGTTAGTCATGAGGAGATGTGAGCTGCGGCTGCAGGAATAAGGAGCTTGTGGTGTGATGTTTTTCTCTCTCTGTGTGGGGGAAAAGAGCAGCGATGGTCTGCTGGCTCGTGTGGATGTGAGGTTTTGGCAGTGGATGCGGTTGGCACGGTAACCGAGTCGCTTGTCATCGATGGCAGTTCTCTCGTTTGTCAAGTGTGATTTTGAGATGGTCTGCGCAAGAATGAGCGCTCATCTACCGTTGCCCCGAGCGCTTAGTATTTCAGCAGTATACATTTAACATAATGTGTTTAAAAATATGCATTTCAATTAGGGATGTGCAATTAATCGAAATTCAATTTTCGATTTCGGCCTCCAACGATTATGAAAATACATTAATCGAGATTAAACGATTATTGCGCCTCATTCCGCCCCCTTTCCAGCGGTGCGCTTTCACTCCTTCATAAGAGCCCAGTTTCACGTGCAAATCAGTAAAATCATGTAACGAGACTTTAGCAAAGTGGGACGTGCTTGATTTATTTAAGTCGATTAGATTTTTTTTTAAGCATGAAAGAGAACTTGCACTCAGAGACAGAACACTACACGGACATGTCAAGGCATATTTTAGCGCCTAAATGGTCAAATACACGCAAAAATGTTAAAATGTGGCGCTTCGTGATTATTAATGTAAACCCTCGCCGGTTATGTAATAAATGAACGTAAAGAGTTGAGAATGAAAATACTTGTGTAACAGTAAACAGGATCCGTGCGGCTCTTAAAGTGACAGCGGACTATATTCCTGCTGCCTCGACTGTGTGCTTTATTAATCATAATACAAATTCAAAATCACTCTGATGGACTTTTGGAGCTTTGTTTCTAATTAAAGGAAGTTTAATTCTTACAGTGAAGATAAGCTGTTTTATTTTACATTAGGTTATTCCATTTCTCTAGGCTGTTAACTGAATAGCTACTTTAGACTTGCATTAATTTCTGGCAGTTTAATTATTTTCAATAATTTTGAGGGCCTTTTTTGTTTGTTTAACTAATAATAGTTACTCTGGTATTCTGCTGATAGCAACATTATTTACAGAAAATATATATTTGATATCACTATCTTTTAAATAAATCTTTCATATAAAGTTTTGGTTATATGGCCCACTAATAATCGTTTTAAATAATCGTGATTACAATATTGACCAAAATAATCGTGATTATGATTTTTGTCATAATCGAGCAGCTCTAATTTAAATTATATTTCAATTCAAAATAAATGCTTTATTTATACTTTATATATTTATTGATATATATACTTTAAATATTTGTATAAGTATGTTTCTTTAATTTCTTGCCAATTTGTAGAAAAATATGTTTTATACTCCAAAGTATACTCTAAATATTTTTTGATTGATTGATTTTAACATGTACATTTTTATATATATTCACTATACATACATTTATCAACTATTTTACCTTACTGGCAAAAACATATTTAAAATAATTTTTAATATATTTATTTATTTAGCATATTTAAAATATGCTTTTATGTATTTATTCAATCTTTTATTATGTTTCAACATTTACTTTTTAATATACAATGATTCAATATATATATTAAAATATATATATATTACTAGCTGCATTTATCAAAAATGTTGGTTACTTAAAAAAAAACCTTAAGCATCTAACCTTTAATAACACCATGAGCGGCGTGTTATGCTTTTATATTGTTAATAATTATATTAAATGAAACTGCATATCCCGCTCAAGACTCTTTAAAGCTCTGCAGTCACGAGACATCAGCTGCTATTTCTGTCTCTGTGAGTCGACCATTGCTCATTTCTGCATTTAGCAAATAGTTCATTTTGTTAGTCAGCTTTACTTTTATTATATTGCTATTCATGCAGCAGGGTTTGTATCACATGTAAGTGTTATTAGAGCAGTTAAAAACGAATGCAATGCATGTCTTAGTTTAGTTTTTCCAGATAAGCGCTAGGATTCAAGGTTTTGAAGTGGAGTGCTGAACCTGTGTGTTTTTAGTTTTTTCCCACGTCTAATGAGTTTGAATAGGAAGCTGAAAGCTCAATAACAAGGTCGGTTAACTGCGCTGTTTAAACTCGTTCACCGTGGCCAGCGGGGGTTGGTTGTTGCGGGGCAACCGTCAGTATTGGCATGTACCCAGAGGTCTTTGCCCGTCGGATCCGAACAGAGGTTTTGCCCACTGGCACCTGCCGTCAATTAATTGTCACGCCATTGAAAGCAAATGAGCATTTACAGGAAATGACCCGCTCACTAGAAGAACCACAAACCACCGGTTCAAGCACGCGTCAGTGTCATTCAGACTTGGTATTATTGTTCATGGGTTCGTGATTTGACCAAACCCTTAAACCAAAGTATTACACTTCTGTGCTTTTTGGTCAATTTGAGAATTTGGTCAGAAAGCAACCGCCCGGAACCACCGAGCAACTCCAACATGTTACAGTCCAAACAGCTCAGCAGAACCACCGCTTTCTGATTTATAGCTGTTCATCCAACACTAGCAGCGAGTATCCAGCAGAAACGCTCGCTCGCCTGTTGAACAAATGAGTTTTTCCCAGATCCTTTTTCACATTGTAATCAGGCGCCTTATTTCCGTTTCTTTCTTCTGCTGGTGAAACTTTGATTACAGCTGATGTTACTTGAAAATGTTGAATGAAATTCCTGACCTCTTCAGATTTGAAATTAAATCCACATTTTCCTAATATCATTCATTTCAATGTCAAGCCTCTCACGTTATCATGTGCAGAATGAGTTCTGCTATTTTAAGCATCTCCTCCCTTTATTGTTACTCATGCAGGAAAGCAGCATTCACTAGAAGAGCGGTATGTGTGTGATTAGTCGTGTTTGCCAAGGCAAGTGTCTGTGTTATTATTATTCATACTTGCCGTTAGGGATTTGTTTGGATTACTTACACTAGGCATTCAACTTCTTTGTGTGCGTCATCTCCAGAAATGAAATCATTGTTGAGGAAAGGTGTGCTGTTAATGATCAGATGTGTCATTTTCACCTGAATGATGTTAAAACGGGCGAAACACATCCCACAGATGCACATTGAACGAAAGACTCAAGCGATCAGAAGATCATAGACACTTAGTAAGACTATAGGGCTGCTCAATTATGGCACAAATCATAATCATGTTTATTTGGGTCAGTACTGAAATCATGATTATTTATCACGGTTACTCATTGAAACAACCTAGCAACACCCCACAAAGCAGCCCTTCACGTTTTCTCTTGAAAATGTAAACATCTAGTTTAGCAAACATCTTTTAAGATGACAGGTGTATCCGCAGTATTTTATCATCTTTGCTGGATCATGCGGGTCATGCATTCAGGTGAACCAGATTTCCAGCACTACTCATGAACGTACATGCATTCACTTTTATCATCCGAATATGAACACAAACAAGCATTATGAGAAAAAGAGCCACGGGACGGACTACCCTCCACAACACAAGTACTTATCAAGTGTGTCTGCTGCTGTTAACCCGAGCCCAGATCTAAGGCTTGTTTATTATCATGGGCTGGAATCTGCTCCCAGTCTGTTTGTTTGGCACAGATACAGCAGTCGCACGAGTCATAAATCTTCAATATGACACTTATCACGAGGGAATCCTGCAGATGTGGCAGCCCTTTGACAAACGAGCTCGAAGATGTGCTCTAAAGTCCTGTTTGTCTTTCTTCATCAGCTTCGGCTCAGCCGTCAGCATTGTTTTTGGCAGATCTGACAGTGCATTTAGTGTATTAATAATGTCACAGTCAGACAGAGGAATAGTCAAGTGTTTTAAGAAAACAAGAAATTACTTAGAAATCTAATAAACAATTTCTTGTTTTCTTAAAACACTTGACTATTCCTCTGAAATGGCATGATTGAAGTATCTGGATTATCTTTAAAAGGGTCATTTTTGGGCCCTATCCGTTCTTTTTCCTTTTTCTAGACTCTGTTTTAATGCTTAAATTAAATGTTATTAATCAAAAAGCATGTCGAATTACTTGAAATCATGAAACTTACCAAATTTAACAATTTATTGAAAGCTTAACAAAAATACATTAAGACCCTATAAAATATATTTTTTTTCTCAAATGTATTTATTTTTATTAAATTCTGTGTTTTCCAATCATTTTCTGGATTCTATTTTAATAATTTAATTACATTTTAATAATTGATTTAAAATGAATTAATTGATTTCTATTATTGATTCTAAATAATTAATTTTTTTCAGAAATACTGTTGTGTATTTACATTTTTCGGTAAGGTAAATTATATTTCTGGTAAACATTCCTTTAAAATAATGTTTTAATAATAATTTTAGTAGTAGTATCATTACATTAAGTGAGATATTTAAGTTAAACCGAACCTTTATTTTGACGGGTTGCTGTGAAGACCTTTATGTTTCTGTTTGTGTATATGACGATAGTTTTACTCAGAAGAAACGGTAAGCTGTTCATGAAGTGACTCTTTGTTCATGTGTTATGTACTCGTATTGAGGCTGAAAAGACCGCGAGCGTTGCGCACACTTCAGTATGTGTGTAGTAAACGAAACTGTGCATTTGGGCCATTCTGAGACATGAACAACATGCAGGCTTCATATTTAATTAGTATAGAGAATGAGGAGTTACGTCACAACCTTTCCACTCCACGTTGCATTTCGGGAAGACGCCGCCCTCTTAGCAGGATACACTATCTGTTCTCATAGTTACTTCTCCTTCTCTATATACGGATAACTGCTTATCTTTTTAGTTTTTGTCTTTAAGTTAAACAATCATTTATTCTTCATTGTATCGTTTGCAGAGAAAATAAGCGTATTTATCGCATTGCATGATAATTGATTTTTTTTTTTCTCTTAAGTTGTGTAGAATTTAATTTAAATTGTTGATCTGATTACCGTGAAGGCCGTGTCACCTGCTTGTCATGAGTCAGACTTCTGTGGCTCTCTCCGATGGCCACCCTCACCTGAGTACTGACCTTCCCGGACTCCATTTCCCATACACCCCGTACCTGGACTAATCACCTGCACAGGTGTTCCTCATTTACTGCTCTACTTAAGCAGCCTTCACACTCACACTCATTGCGAAGTCTTGTTTTGCCCCGGCTGACATTCTGAGCGTTATTCCTGTATTCTGTGATCTTCCCGTGTATGACTCTGGACTGTTTACTTCTGTTGATTCTCTGCTGCCTGCCCTTGTGATATTGCTCCTTGAAATTCCGATTGTGTTGCTGCCTGCCCTGACTCCTGCCCGGTATTGTTTACGTCTCTGCCTTGCCTCTGATATTCCTGACACTGTTGTTTGATCACTGCCTGTTTGACCCTGTCTAAGTTTATTAAAGTGAGATTGCAAATGGATCCACACGCCTCAGACCCTTCGTTACACTGCTAGACGCTCGCTGCTGCTTCAGCCGTCATATTAAATTAAGTGTGTTCAACAAGCTGGCAGTCCATCCATTTCTTTGTTGGAAACTTTTAAATGACAAAGTATAATTGTTGTCATTATACATATTAATTTTTTCCATGGCCACGGAGGAGAATCAGAGACTGTGGGTCACATTGAGCGAGTTTTAGATTTATTTCAACAAATGACAAGCAAAATCAGATCTCTAAGAGCTTTTGAACAGTTTTGTTGCATTTTAAAAAGCTGGTTTAATGTAGTAAGAGTTGTTTAAACATTTAAACCGTAATATTTAAACATTAAACCGTAATATAGAAAGCGCTTTTGGATTAAGACAGTGATATTTAATGTTCATATTCTGAGCTCTTCTGTTTTTCTGCACATGTTATGATTTATTATTAAGGTTGTACAGAATGTGTCTCGGTGCATTAAGCCTGTTCTTATGAGAGGAAAATGCTTAACGTAAATACACGCGTTGCATTCACATTTTGAGCTTATATGCGTATCTGCACATAGTATATGCTTTACAATTTTGTCTTTATCACTGTCTTAGTACATTAAGCCACTTTAAGCATTTTAGAAAGTCCCCTGTTCAAGTTCTACTAATTCACAAGCCATACTGGCAAAGAAGGTAACGTTAATTATTAAACCAACAAAATCAAATCTTTCAAAATCACACCGAAATGTGATTCTTTTATTGAGTGAGAGGCACTGGGTTTGATCAGTGACATTAATAGATTTACTATTCGGCGTCTTCTCCGTGACCTGCTTCCTTTGGTGTTTTAACACAGAAAAAAGGGGACAAAACATACTGCATTATCCAGTTTTCTCTCAGAACGATGATCTGCAATTTTCGATGCAGCATGAATGACATACAATGGTAACATTTTTCACAATCACGATAAAAAAATCTAATAGGCTGCAGCGATTCGTCGACGTCAACGATTACCTCGATCATAAAAATACATCGATTAGCATGGAGTGTGCGTCGTCGCGTCGCACCTTTAGCCACGCCCATTGCACTAGCCTGCAGTTATCCCTACTTAAGACTGCCATGTTTAACACAAACAAGACTCTAGAGCAGAAGGTAAAGACTAGTATGGCATCATCAATATCATAGTTTTACTTTATTTATTATAGTGTTACTATCATAGTGTTCCTGTGGCTCAGTGGTAGAGCATTGCGTTAGCAGCGCAAAGGTTGTGGGTTCGATTCCCAGGGAACACATATACTGACAAAAATATGTATAGCCTGAATGCACTGTAAGTCTCTTTGGATAAAAGCGTCTGCTAAATGCATAAATGTAAATGTGATATTATATTATTATACGACCGTCAGAACCGCATATATATAGCCGAACTGACGCCTTTACATTGTCAGGATTCACAACCGCATTCAAAGCTGCGCTGAATGACCGGAACAGCACGGGACAACGAGTTGCCTATATAATCATGACGGGTTAATTCACTCACAGTGAACTGAGAATGCAGTCATATGTGCATTTCTATTGACCGTATCACTGCCCTGTAATTCTTTCTTTTTCTTTCTTCTTTCCTTCCATTTTCTTTTTTATTAATTATTTTATTTTTTCTTCTTTTCTTTTTTTTTTATTGTTATTTTCTTTCTTTCATTTTTATTAATTATTTATTGTTATTTCCTTTTCTCTCTTTTCTTGTTATTATCTTTATTTCTTGTTATTTTCTTTCTTTGTTGTTGTTGTTATTTATTTTTTGTAAAGTATTAATTATGAGAAAACATTTTAATAAAATAAAAGATTAATAGCTGAAGTTACTGTTATTATTTATTGATAGTTTAACTAAAGAATTAATAAACCGATGAGAAAACAATAGATTAATTGGAGAAAAAAAATCGATAGATCAGTCGACTAATCGAAAAAATAATCGATAGATTAGTCGACAATAATAAGAATCGTTAGCTGCAGCCCTGCAGTAAACTCAATAGCGGAAAGGCAGCGCTATCCTGCAAGTATGGCGGATAAACAAAGCAGTTTCCCAGAACTCAAAGCGGCGTTACGTCACATTCTCATGCTCTATTTTGTACTGCTTAATATTCACAGACACTAGTCCATATCGCATTTTGTTGTAAGTGTACTGACCTACTTTTGATTTATTCATCCAAAATTTGACAAATTCTGTGACATTCCGCACTATACAGTAAATTCCATTTTTATGACTGTATTATTCCACATAATGCATTGTATCTTGAGGTAGTTGGCAATCTCGAAGACTACTAGCTTCCAAAGATGGTCAGTGGAGAGAGAGACCGTCTGGTTTTCAGTGGCTCGTCTACTTTAGCATGAGGCCAGTGCTGATGTGTCTGCAGTGTCTTGTTCCTTCTTGGTGTTTAACTCATGAATTAATGATGATTTATCTTCCTGGAATGGCCGTTCAGTCCCTGTTTAACTTCTCAAATCTCTTCTCTTTGTTCCACTAACAGTGCTGGTCCCAAAGGAGACAACATCTATGAATGGAGGTCAACTATTTTAGGACCACCGGGCTCTGTGTATGAAGGAGGGGTCTTTTTCCTTGACATTGCATTTACACCTGACTACCCATTTAAACCACCCAAGGTAAGAGCAAAGAAATATCCACGGCATATGAATATGCATTGAACTTAGGAGATGAATGATATGGGTTTTCAATGACAACTGAAGAGCAGGGCTGCAGATGCCAAATGCACACTTTCTGAGATATAGATTTTAGTGCTGCCAAGCGATTAATCGCATCCAACATAAGTGTTTGTTTACATAATATATGTCTATACTGAGTATATTTATTATGTGTATATATACATACACACATATAAATATAGATTTAAAAAATATTTATGTGTATATATTTATATTAATATAATTGATATTATATATAAATATTTTAAATGTATAAACAACATTTTTCTTACATACATGCATGTGTGTGTAATCATATATACATAATAAATATACTCGGTATACACACACATTATGTAAACAAACTTTTATTTTGGATGTGATTTAATCGTCTGACAGCACTAATCTATTAATATTTATATATATATATATATGTGTATACACTGTACACACACAGTATACGCACACATGCCATCATACAGCCAATAAAAAAAATTCAACTCTTTCTGCAAGTTATATTTATGCCAGTAAGTGGTGACAAGTGAGTCTCCGATGAATGAGTCACTGACTCCGATTTAACTTTCTGAGTGACTCACTGAATCATTCATTTGATTTATTTAAACATATCAACATTTTGACTTAGTTTGAATCTATTTTATTGGCGATTAAATAACATTTAAAATGTAAGTTGCTTAATAATATCTTCTTTGTTGCACTATTGTTTAAGACTTGCAATTTTGCCGTTTACCTGTGATTAACTGCATGCTGATATTGCCAAAAGTATTGGGACACCCCCTTCTAATGAACAGGTTTTACTACTTCGGTAACTTCCATGAATAAAAATCTTAATGTTTAATCCGACTGGTCTCATGAGAACATGACGATATCCTCGCAAAATATTTTGCAATGTTTACATTAGAGCTGCACAATTAATCGTAAAAAATTGCGCTTGCGATCTTGATTCAAACACCCACGTGATCTTATTCCTGAATGGCAACGATTCAGCTATGTCTGTTAAGACCGTTTCACATCACGAGTGTCAGTGGAGCGTGAGAAGCATGTTTTGTAGCTGCCCATGTTGATGAATCAGAGGGTCGGCCATCATCACGTATCATCACTTTTATTTTAAGTCTAAAAATCTCGTTCTCGTGAACCCAGTCTCTCGTCTCGTGATAAGTGTCTCGTCACACCCCTTTTAAGCATATAATGATATTCTAGGGAATTGTTTGGCAACAGTTTGGACAGAACCCTTTTCTATTCTAACATGACAGTGTCTCTGTGTATAAGACAAGAATCAAAGAGAAATGATGATTCAGTCAGTGTGGAAGAACTTGACTGGTCTGCAGAAAGCAGCTGAACACCTCTGGTGTGACTTTAAATGAGCCAAAAACTCATCACCAAACACCAATGACTTGTACATATGGGTACAGTCATCTCAAAACTGTTGCAACAGAGGCGGAAAAAAAAATGAATAAAAAAAATAACAAATTTCCATCTTTGTTTCCACAGTTTTGGAAATGCCTTTTTCTGAAGAAGGGGGTGTGCCAGTACTTTTGTACATTGGTGTTTGGTGATGTTTTTTGTTGTTGTTGTTTAATGTATTTGTTTTATGTTATTATGTTTCTGTATGATAACATGGGTAATTCATACTGAAAATTATTGTTAATGGGTAAAAATGTAATTAATGCTGAAATATTACAAGAATTATTAAAAACTGCAGCACTTATTACTACTTACAGCAGTTCAATTTGATTCTATTACATTTCTACTTCCTCCTTCAAATAACTATTGCTACTTCAGTTCAGACTCAGAAACTGAATTGGAATTGAGAACCTTTTTTCTGTCGGTGCCTTAAGGGCAATTTTCCCAGCAGCACGGTTCCCCGGGGCCCACGTGTCTCTGTCATTGTCCTTTAACACCGCTTCCAATCGGGCTCTAGACCCCATGTAAAGCAGGATGTTCATTTCGAGACGGCCTCGTTATGTCCCGTATGCGTTTGTTCTCCGGGCTCTTGTGGGTTTGTAGGTAGACAGGATAGAGGAAGTCGTTCTGGTGGCAATTAAACTGTCATGAATCTCAAGGCAAGGAATGTCAAGGTCCATTAAAGGTTTGCCCTGAAAGCCTCGGGCTCTTGCACAGATGTCTCGCACAAGTTTCCTGCGTATAAGATACTTTAGTGTAACCTCAGATATGAACTACAGCAATGGATTCAGGTGGGGAATTCATGCTGTTGTTCATTTGATTAAAAATGATTTGTTCAAACAATGCAACACATAAAATTAGCCATTTGCATTGCACAGTTACTCATCTCACTGGCCAGTTTGTTGTGAAGATATCATATACTAACCGTGATTTGGTGAATTCATCCCTCCACCATGATCCAGACACCTGATTTGGCTCTTTACATGGCTGAAAGTTTATTTGACTACATCACACATCTACATATATGGCTGCTTTTAATGCTCTTCTCCATCTTTTGATGAATTATGCATCTGTTTTCAATACATTTCTGTTTATCGCTATTTAAAGCAACAACAAAAAAAGTAAATAAAATAATTGCATTACTTTAGACATTTAAAAAGTGCAGTGTACAATTTAAATGAAAAATTAATATTATTTGTGTTATTAGCGGTAGTGTTATTTTAGTGTCATTGATACTATATTAGCTTTAATTCATATTTGTTTTCATTTTAGTTTGTCCTTTTTTTGTGTCTGTCATTTTTTATATTTTTTGTTTTTATTTTCTGAATCATTTATATAGTTTTACATTTTAGTTTTAGTTATTTGACTTGGGAAGTCATAATGGTTTGAGAGTTGGACTTGTAATCAATCGAAAGGTTGCGAGTTTGAAGTCTCGGGCCGGCAGGGATTGTAGGTGGGGGGGGTGAATGTCCAGCGCTCTCTTCACCCTCAATACCACGACTGATGTGCCCTTGAGCAAGGCACCGAACCCCCAACTGCTCCCCGGGCGCCGCAACATTAAACAGCTGTCCACTGCTCCGGTGTGTGGTGTGTGTGTGTGTGTGTGTGTGTGTGTTCACTGCTGTGTGTGGGCACTTTGGGGTAATTGCAGAGCACTAATTCCGAGTATGGGTCACCATACTTGGCTGTATGTCACGTCACTTTCACTTTAATGTTTTCTTGGCAACTGGCTGAAATAATTGTTATAAATATATATACTAACATGTATACAGTATTCATTTCAGTTTATTATAGCATTTTAATTTGTTCTTTTTTATGGTTTAACTATAATAACACTATAGCTTGTGGTTAGCATGCATGCTCTAATATATGGTGCACTAATATTGCTACAAATTAAAGATGGCAAAAAGACCTCACCTTCTTGTTGTTTGCAGGTAACATTTCGTACGAGGATCTACCACTGTAACATCAACAGTCAGGGTGTGATCTGTCTGGACATCCTGAAGGACAACTGGAGTCCTGCCCTCACCATCTCTAAGGTGCTGCTGTCCATCTGCTCTCTACTCACAGACTGTAACCCAGGTACGACTCTCATCTTCTGATCACGAAACACCGTCACATCATTCATGTCTGCAGCACAAACGGTGCGGGAGTTTATATTTAACGTAGAAATATGAAGACATTATATGAAACTGAATCATCTTATGGCTTAGTGTAAAATGTTGAAATTGAATTAAATATATGCACAGTGTGTTTTCAAAGTGAACTTTTAAACCAGCTAATGTCAAGCTCCCTGCAGTTTTCTGCCAAAATGAAAGCTTGATGATTTAACGTTTCAAGACATCAAGACAGCCATAAATAATAGTATTGCAATTTTACAGTTGTACTATAAAATATATATATAATTATTTTACAGAAAAATATTAAAATATTGTATGTAATATATCTTAGTTGTATTATTATTGTTATCATTATTAAACGTAGTTATTATTATGAATTATTTTCTTATTTAATAAGATTGTATAGTTAAAAATGAAAGTATTTTAGATCAAAATATTACAATATTTCATATAATATATTTTTTTAGCTAGTATTATTATAAAACTACTACTACATACAAATTAAGAAATGACATAACACAAAATATTGTAATTTTACTATAAAATAAAAACTAAATAAAAAAATATGATATATTATTGATGTACTTATGTAATAATAATTATTATTATATTATTGTCCCTACTAAAAATGTGTTTATTATTATTACAAAATTAATAATAACAATATAAAATATATTTTTGTTATATTGTTAAATAAAACAGTTTGATTATATAATATTCATAATTTGTTATTAATATATTTCTTAAATATTCAATTTTATTTTACAGTAAAATATTTTTGTGTAATTTATTTCGTTTAGATAATAATAATTATTATTATAGGAGTTTTTTAGAAACCGAAAACACATTTTCCTCAAATTGTGCAGCTGTAGTTAGAGCGGTGTTCAAATCATTAACCGTGAGTATGCGCAGTAGTTTAGCCCCTAAGCGGCAGATGAAATGTGTTTTTTATTCGGTCGATTAACGCACTGATGACCGCTCGCTCTTGTGTCCGCAGCGGATCCTCTGGTCGGGAGCATCGCCACACAGTACTTGACCAACAGAACGGAACATGACAGAATAGCTAAACAGTGGACGAAGAGATACGCCACATAAAGGAGGCGGAACAGTATCGCTCCCCTCCTCGACACAAACACACACTATATCCCCCTCAGCCCTACTGTGCCTCTACCTCTCCCCGTCTGCTGAAAGCACACTCACCAAGTGTGATCAACAATAGATCCGGCCCCTCTTCCTGTAGACCTTTCTGTGAAGAAACTGTCCTTTGTTCCTTGTTGACTTGAAAGCTTCTTTTTATACAAAGAGTAGATTGGGACTTTATTTTCCAATTATCTGAATGTTTGAATTACCTTAGGAGAAAAGGAATACTATTGTTATTATTATTATTATTATTGTCCTTCAACTTAATGTATGTATATCCTTTCTTTTTAAGTGGCATCAGGAACAAAAACTTTGTTTTTCTCATCACCGTATAATGTATCTCTTTCTTTTCTCCTCTCTCTCTTCATTTGTTAGAAGTCAGTAAGATTTCCATGCATGTAAACAGATGACCAGTCGCATCCTTTCAACTCCAAACCTGGCCCTCTTGTTTTGTTTGTATGTATTTTTTAAAGTCATGGCAGCCACTTGACGATAGGCTTGCTTGTGAATAAAAAAAAAAAAAGATGTGTACATATTGCTACATGCCACCTCTGGCCAGAATGGACTGTTGTGCACTTGCTTCATGAAAAACACCATAAATAAACACTGTGGCTGAATGGTCATTTCTTGTATGTAACACTGTGTGTTCAGTGCATGTGTTTTTCTCAAGTGTTACGCATGACTTCCTTCCTGTGCATCTGTCACAAGCACTTTAAACATCAGTCACACTATACTGCAAATCTTTATTCTTTAATAAAAATTGGGACATGTTTATCATTACTGTGTCTGATTGGCTTATCAGAAGTGTTTCCAAATTTGACAGCCTTGTCAACGGATGCACAGGAAATCATGCTTGAAAAGATTTGCTTTTCAAACACTTAAAATATTAACTATTGTGTAAAACTTTTAAAGTCAGCAATTCTACTGTATTTGCTGTCTTGAATTTGTATTATAATTCATATATCAGCATTATCTCTTGATATCAGCATCAGGCAAAACCAATATTGGTTAAGAACTAGTCATTCATTTTTAAAAATTGTCCGATTTTGTGTATGCTACATGCTGGTTTACCTCTATATGTCGCAAATGCAGGGATAAAAAACAGTTAGAGTTATCTCTTACACTTCAACGTCAACTTGTTTTATCTAATAAACGTGTCATGCAAGAGTTCTGGTAAATATTGTAAAAATATGAAAACATTTTGGCAGACATCTTTTAGTTAGCAGATCCAGTTCTCTAAGCAAAAGCGCCCTACATACAAGTTCAAATCATGCTTTATTTATTTATACAGATTGTGTTTTTGATTGGCTATTGTCATGTGTTAAATCAGTAAATTTGAGTAAACATTATTGGACATTCATTGGTAAAGCAGAGGACATGCAGAAGTTTCTTCTACTATTGTTATTGTTATGACAGTAAAATATTGCGTTGATTTGATCCTCTACCTGTTCTGCTGAAGATCTGTTCTGCTGAATCTCTGCTTGAGGAGACACTCGACTGATCAGATCAGATTCCCTGGAAGAAAAAGCAGCTTCGCTTTGACTTTTACTCTGACACTGATCACACTGATTATGACTTTTAGAAGTGGATTTCATAATCCAGACAAGGTTCTTAACACTTGTGTGTTATTTGTAATTAAATATACTGTGACGAGTCGGCTGCCTCCCCCTAATTATCAGCATCTCCCCGTCCCTTAATCGCCGCCCTTCACCAGGCTCCCGACGGGAGTGGTGTGTGAGAGAGGGGAGGGCGCTGAAACAGCCAGGTCTGGCGGCGTGTGATGAGGCACACCTGAAGTGAATGGAGCCTCATCACACGCCGCTGTTATATGCCGAGTGCGCCTCTCCTCTGGAGACCGGTCTCTTCCCCGTGCATGCACGCTGGTGTCCTCGTGGGTCCAGGAAGGGAGCGTGGGTCCAGCGTGGAGGGACCGCACCCGCGAGACGGCTGACCGCACCCGCGAGACGGCTGACGGGCCAGGATGCCGGGCCGTACCCCTGGACCCGAGAGAGGGGAAACTCCGCCCCTTACCTGGACCCTTCCTTCCAGAACACTGCCCCTCCTTCACAACCCGCGTAGCACGACGAGGACACCAGATCCCCCTGTTTATTTTGGACACTTCATCCCCTTTGGACACTATTTTATTATTTCTGTTGAATAAAAGCCTCTCCGAGGCCTGACGCCACACCCACTGTGTCTGTCGTTTGCTCCTCCCGCCACAATACACACACACGTAATGGACTTACTAACATTAGTCTACTCGAAAAGGGGGCATGTTGTCACACTAGAGTTGAAAATGTCCATAAAAGTGAAAGTTTTCAGTAGGCCTAACTTTAAGGTTTGTGAACATACAGAAATTTAAATAAATAAACGCACCCTGAATTGTTTGTTTTCATAGTTTGTAACTTACACTCGACTAGACAACGGTGTTACTTATTTTCAGTCAGTTTTATCGTCATAACTTACAAGTGTTTGTATTCTTCTTTCCACCAAAATTCACTTTGCCAAAGCAAATAGGCACTGAAGACGCGTCATTATAGTAGTTATTGAAGATAATTTACAGATATGTACTACACCAAACTAGTCAAATAGACTAAAAGCTATTTTTAGATGAGCTACAACGAATAAAACGCACAACAGCAGTTCTGCTTCTGATTGGACGAGCACCTGAGACCGCAGCGCGCCGTTGCTGTGTTGCTTAGCAACTAGTGATGGGAAGTCCGGTTCTTTTCCGCGAACCGTTTTTTTCGGTCAGTTCGTTTCAATAAACCGGTTAAAAAACGGTTCGTCTGTGCTTTTACGCCCTAACGTAATGACGTCATCCACGATGACGTAATGATATAATCTATCGTCCCGGGCTGGAATGAAAATACACATTCAAATATATAAGTTAAAGTCAGTAATCATAACTTCAGTCAGTTAAAACATCATAATCATGATCTTTAAAGTTTACAATTAAGTTTTGCAAGCACCCACCCAAATACGTACAGGCAGTGATGTGCATACCAGGATTTAAGTCTTGAGTGAATAAATTGTCATCGGGCAGAAACCATAATCCATCTACTATAACATATTATAATCCGATTAAAGACAAAATCATTTAATGTGAATCTGTTCTTGGACATTGCAAACGACAAAAAATACATGCAAAAACGTTTGTTTATTCAATACAAACACGTGTTTACTATTCTACATCTTAAAATCCCAAGTGTCAGAACGCTAACATTATTAAAACCTCATATTTTAGCGTTCACCACGTTACTGCAGACTAGTTGGGAAAGTGATTGTGCCTTTAATCTTGAAGAAACTTAACATAACGATTTCTGTTTTAAGCAGTGCTGGTGCATCGTGGCAACACAAATAAGCACAAACTCTAGGAGCTTTCAACAGCTTTTCAACACGCCTATAATTATAATTTAATACTTACAATGAACAGAGACGTGGTCTGCAGCCTGCGAAATCGCGCTTCTCCTTTGAGCTGTGTAATTGACAGCACTCTGATCCAATGGCATCGTATTCGGGAACGGATTGGCAGTGAACCAGACAGAGAGCAGGTGTGTTCTACTCATAGGTTCTACTTCAAGCGACGGGGGCACGCCCCTGCTAAGAACACGCCCCTGCTAAGACACGCCCCTGCTAAGAACACGTCCCTGCTAAGACACGCCCCTGCTAAGACACGCCCCTGCTAAGAACACCCGTTAGCTGTAAAAACAGTCTCGTCGTAAAAAAAAGTACGTTAGCTCGTCGTTTAAACAATTAGCGTAACCTATAATTTTACATCGTATGATCTCAGTTTACATCAGTCAAAGGTTATCACTCACACAATGTCGTTATGCCGGTTCACAGAGATAAGATAGGGAACATTGGTATGTATAGTTAGTCAGGAGTTCAGAGTTCATTTACGATGTAAAATCATATGATAATGACTGAAGTGTCTTGTAAATTCTGCAGACTAACCTTTCACACATATTACTCACATCTATCAGCTGTTGCGGATTTGAATGATGAGCAAGTACTCAACACATGTCGAAAGGTTGGCTAATCATTGTGAATTTGACACCCCGAAATCATTCAATGTCAAGCTTCGCCGCTTTCTCCAGTTAAGCCGTGACGTTATCTGTCGATTGATTCCTTCATTAATGAGCTCGTTTGGTCATTTAGTTAACGCTGTCTTAAAGGAACAGTTCACCTTAAAATTCAAAGAATTCATTTATTTCCTCATCATTCATTTTGTCAAGCTAAAAAAACACGTTACGCTAGATGAATATTCGTGCATATGACTTGTAGTAATATTCTATATTCACAACATTGTGTGGAACTGATGTTAGGCTACATCTTTTATTTTAATTGTATTATAATAACACAATACCACTAAAACTAAAAGTATTTTCAGTAATTAAGATAAATATGAAATAAACGAGATGAAAAAATCGTTAAAAACTAACTGAAATTAGCAAGATTAAGAAGTACTACAATTACTAAAATTAAAATTACATAAAGCTATTTATAAATATTTAAAAGTAATAAAAATGACAGAATCACATAACAAAATACTAAAACATATAGCCTACTGAAATGAAAAATAAAACCTAATTCAAAATATTAATAGATTATAATAATATATATAACATTAAAATAAAACATTACAAATTTGATTAATGGCCTATAAATATTGCAGAATCTTATTTTACACCTTCAAAATCTTATACTTTTCAGGTTTAAAGGGGAGAAAATCACAGCTTTTCAGGATAGCCTCAGCCATTTAGACTTACATATATATTTTATTATTATTAGCATGCATATTTAATAATAATTGTGATTCCAACAATGCTTAGTAAATGTAAAAAAGATCCGATCAGTAATATTTGTGGTCCCAATCTGACATCTATATTTACAGATGAGCTGTTTAAACAACCCAGAGTCATGATAACAGCAGCTTTTGAGAACAAATCACCTGTTTTCCATGTATTCGCTCGTGTGAGGATGACTGTAGAGGTCTAGTTTGTCCACTAGATGTCAGCAGATGACTGTCTGTTTACAGAGACGTGTCTCAAAGGAACATAATACAGCCTGTAACAAAAGGAACAAGATTAAATCTCTGTAAATATATAAGCCATCCTCTGTAAGGGTCGACTGCTGTCTGAGATATATGGATTATGTGGTCATTTATCTGAGATAAGATCAAGATCTGGTTAATAACTCATAGATTAAATGACATGCAATAGACCTACTGAACCAAATGCTATATTTAGCAGCTCATCTGGGGCACTTAACCACTCCTTCCCTCTGCTTTTCTCGGGTTTGTACAGCACAGGACGTTGTGTTCTTCGAATCAGTGATCTGGCAAGAAAACAATGTTCAGAATGTGCAGGGTGTACGTTACATAATGTGCCTTTCAGCTTGGAAACCACCAATTACATTTATGACATCTGTTACATAAGCATCATAACCATATTTATGATCCTGTCATATATGGGTCATATACTCTTTGCTGTCCAAGCAGTGAAAACCGTATAGTTAAAACAGTATTTTACTGGTATTTAACTACTTTGCAAAGCAGATTGTGTTTATTTGCAAAACACTGGATTTGTTTGTATAATTTTATCACACAATTCGCTCCAGAACAGTTTAACAATTATGTATTTAAACAGAAACGTTTTACCCTTAAAATAAAGCGTGGTGCTTTATCGACTATTTACTCAAGCCACAAACACACTTGAGCGATTGTAATGTTACCATATTTAATTGTACTGTTTTAATTGTGTATTTAAAAGTCTGTTTTCCTGTGTTTCTGAAAGTAGCACACAAGTAAATCACGAATCAAGGCTGCATAATAAGTTGTTTTTAGTCATTTGATTATATTGTTTATTCACACTGAGTCAAGTTTACTCGTCTCCACAAGGACGAATGACCACAGCTGTGAACAAACCGTACCGGTTGATACGGTATAATGGATGTTGTCTCCAGTTCACTGGAGTGATTTGATTGGTCGGTGCTTGTTCTGGGTAGTTAGATGGGGTTGGGCAAAATTCATGGAAAGAACAGAATGTTTCGAGGGAATTTAACTTTCCACGCCACAACAGTTCAGTGCTTTTTTCCATATAAATGTCTTTCTTTCAAGACTGTGTGTGTGTGTGTGTGTGTGTGTGTGTGTGTGTGTGTGTGTGTGTGTGTGTGTGTGTGTGTGTGTGTGTGTGTGTGTGTGTGTGTGTGTGTGTGTGTGTGTGTGTGTGGTGTGTGTGTGTGTGTGTGTGTGTGTGTGTGTGTGTGTGTGTGTGTGTGTGTGTGTGTGTGTGTGTGTGTGTGTGTGTGTCCCAGACAACTTTGAGTGGGTTTTAGACAAACAGAGATATATTTAGAGAGATAGATAGATAGATAGATAGATAGATAGATAGATAGATAGATAGATAGATAGATAGATAGATAGATAGATAGATAGATAGATAGATAGATAGATAGATAGATAGATAGATAGATAGATAGATAGATAGATTTATACCTTGTTATTCTGCTTTATTTATTTGGCTCTTTTGTATTTGCAAGTATTTTGTATTTGAAAGTCGAGTTTTTCTTTGCAAAGCAGATTGTGTTTATTTGTATAACACTGGATTGTTTGTATAATTCTGTCCCAAAACTCGCTCCATACGGTTCGCCATAGCGCCGCATTACTCGTCCCTGGCCCTGCAGCTATTTCGAAGGGGGAGGGGCGTTCCAGAAAAACACCATGTTCCCTGAATCGCGCCTCACGTTGCACCGCCTCTGTTCGGGTGAAAGTGTGTCACTGGGTTAACGTGAGTCGCGCACCGAGGGGCGGAGCCTCGGACGAAAACACGAACCACAGAACATCGCGTTCTGAGTGCTCGAGCGCAGCCTGGGAGTTCCGTTCCATTGTGAGAGACGCTCGACGCTGACGCATCTGAACGCACACTGACTGACCTGAGCTGCTCGACAGACCTACAGCGTCCGAATCAAGCTGGAATTACTACTGACCACCTGAATTACAGATATCAAGAGCCTGAAGACATGCAATCAATAAAACAAGGTAAGACAGTTTAGTATTATATAGCTTATAATCGTGTGTTTAATTCAGCATTGTACGTATTTAACATGGTTTGAAACATTACTTCTGTTATGTAAAGAAGTGTTTACAATTGCAATATTTTACCGCGCTACAATGATGTATTATTTTGATAAATAGCATATAGGATTTCCACTGCCATGGAAAAACTTGAAATATTATTAATATTAATATGGATGTGATTTCTACATATAGACGTGTTACAATGATGTTATTGAAGTCACTCACATTTATTGGCAGTTAAAAATATTTTTTTTTAGCTGAATCCCTATAAAACGGGTTATTTCATTTAAAATCTTCTTCCTCCTTCCATCTCTATTTGCATTTATTGCTGTATTTATGGTTTTAATGTACATTTAAGCTCGACCTTACTGATTTAATGATTTATGTGTACGTTTATTAATGTAGTTTAGCTTCTGTTATAGCTATATATATATATATATATATATATATATATATAAATGAATATGAGACATCAAACAGAATGTAAATGTAGGCTTAATGCATAAATATATTATTGATGCACAGTCTATATGTCATCAAATTAAAACATGTTTAAAATGATTTGAGAATGAATTAGTGTAGTTTTGCACGGATTCATCGGTCAGATAGTGTGATTTAAAGCAACTCTGACACTCTTTCCACTGCTTACATGACAGTGCTGCTGCGTAGAGCGCGTCAAACTGGATGTGGGTTAGGAGTGCCAGCCCGTGACGTCACGCGCACTCTGTACTCAGTGTACTAGATAAAGCTCGAGCTCACATGGCTCTCGTAGCCTAGCCGTGTGCCCGTGTGTACTAGGACTCGAGGCTCCGCCGCTGATTGGCCGTGACGTGCGTGGTGCATAGTCTCTGATTGGTCGAGGCGAGAGGATTGTGAAATGTAGCACACTGCCCTGACGCGAGACTCACTGCAGTACCACGTGAGCTGGCAGCAGACAGCTTGTGACCTAGATATACTTCCCGTACAAAACATTGAGAGTCCACGTGTGGGTGGGTCTGAGAAACTCGGGTTTATTGCTGGTTAGGTAACCTCCCTTGTCCATTAAAAAAACACACACATTTTTGCTTACTTTTGTGAATGCACAACTGCTTACTGTAATAAATCCAGTTATTAATGTAGCCTACTTGAACAGTTAACTACTATTAAAATATCATATTTATATATCTTTAGACTGCTTATACTGCTCACAAAGTGATGGAATCAAATTGCACAGCTTTGATTGTACTTTAGATGTTCATAATTATTATTATAATACGATATTAGTGTTACTGGTTAGTGTAATTAAACATAATACTGTGCAGTTTCATTCATCTAAAAATAGGTCATGAGCTGTTCAAAATGAGGAAGTTCATCCAACATGTGCACTGCAGAAGATTATATAATTCTACAATTGTGTCAAAAATAACTCTATATGCCAGCATATTTGAGTGACTTCTTCATACCAAGATGACCAGCTCACCTATGGAAATGAGTTTATATAATGCTCTTATCCAGTATGTGAATGAATACAGCGAAGGTTGAATTGTATCACGAGTGAAACAGATTTTGGAACATCATTAACTGTAATGTGATTCGTTAACTTTTGGTTTTTGACTGTTGTTTGTCCTTTTTATCAAGAATTTTCGAAATTTTCATTCTGGAATGCATATTTGAAATCACTTTGTACATGTTTTGTATTGTGCATAACTGTTAATAGTTTAATTTCATTTTTAGAGTGTGAATTTTTTTGCTTATTTTAGTACATTAACTTCAGCTAAAATAAAATGTCTTCTTGGCAACTAGGTGAAATAAAAAAGTTTTAAGTTTGATTTTTTTTATAAATGTGCAAATTTATAAAAAAATGTTTTTAATTTATTTTCATTTTAGTTAACTGATCAAAATATTGTAATTTTATTTAATTTTAATTTTTACGTATTTTAGTACATTCACAAACTAAAATGAGAAATGTTGGCAACTAGGTTAAATAAAACAAAGCTTGTTTGTTTTCATTTCATGAAAACGTTTTTATTTTATGGATTAAGTTATATTAACCTGGTTATTGTTACTTTTATTTTACTGTAACTAAAAATGTCATTCTAGACAATGCATATTCAATTTCAAGTTTAGTGGTCACACACTTGTAAATGTCTTTTTTTTGAGTGTGTATTTTTAAAACATTCCCTCTTTTCCTCATTTCCAAGGAGGCGTGATAGCCTACTGCTCCTCAAGCTCCGCCCCCAGCCCGGAGTCCTGCATGAGTGACAGCTCTAACAGCCGCTCCCCATCATCCTCCCCGCCTCTGGCCATTAAACCGAGCCGCCTGCCAGACCTGCCCACCGCTGGACTGCTGTCCAAACACCCACGCGGACACGCTTCTGACAAGTCCCTCGCTGCCAAGAGCAGCATCACCAGTGAGTGAACGCTGAAGACGCTTATATGTGATTCAGCGGTTTCAAATGGGCAGGATTTGTCCACTGGGTATGACTAACTCTTACATGACTTTCCAGAGCTTAACGGGATGGTGCTGTTTTGTAAAGTGTGTGGAGACATCGCCTCGGGCTTCCACTACGGTGTTCATGCCTGTGAAGGCTGCAAGGTAAGGAAACACTTCTCTCAGTCAGGATCATCTTACATTTGGACTGTTTTCAAGCAGCTTTGGCACGCTCACAATGCAGAAACTTTCAGCCAAATTCTACAGCTTTGCATGTGTTAGTCAAGTCAAACTTTATTTGCTTTGCAGAGGATGCAACCCCAAAATGCATCATTGTTTTTCAACTTTATTTGTGCATCCAATATATTGTTTATGCATAGCTTAGAAATATGCATTTTGCACAATTTTTTTTTTTAGTTATCTCTTCAGTCACTAGGATTTGAAACAGCCTGTAATATTTCCAGATATGATATTTTCAAGAGAACAGTGTTGTTGTCAATGTTATTTCAGTATAATTGATACTATTACAGTTTGAATTCATATTTGAATACTATTATAGATTTTAATAATATTTTGAATTAGGTTTTATTTTTATCTTTTCTGTTTTCATTTTAATTTTAGTTCAAATTTTTGTGTCTATATAATTTCTTAAATTTGTATTTCAGTTTTAGTTATTTTAGTACATCAGGTTAAACTACATTAAAATTAGTAATGTTGCCTTGACAACTAGCTGAAATATATTTTATATTTATATTTAACTAATTTTATTTCAGTTAATATTTATTTTATTGCAAGTAACAGAAATGAATTTTATGGTTTTACTTTTAGTTAACTATAATAACCCTGCTAATGTTAACTAAAACAAACAATTATATATATATATATACATATATATATGTATATAAAGAAGGTGAAATAAAACAAAAATATTTACTTAGTATACTCTTACTTAAAAAAACACCTTGGCTAACTGAAATAAGTTAAAATAATAAAATGACTAATTATTAAAACAAAAACTGAAATAAAAAATGTAGCTATGAAATATAAATAAAACAAAAAATGTAATTAAATATCATTCAAAATATTATGTTTTTATATATATATATATTGCATTAATACATTTAATCTTTTTTTTTTACAGGGCTTCTTCAGAAGAAGCATCCAGCAGAATATTCAGTATAAGAAATGCCTGAAGACAGAAAGCTGCATTATTGTGCGGATAAACCGCAACCGCTGCCAGCAGTGCCGCTTCAAGAAGTGTTTATCAGTCGGGATGTCCCGAGACGGTGAGTTACAAAAACTTATTCCTAATGAGCTCAAGCGTTTGTGATGTGGACTAAGACTTTGTTTGTAGAAAAGTAGTCCGAGCAGAAGAACTAAATGCAGTGAATCTCTCTTCCAGCTGTGCGTTTCGGACGCATCCCGAAGCGGGAGAAGCAGCGGATGCTCCTGGAGATGCAGACGGCCATGAATAACATGATGAACAGCAGTCAGCTGCAGCACATGCTGAACGGCACCATCGACAGCAGCCAGAGCGACCCCAGCTCCTCCTTGCCGTCGCCGCCGGATTCACCGCGCTCCTCCTCCGATCTCTCCCGGGACTCGGAGTCAGCCGTCCCTATGGACACGGCCTCGTCCTGTTCGTCCGACAGCGGGGAGGAAGACGCGCTGAGCACCGTATCTCCGGCCGGCTCAGAAACACTCAGCAGCTGCAGTAAGGAGGAAGAGGAGCCGCCGCGGGAATGCTGGAGCCGCTGGAACGAGATCGCCGCCGTCGACAACAACCTCCAAACCACCGCTGGACCTTACAGGGAACATGTGACCGGGTATCACGTGACCCAGCAGTGCCGTCGAAGCCCAGCAAACCTGCCTTACCACACAAACAACATGAACACAGTCCAGACTGGACACCTGGTTAGTGACCTTCTGCTGTTTACACATCAATATTAGCAATACACACTCAGGATCCGTGTTGTTGTTAACTAAAACTTAGGCTAGAACTACTTTTTTATTATTGAAATAAAGATGAATTATTAGAAGAAAAACTTTTAAATGAAAATGTTACATTTTGCTTTGGCAACTAACACAACTTGACACAAAATAAATAAATGACAAAAGCACATACAATTAAAAAATGTAAATATAAAATCTAATTTATTGAGGACAAATTTTATGTTAAAATATTGAAAATATTACCAATATTACATATTATTTTCCTTTGAATATTTTTTTTTATCATTCTTAAATAATTGCATATTTTATTTTATATATATATATTTAATCATTTGTATTATTAACTTATTTTATTTAATCCATATGATTGACTTATTGTTTCTATATTCTTTTTATAGTTTATGTATTTTTTTATGATTTACTTCTCTAAACTATAAATACATTTATAGACAGTTCCTCTGGCTGCATTCATCATCTCGTTTTACATATTGGGTTTGCTTTGAATATTTATTAAATAATTTCAATAAATCTTATAAAACAATTTCATTATAATTTATTAATAAAATTGTTGTTTTTTCTTATTTAATATCATTTTTTTAAATTATAAATATATTTATAGACAATTTCTTTTTTTCATATTTTTTCAAGCTCAAAGCAGTGGGTTACGAGATTGTACCTCTGCAGGGATAAATTCCATATTATCTGAAAATGTGAATAAGAATTTGAATTTGGTCAAAAGAATGTTTCTTTGCTATTTTAAGTGACTCTGAAAGTGTACCTGGTGTAATTGGACTCTGTCGGTCCTCTCTCAGGTGTGTCCCATGAGCGTTTCCCCCTTCGTGGACCCCTGCATGCCCGGTCATGAAATCTGGGAGGAGTTTTCCAAGAGTGCCCAAGTGGATCCCGGGCTTTCTGAGGAGGCGGGTGGAGTCAAGTGGAAGAAGTAGGAGAGGATCCAAGGGGGGTGGACAACAAGTGTCAACCTCCTCAAGGGGGGAGACGAGGGACCAAGGCGGGCTAAAGCGTCCTCCTCAGACCACTAACGCTCTCCTCCGTCAGACCCCTAACGCTCTCCTCCGTCAGACTCCTAACGCTCTCCTCCGTCAGACCCCTAACGCTCTCCTCCGTCAGACTCCTAACGCTCTCCTCCGTTTCCTCCGCACAGGTGCTGATGGTGCGCTTCGTGTCGTTGTTCGATGTGAAAGAGCGGACCGTGAGGTTCCTGAGCGGCAGGAAGTACAGCGTGGACCTGCTGCGCTCCATGGGTGCCGGAGAGCTGCTCAACTGCATGTTTGAGTTCAGCGAGAAGCTCACGGCTCTGCAGCTCAACGAGGAAGAGATGAGACTCTTCTCCGCCGTGGTGCTGGTGTCTGCAGGTACGCCCTTCACAAACACAGAACGAGAACAATGACAAGAGCTAATTCAAAATATTAATAAATACTATAATAGTATACAATTAATACTAAAAATAACACGGCTAGGGTATAAGAGATGCTGTTACCTAGTGAGTCGTCCTGTTGTCTACTGCCTATATGGGAAGCTGTCTTCTAAGGCGGCATCAAAACTGAAACCAATTAACCAATACGAAACCATTTGGAATATAACGGGCAGCAAGTATTACAAATTACACATTTTAGTAATATTATTAATTGGTTATTTGGAATTTATTTATTTTTATATATGTATAATATTTTTATATATATATATTTTAACAATATCTCTGGCTCCATTCACCATCTTGGGGTGAATTTTGAATCATACATGTATAATGTATTTTATAATTTATATTTCTAATTTATTATTTATTTATTAAATTATTTTAATCATTTATAGTATTAATAAATTACTTATTTTTAATAATATTGTTAACTGATTATTTATAATTTATTTTTATTATTTAAATAATAAATAATTTCTCTACTTAAATTTACCATCTTGGGGTGAATTTTGAACTCTTTATTGATACATTGTTTTTAATAATTTATATGAATATATTAGCAATATTTTTTATAATTTAAATTATTATTTATAATATTATTTGAATTATATATATACTTGCAATTTCACCATCTTGAGTGAATTTTGAATTATTTATTTATTTATACTACTGATGTTGCTTTTAATAATTTTAGCAGTAATTCTAATAAAATAATGTTCTTTCATGCATTTACTGGTATTAGCGTCTGCAATCGCTTCTTTGGTGAAACTTATGAAACGTTGCATGTTTTCTCAGACCGATCGGCCGTCGAGGACGTAAGCAGCGTGGAGGCCCTGCAGGAGACTCTGATCAGGGCCCTGAGGAACCTGATCATGATAAACCACTCGAACCAAGCCGCCGTCTTCACCAAGCTGCTGCTGAAGCTGTCTGAGCTGCGCTCGCTCAATAACATGCACTCCGAGGAGCTGCTCGCCTTCAAAATCCAACCTTAAACTCTCTGTCTGACCAACCGGGGCTGTACATTCACTGAGTGTATTTAACTGGCTTTTTACTGTTTTGTGAATAAACACGCATTCGTAATGGTTCAGGTTTTAAAGCTATATTAGAGATCATCGTGATTTGCTCATCACGCACAAGCAAAGGTTGTCTGCGTTTCACATTTGTTTGTAAAACCCCAGAGTCTTCCTCGGCAGCGTATCATTCTTTCATTATGTGCAATAGCTGCTAACGCATGGCTATTCGTATCAGAGCAGCTTCATGTCGTATCTTGTCTAAAAGATTGATTATGTATATATATACACGATGTCATTTTTTTCCTGAATGTATGTGTGTTGCTAGCAGCATGTTAGCATCATTTGAACCTGTATAACAGGGGCAATGCTTTTGCACGAGGTGTCGATGAACGGGTGCATTCGGCTCCCCCGACACCATAATAACAGTGCCGAGTTGTAATTTATGAGCGGAGTCACTTTAAATGGCGTTTTTCTATACGTACAGAGAGGTGTTATTAGTCTTCCATTATGCAGCGGGAAACATGTATAGTGGACTTGAACAAAACTATAAAAGAGATGGAGTTTATTTATGGACGTTTGTACAGATTGCCTTATCGTTTTTCGCCACGGGGAACATTTGTTGTCTTTCTTCTCTGTAATAATCACGGAAACAGGGAAGCGATGTTAAAATCCCAGTTATTTTGGGATGCGCTGCTCCCGGTTTACTCTATGCATATGGAAACAGCTTGATAATATGGACATTTCTCAGCCTGTAACTGTACTACTCTCTCGTTCAGCTCTGGTGTGTCCATGGTTTTTTGTTTCCTTATAAAACAGTGCAGTATGTATAGTTGTGTATATCTATTTGAAATATATCATTATAAAAAAATCAATAAATATTTACTTGTCATTTACTGTCAGCCTCTTTATTGCACTTCATGTCTTTATCCGCTGATGAGCGGTGTATGGATCGACATAATTCTGCTAATTCAAGAATAGCATATGGAAATTATGCAGTGGTTATGCAATGATAAATGCCTCAGTTATAAAGAGTAGTATGTGGCATTATTATATCATGACCTCATTACGTTTCTTTCAGCAAGAGTTTATCCTAGAATGTGTTATTTGGATGTTTTAGGCTAATTAACTCTTCACAGTCTGGTTGAATTATTGGATGATTACAAAATGAGGTGCTTGATATCACTTTAGGTTTATTATACTCAAGCGCATTGCATTGTGGGATACAGTGCACAACACACTGAGCTGTTTAGTGTACATTTTACATTTAATAGGTCAATCAGAAAATGTGCATACTGTATATATATTTCAAACATTTTCCAAAATTATTTCTAAAATCGGTTAATGAGGAAAACACAGGATAGGATACAATCTGCAGAAGCATAAATTAGTTTTTTGTAGATTTTTAAAAATATTTTGTCAATGTTCTCTTATTTAAAAAAGTAAAACTTAAATTAAATTAATAAAATAACAGGTATAACTTCACAATTAGATTTCATTTGTTAACATTACTTGCTACATTAGTAAGCATTAACTAACCATTAACAATACTTAAAGCATTACAATATTACAGCATTAATTAATCTTCATTTCCACATTTAATACATGTTTTAATCAAATGTTGTATATTTTACCATTAATAAATGTACTGTGAACTAACATGAATAAACAAAGAACAAAACTATTTTTAATTAACTACCATTGACAAAGATTTATAAATGCCTTTTAAACGTTTATATATTGCTGTTGTGTTATATATATATATAAATCATTTAATGCACATTGTTAGGTAATGTTAACAAATGAGATGTTAACGTGAAGTGTTAACTAAAATAAATAAAAAATTGTCATGACAAATTTTGTCTTACATTTGATTTGTGTCCTAGAAATTCAGCAGAATATTAAATATTTCTCAATTCTATAAACTTTTTTTTACTTTATTTAGCAGGATTAAAGAGAACAATCAATGATTTTCTATGTGCTCTCAGGCTTTTGGACACCCCTGAACATGTACAAAATATAGAAAGACAACCAATGTCATTATACACACACACACACACACACACACACACACACACACACACACACACACACACAGACACACACACACACACACACACACACACACACACACACACACACACACACACACACACACACACACACACACACACACACACACACACACACACACACACACACACACACACACACACAACACACACACACACACACACACACACACACACACACACACACACACACACACACACACACACACACACACACACACACACACACACACACACACACACACACACACACACACACACACAAATGCTCTGAGTTTTGTTAAATCTACTTCCACCAATTTTAACATGGGTAGAAGCAATAAATTAATTTAGCTAGAAAACTAAAGTACTACTTTATATTGAAACTATATTTAATTCAAAGGTCTGTTTTGTGTGAATCTGTAAAAACAGTAAGGAACATCACACACACTAAAGTGCACAGATTCAAATGAGGTAAATCATCTATGTGCATGCACTGACTGTTATTGCAATCTAATATTGTGCCAATATATTTCAAATATCAGCACGTGTTCTTCAGATGCACGTAATCAGCTTATGATTCATAATGTCAGGTTGACCTGAGAGGCTGTCGCCGGGCAGACATGAGCCCTGCTGGGGGTCACGGGGATTGAGTTCGTCTGGTTCCCGCTCCTGTATCCGCGTCACTTCTGCTGTTCACAGACAGACAGACAGACAGACAGACAGACAGTCAATGACCGCAGAGGAAATCCAGCAGAAAACAGCTTCAATGCACATTACCTGCGCAGAGCCACGCTGTAATAGCCGTTCTCCTGCAGCACATCCTCCACCATACTCTGAAACATTACATTATACATTTACATATAGCAGACGCTTTTATCCAAACGACTTACAAATGAGGACAATAGAAGCAATCAAAATCAAGAAAAGAGCAATGACATGCAAGTGCTGTAACAAGTCTCAGTTAGCTTAACGCAGTACACATGGCAAGGTTTTTCTTATTATATAATAAATAAAAAGGAAACAGATAGAATAGAAAAAGAATAGAGCAAGCTAGTGTTAGAGGCATTTTTGCTTTTTGTTAATTGTATAATAAATAAAAGAAAACAGAAAGATTAGAAAAGCTAGTGTTAGTTTTTTATTAGTATATATTATATGACATACTTGAGAAAATATTACATTCACAACTTTGAGAGATGGAAATCATATTAGTTATCATTAAGTGAACATGCTGTATGGGAAAATTTAACTAATTTCATTATTGGTTTGAGCTGATGTTCATTTTTGTTTGTGAGGTGCACTAAATTTTACAATGAAAAATTAACAATTCATTAATAAATATTGCAGATGTTTTATCATTTTTACTTCCAATATTTGTTTTTACATGTTTTTCTGTACATATTCATTTAAATGATAATCAACTTTTCATGTGTCCTCAATATTTATTTTAAAGAATTACAAATACAGTAAGGGGGTACTTAAAGATCAATAATAATAATAACAAATCAAACTTTAGAAATGTTAAATAATAAAATAAAGCATAGCACCATTTCACAGATTTCTTATTTTTCAAACATGATACAGAAAGTCATTGATTTTGATATTTCTGAAATTCTGTCTTTAAAATTAAAAACAAAATGTTATTTTCCCTATATTTACATTTCTACTTTAGCTAACAGAAGTATCAGATTAATTATGCTCAATACCACTTTCATTCTGGTCTTTTAACTAATAAAAGCCATTTCTGAATGACATCATCATCCAGTGACATCACTTTGGAGGGAAAACAGCAGCACAAATGTCAGTAAGTATCATTACTGTATATGATTAATTACTCATGCTGGTTGTTCAAATGACAGAAATCAGTATTAAAATGATTCATGCATTCATTCATGCAAGTTCAAAAGCGTTAAATAAATATCCCACCTGTATGTCCTCATAGGTGAGTCCATCTTGAAGACTGGTGTAACCTGGTTCCCCTACAAAATGATTTAGACAGATTCAGTGGCTTTTGTAAAGCTTTCAAATGAAAGCAAGGATAGAAATGTACAGTGAGGAGTTCCACCTCCACGGTTTTCCGCAGTGGATGGGTCTGAACTCAGAGACTGGATCATGGACCACCACTCTCTGCTGGCTGAAGACATCTCCACCAGCTCCTGGCTTCCTTGAAGAACCTGAAAGGTTTGAAATCAAAGGTCTGAAAACACATTTCAACTCAAAGCACAATGAAATTAACACATTTTCTGCTGACGTTCACTATAATGACCACAAGGTGGAGTTGATGCACCTTTTCCACCATTAACCCTGTAAAGCCCGACATTTGAAATAATAGTCAGATTAGATTTTCTTTTCTTCAGATAATATTTTAAAATATCAAAATAAAATAATACTGATAATATTTGATACATCAGGTTTTAATTGCTCAGTTATGATAAAGTGAGAATATGGAGCTCATTCGCAAAAAGGAAAAACAGCTCAATCTGATTCAGAGGCTCAAACGGAGCAAAAATATGCTATTTGCAAATGCATATATATATATCTTTATTTGACCCTCTAACTCTAGCACTCTCTATTCTAATGTTATTTTATCTAATCTGTCTTTTTTTTTTTTACACAAACATTTGACCCTCTATCAATTGCATATTTATTCTCTAACTGCTAGCTTTTCTTGTAAAACTAACACTAAGTTTCATTTTTCAATATTTTACATACTCGTTTTCTAAAAAAACCCATAAAAAAACAACTTCCTACGTGTACTGCGTTAGGCTAACCAGGACTTGTAATAGCACTTGCATGTTGTTGCTCTTTTGTTGGTTTTGATTGCTTCTATAATGTCCTCATTTGTAAGTCGCTTTGGATAAAAGCGTCTGCTAAATGACTAAATAAAATATATATATATATATAGATAGAAGTGTAAATAATACTCTTTGAGAGAAGCAGCCTATCAGCGGAAGTTAAAAACAACTAGTAAGTGTATTTACTTGTCTCATTAGTGTTTAGCGCAGTTGTTGTTGTTGTTGCTAGGAAACGCTTGTTTTGTTTACTGTGTGGAGACGTGCTGAAATCGCGTTTGGTCTCGTACTGTATCGCGTCCCTTGTCAGTGTCGTGGCTTGCTTGGCCATTTATTGTGATTAACAGGAAATTGTGTTCAGCTGAATTGGAGTAGTATTTTGTTAGATGGGTATAAAAAGCTTAGTTTACCGCGGCAGCCGGTGAAGACCGAAGAGTGTAAAGACCATCGACACTTTTTATTTATCCTCTTTCTTACTGCTTGTTTCACTTCTGTTTTAGTTTTTATAACTAATTCTTACTATGTGTTAGTTGTTGTTTGTTAGCATGTGTTTTTGACAGTGTTCTTTTTTTAGGATTACTGATAACTACTGCCGTTTGATTTATCTATTTTAATTTTACATAAATTATGTATGAATTTCATATGTCTTTATAGGTATTTACTTTAGTTTTAGTTTTAATACATTGTATTTATTTTAGTAACGTTACTTCAACATACTGCATGGAAATGAAATACCATATATATATATATGGGTGTTTGGCTTAGTGTCATGTTAGAATCATTTTATACTCATACCTTTGGTTGTTTTAATATTTTGAAATGTTTTTAGCTTTATTTTTTGTTTTCATTTAAATGTTAAGTTTTGAAATGTTGTTGTATGCATTTGTCATTTTATTTAATTTCTCAATTTTCTTAAATGTGTGTGTATATATAGTATTTATAGACTTGTAACTTATAGTTTTAGTTACTTTTTCTTATTTGTAAGTCGCTTTGGATAAAAGCGTCTGCTAAATGACTAAAAAGTAAAAAAGTAAAAAAGTAATATATATATATATGACCAAAAATTTAGATTTGGTACTGTAACTGAAGCTACGGCTTTTACATGATGCTGCTTAGTGTCAGTTTTAGTACATGACGACAAACAAAAATGATTGCTGTTGCATTAAACAGAGGGAGCACCTTATTGAGCTCCACCTTCAGATTGTACGGATCACTTCCGTATGTGAACAGAGGTTTCTTGAAGCGTTCGACTGCCCGCTGCTTCAAGCTGTTTTGTGGAGCTGGAGGGAGCTAAAAACACAAAACATGATTTAAAGAGACTGAAACATTCTGGAAAATGCCTGAAAACAGACTCTAACGCACCTGAGTTATAAATATAATCTTATGCAGAAGTTCAAGAAGCCTTTGGTTGGGATCATCAATTTGTCGAACTTTTCTCTGAGATAAACAAATTCCCGCCGATGCTGTGAAACAAAAGACATTCCCTGGTGGTTTTAGTTATTTAACCTTAAGTGTGAGGACACTGTTACTTTTACAAATACTATATTAATGAGTCAAAATGAAATCATATCATATTTGTGCACGAAACAGAGACTTTTTACCTGGTCGTGCTTTTGCTTTTTGACAATCCGCACTGCCAAATGCAAAACAGAAAGATTTGTTTTTTTTTACATGGGATCATTAATGCCATTCCTTTAATAGTGTAAAAATAATAAAAGACAGAAAGAGCATAAACTCGCCTAAGTATGTTCATCTCATCGGAAGATTTCGCTCTGACATTCCCAGACATTTCTACACATTAAGAATGCAAAAACAAATCTTAATTTAGCAAATTAATTATTTACCTCCAGCAACAAGTGCATAAATGACTGAAATAACTTTTCAAGAGGTCATGCTGAACACTGTTCAGTCCTAAAATGAATTTAATATATATAAATATATATATTTGCCTAGAAACACACTTTACACATGTTCAGTCTTGTGCTCTGCGGTGGTAACAAACCTCAGTACACAAGAGGGCGCTAGAGTTTTACTTCTAATATATGTGCCATTAAACCAAATGTGTTATTATTATTAGCTACTACAAAATCTAAATATGTAGCAACATTTAATCTTCAGCTTGCATAGCTAGAAGTATTTGTGTTTACACATTTGCATTGCATGTTGAATGTGCTCTAACACAGTTCGCTAACAGCAATAATCAAATGCTAAAGGCATTGAAATGCTTTTGTAGAGTATTACAGGGAAACTCTGTCACCTTGGCTTTGCTTCTGTTCTGCTCCACTTGCTGAAACAGATGCAGAAGTTTCCAAACTCTGAGCCTGTGATCCATCTTGTTCTTTGCTCTGAATCCAAAACATTATTATTATTAGCTGACAGACAGGTTATAATGATGAATAATTGTCCAGTAGTTTTCTGATCTAACCGGCTGCAGTGGGCCGCACATCCTGGTCCTGTTACTCTCCAGGAAGTACTTCTGTGCTCTCTTCCTGTCTCGTTCCGCTCGTCTCTCCAGTGAATTATAGGATGCACAGAGATTGTCCACAAACTTCATCATTATATCTGAAATCCTGGAACTGACCTCGATGATGTCAGGACGCACGTCTGCGTTTGGAGTCAAGCACCTATCAAAAGACAAAGAGAACGCGTGCTGTAAAGGTGCTACATCTTCTGAAAACCAAGAAACTAAACTACAAAAACCAGGCTAGTGCACGGTTGATGCATGCCAGAAATTACAGGAAGCAACAAGACCACATTTCCCAGAATTCTCAGAGACAGAAGGCAAGAATCAAATATAGCCAGAGTATTAATTACAGACCTCATCCTCTTCTCTTCATTTTGTTAAAAAGACAGAAATAAATATGAAATCGTCCAACACCTTCATGTTTTACTATAATTCGTTTTTTATTGTTATTCTATAAAGTTTTTTTTTTTTTTTTTGCTTACCAAGGCTGCATTTATTTGCTAGAAAATAATGTAAAAATAATAATATTGTGAAATATTATTACAATTTCAAATAAATGTTTTTTATTTTAATATATTTTTATATACATTTAATATATTACATGATTTATATTTCAAATAAATGTGTTTTTCAGTTCTATTCATCGTATATTTATTTAATGTTCAACCATTTTCAACATGGATAATAATAAAAACATTATTAACAATTGAGCACCAATAATAATTGATAACTGAGCTTGAAATCAGCATATTAGAATGATTTCTGAAGGATCATGTGACACTGAAGACTGAAATAATGATGTTGGAAATTCAGCTGCGCATCACAGGAATAAAAGACCTTTTAACATATATTCACATTCAAAATAATGATTTGATATTGCGATTATATTTGACAATATTACTGTTTTTACTGTATTTCTGATCAAATAAATACACCCTTGGTGGGCAAAAGAGCAACTGTGAATCATACCATTTAATCATGTCAGAGACTCTCTCAGAGAAGGCTTTGTCTTCTACTGGCTCATAGACTGCTTCCACAATCTAAACACATGAAGAACATGAGCACGATCAGATCAAATCAACCTGAAAGAGTAAGAATGCATGACTTCAGTGAAAGACACTCTTCCAATGCATTGCATGATTTCTTCACTCTATGGTAAACCTTGGTAGCGAGCGAGAGCATGTTTGCGCTGTAGAACGGAGGCGTGAGGGTGACCATCTGATAGAGGATGCATCCCGCGGCCCAAACGTCTACCTTCTCTCCGTACGGCTCGTTCTTCACGATCTCTGGACTGACACGCAAAACACAAAACTCCTCAACACCTCAAACTCCAACACATGTTCACCTGGTTGTATGTGAGAATGGCAAAGTACACACCAGCAGTACAGTATTGTCCCAACCACTGACGTCAGCTTACTGTTCTCCTCTTTCTGTTTCGCAAGACCAAAGTCAGCTGGAAAAAGATTAGCTTGGTTATTATGTACACACTGTGCCTAAACCCCCCTACATATACTATATATATATAATGCTCTGGACAGATAAAAGTGATATTAACTCACTAATAGTGACTTTATCCCTCTCTCCGAGCATGATGTTATTGGGTGTGAGATCTCGGTGGATGATCCGTTTCTCATTGTGTAAGTATCTCAAAGCCAGACAGATCTGTGGAGGTTTCAGTATGAACTTATTTCACTTCTATTCATATTTTCCTTGTTCTGTTCAAGTGTCGAGCTCCTCACCTGTATGAAAATGTTCCAGACCCTCTCCTCGGTGAACGTCTGCCGTTTCTCTTTGAGAGAGCTGAAATGTTCAGCCAGAGGAGCTCCTTCTATGAGCTCCATCACGATGAAGAGCTTATCAGCTGAGACAGAGACAAAAAAAGGACTGTTTTCAATCATTTATTTTTATATGGGGTCAAAAAATATGAGAATACAATGAAAATCTGGGTTTTTTATTAATTATGCCTCACAAAAAAGTTTAAATATAATTTTTGGGTGTGCGTTTAAGAAGACTAACCAAATAATAAAACATTTTCACATTTCATGTGAATTTTCAAAATAGAATTTTCGATCAAATTCATTATTTGTAAGGTAAACATTTATAATCAATGTGGGGGGGGAATGAAATTGAAGTATTTTTTCACAGACATTTGGATCCCACTGTAGAACTTAAATATTCATTATATGCATATCATTAAATATTAATATAATATATAATACAATTTATATCTAAAAAAATAGGAGTACATACCTCCTAAAAATGTTTTGAAGTATTTCACAATGTTTGGATGAGTCATCTGAAAGAAATGAAGAATTATTAATGACAGCTTTCATTCTTGAGCTCAGTGCGAGACTTTCGTTTTTTTATTTCTGAAAAATAAAAAGTTTTGCTTAATGAAAATGACTTCAAATCTATTACTTACTTTAATTGTGAAATTAATTTACAAACTAAAACTAAATTTTCAAAGTTATATTAAAATGCAGTAATGAACAACATCGTTTAAAATACACCATGATTTTTATTAAAATCTACAGAAATTATTTACAAATAATTATAACTAAATACTGAAACTTTTACATAATATTAGATTTATGTATTTATTCAGCACTACAATAATGAGAATGTGTTTATTTGTTATGCAAGCAAGGTAAATGTGCAAAAATCTTAATGTTAAAAATTTTTATTTTGTTTTTCGGCTGAAATGACAGGATTCATGGGATTTAGCTAAATGCATGATCGGTGAATATCATGACTTTGACCACTAGAGGGATTTCTGAATGATGCTCTATATACTCACCTGTTCTTTAATGATGGTCAGCTCACACACAATCTTCTCCACGCTGCTGTCTCTGGATCGCTTGTCTTTGCCAAAGGCTGGATTGTGAAAGTTTACCTCCTTCAGTGCCAGAATGTTCTGTCCGCTCTGCTTACGGACCTTAGAGTGGGAGCACAGACAACCGTGAGCGGCTCAATTTAACTATTAACCAACAGAGCACAAATAAACAGCAAAGAAGGCTCACCTTAAAGACGCTGCCAAAGGCACCGCTGCCCAGATGGTCCAAAACCGCATAACCATTGATCACTCTCAGAGGAGGTCGGTTCTGGTTCACCGTCTCTATGCTTTCTCTGAGAACAGCCAATTCCTCCTCCTACAGAAGAGATAAACGGATAAACAGGCCAGAGAGAGCTTTGACCTATTTCTCAAACGAGTTTCAATTTAATGTCAGAGAAGCAGCAGGGTCAGAGTAATTCACGAATGAAGACAACAAAGATCATCACTATCTTACCGATAAGAGGGCGATTTTCTCCTGCAGCGGTTCATATGAGGCAATGTCTCTTACATAGTGCCCAACATCAATAAACATCTCAAACAACTCTGGAGAAAACAGTCTGGAACGAGCAAATGATTTGAACCAACATCATTTAATCTAGACACATTCAAAAGCGTGATCATTTCTAAATAAATAAACCACCTAGATAATATGAATAAAAAAAAATAAAAATTTGTCTGTAACAAACAAACAATTTGCATCCACACTATTTCATTTAGATACCAACCAATAAATAAAAAATAAATACCCCCCAAAATTAAAAAAATTATAATTTTGAAAAATAAATAAACCACCTAGAATAGATCATATAAATAAAATACAGAAATAATAAAATAAAAATGTAATACATTTCTATAAAGTAAAAAGTGAATTTAATACATTTCTGTAAAATAAATAAAATACCTTTTAAAGTGATGTCTATTGCGTTCCATACTAAAAAGGAATCGTAGGGCCCTGAAAGCATAACACTTCAGAAGACAATTATTATGTGATAAATACAGTATATTTCATATGAAACTTGCCTGAGACTGTACAGCACTTTTGACGTACCTGTAGAGATTTTGCCTGAGGATCTTGAAGCTTTTGTGGCAAAATCAGTTTGCCAATTATGTACACACCATTCTCCTAAAACAGAATAAACATGAGATGAATGCAAAATGATGTTTTTGATTCAAGAGAAGCATGTGACCAAGAGAAGTGAGTACCTGAACCACATTATGTGCTGTTGTGTCGTCCAAAACCAGCTCAGTGATCGCTGCACAGCATGCTGGGAACAAGGACAGTAGTTTCATTAATAGTGCAAGACGATGCAGAATGTATCCTGCTGTGGAAAAGTCATCTCAAACACAGCCATATTTATGCATTCGAGTGAATCTCACAAAAAATCTCCACTCTACCTCATTATACATGCAACTTACAGTATATATTAATTATATGTATATCATAAATAATAATGCACGTAAATAATAAATGTATATCGCACACATAAATCACAAATAAATAAAAAAATACAAATACACTCACTTAATGTCACAAAGGAGTAAAAATAATCCTTCCAAAAAAATGTATAAATGCATAACTCATGCAAAATACTATATATACAATATATTGTATATTTGCATATACAAATGCAAAAATATATATATATATATATAATTATATCTAATATATATATATAAACTAAATAAATTGTTTTGGGTCATCCCATGTTTGAAGTCTGGTCTTGATAGATTACATAATTGATGTAAATTAATAATTTTTTTAATTAATTCTTAATTTACAAAGGATACATTTGAAAAATTAGTTACTAAATGAGAAAAAGCATTTTTCGAAATTTTCGTAGTTTTTTGGATACCTTACATAAAAAAGATGGACGGACAGACGGACAGATAGATCTATATTATCTATTAAGCCCTGCATATTATCTAATTTTATCATTATGATTAGTAAGGAATTCCTGTATTTTCCTGTGCATCCTCACCTGCCTGCAGATTGATGGTGTTCTCCGCCGTCTCTTGAGGGCTCACCTCCGCCGACACATGCTGTCTGTGTATCCTGCCTGCTGCGTTGGCGCTGGAAAGTGTTTCTATTGTGGAGCGATCGGACACGTACACTCGTTCTCTGAAAATAAAAGTTTTGCATGACTTAAAGTGCAATTAAAACCCTCAAAACTTGACCGGACGGCACTGAGATACTCACCCGTGTAAGATGCGCAGCAGCTGTTGCACGCCGCCCCACGCCCGGATCTCAGCGCTGGTGTCGGGATCCTGACACAGCTGCACGAGAACCCACACCGCGCTCCACAGCAGCTTCACATGCTCCGAGTGCAGGAGACTGAGCAGCACCGGCACCCCGTCACACTGACGCACCTGATCCCTGACGCACTGCACCGAGCACAGCAACCTCAGCAGCTCCGCACTCAACCTGAGATGCATAATCACAAATAATATACAAATTAATTCAGATTTAAAGGAGAAGTGCCACTGCACCAGTGCATCACATAAAATTGCAAATATATATTTTCAAGCAGCCTGATTAACATAATATTGGCTCAAGCAACTACCTGTTCTGAAAAATATATAAAATAAAACTTTTGGGGGTTTTACTCACTAAAATGTTAGTGTATACAATTGTGTTTTGTGTCACTAATGCTCTATAGTCTATAGTCAGCGGTATGTACCAATGCACACAGATAAATTACTGCAAAAGATATAAATAAGTCATCAAACGAGCCGTGTCTCTACTTACCTTTTGGAAAACATGTCGTACTCTTGTAAAAAAACTAGAAGATGCTCCACAAGAGAGAGCTCTCCAATCTTCTCTTTGCATTCTTGACTAAAGGAGAAATGAGATTATTGATTAAATGCTAATGCATCTAATGCATCATGCTAAGTTAATTGCTGTAGATATAAATTACTCATGATATTATATTACCTTTCAGCCAGTGTGGTGAGAGCCAGCAGAGATCCTAATACCACACTACTGTCCCGCGTAGAGAGCAGCTTCACGAGGGTCTGTGCAAAAGACTGTTTTATTTACTGTAATTCAGTGTTAATTACTACTATGTTTGATTTACTATTATAGGTTTAAATAATATTTAGAATTCATTTTTTTTATTTTAAGGTCCAATTCTCGCCATTAACAAACCATTAACTATGACCTTTGCCTCAATAAACTCCTAATTTGCATCTTATTTATAGTTAGTAAGGTAGTTGTTACGTTTAGGTATTGGGTATGATTATTGACGTAGAATATGGTCATGCAGAATATGTGCTTTAGAAGTACTAATAAACAGCCAATATGTTAATAATAGACATGCTAATAAGCAACTAGTTAACAGTGAGAATTGGTCCCTATAATAAAGTGTTGGCATATTTTCCATTTCAGTTAAATATTAAATACATTTTAGCAATTTGTCATATGTTTATATATTTTTTTTTTTATGTTTATATAGTTTTTTTTTTTTTTTAAGTTAAAATGAATAAATACTGGGGAAAAACCTGATTTTTTTTTATACATTTAATTTTAGTTAATATTCATTTTATTTCCAGCAATGAAAATGTTCAGGTCAGTTAACTATAATAACCCTGTATTAGTGTTTATTGATTTTTATTAAAAATATATTTTTATTTAATAAACAGTTTATATCTCATTTTAGTTCTTCAAAGAAAATGAGAAATGGTTTCAGGACAACTAGCTGAAATAAAGTAAGTTAAGTATTTTTATTTTTTATTTCAAGTAACAAATATTTCCTTTTATGGTTTTCATTATAGTATTTTGGATTTTGATTGTAAAAGTACATTATATTTAAATATCTTGCATGCTTTGTCAAGCTTGACTTCCTCTAAAACACTCTATAAATACCTCATGTGCACCACATGTAATAATCCACTGCCTTTGCTCCTCAACAGAAGACAGCTTCTGAAACATATCTGCAGAGCAAATGATGGACAAACACTTTATTCTTCTTGCGGCTCGTTTCCAATCGGTACATACTGTGCAGCATACTGCAACACGTTTGTCTCACATGTCAACGCAACCAGCTGCTCGATTTCCAGCGTCTGCTCTCTGCATTCTAGATACACGGTTGCAACCGACTCCATGTGCTGAAAAACACCCAATGAGACACGATACATTTCCACAAGCTGCTGTGCATTATCAGCATGTGAAGAGTGTGACAACCTTTACCTCAGCGAGCTGCCCGGCACCTTGGAGTCCAAAGAAGACTTTCTGTCCGAGGAAACAGAACAATACATACAGCAAATGAACAGAGTCACTACTTCCAACAGGTGTAAATAACAATAGCTATATTATACTGTAAGCTTATCCTACATCATATAACATAAGAGTAACACTTCACAACAAGGTCCCATTTGATTAACTAATATTAACTAACAATTAGCAATATAATTTGTTACACAAGTTAATAAAAGTACAACTATTCATTGTTAGTTCATGTTAGCTCAAATCCATTCAATAATTTTAACAGAACTGGTGACTTTAATAATGCATTAGTAAATGTTACAATTATTATTAACTAAGATTAATAAATGCTTTAAAAGTATTTTATTTGTAGCCGTAAATATTAACAAACATAATCTTACTGTAAAAATTTCCAACATAAATGTATCAAATAATATAACACACTACAGAAGATTAACACTAATATATATATATGCTTCATTATATACTATTGTATATGTTTATATTTACAATCAGGAGGATCTGCCTTTTTACATTTTATATTTGCATCAATTAGCTTTTATAGATATTATATATTGGCTTTAAAAAAATCATTGTTTTTGTTGTTGCATTGCAAAAATACAAACTTATATTTATAAGGAATTTAATTGAAACTAAAATCAACTAATCCGTTAACTGACTTAACTGAATAATTAATACAGATCATTTCTTCATATTAACATGGTACATTTGGTCCACATTTTTTCTAAGATGATATTAGACCGAGAGTTTGGATCGCACCTGGTGAAGAGGATCCCTGATCAACAATCTCAAGCAGTTTAAAGCTCTTAGGATGTTGTCTGAGGAGGAATTTTCCAGCCAGTTCCTGAAAACAAATAAGACTAGTCTATGATCCATAACTGGCATACATCATCATCAGCGTCACACTCATAACTGCACACCTGTGACCGAGTCTGTTGTTGATCAAGGCAGTGAAGATGTCCAGGAACAGTCTGTGATGTGGCTGGTCACTAAAACACCTCTGGTTTCTGTAGGTCACACTGTTAATGACATGAACGCTGGTTACAAACTGCAACAGAGCAAAATTAAGAGACAACACGGGACACTGTGCACCTAAAGTTATCCAGCTCTGATGCTTCGCCGTTTGTGCTGATTTTCCGATGATCGGGAACATTTGAGGAGTTCTGAGGCTTCCGTCCCTTGGATTGATTCAAAGATGAAACCTGAGATAGTGAGCAGAGATGGATTATTGTGAAACTAAACCCACAGCAGGCTCATGCACAATTCAATTTAACTGAGAATACGATTGCAGTTCAATTCCTTTTTGAATTGAAGCAGCAAAAATAATTGCAATTCAAATTTAAGATTGTGAAAACAATTCAATTGTACCTGTTTGGACACTGGAGCTGTGATCAGTGATAAAAGCCTCTTGAGATCAAGAAGCTCCCTAAACATAGATTTTAAAAAGACATATCAGCAGAGAAAGTAAAATCTCATCAGAAATAGTTTCGGCGATGACTTACTTCTCTTTAGGTTTGGGATTTGGTCTGTTTGGTCCTCTGGTCTTTCTGTCTTGGAGAGGCATGTTGACACGGTCTTCATCACTCTCATGTCTGCAGATTAATCAGATGACAGATACTTGAAGCCAGAAACTAAGTTTGAGATTTTGTGCAAACAAAACTAGTGGAAAGAAAACATCCAACATACACTTTTATTATATTAATCATTGCTCATTGGTTCATGTTGCATTGCAAAAATATGAACTTATAATTATACTGAATTGAATTTATGATTAATTTAATTTATTAATAAGTTAATCAACCTATTTTATTTTTATTTAATTTAATGATCAGTTAATCAACTTAACTGATTAATTAATATGGATAATTTCTTCATATTAACATGGTACATTGGTCCACATTTTTACAGACTTTTAAGAGCGATTTATTTTTAAGATAATATTAAACTGAGAAATAATAAACTGATATTAAGCTGGACACGTTACAGTATCTATACAGCAGATTCTAATTACAATACATATCTTTAACGTCCGTTTTCTCAATTTCTCTGTTTTTTCTCCACTTCAGCAACACTTAAACCACACTTCACAGTTTTATTCCTATCTATATTCTGAAGGTTATTAAAGAGGGGTTTATTCATATATCATTCCCCTGATTTTAGACATTCATAAAAACAATGAAAATGTATATGTTTTTCTGATTGTTGACAGTATTTTCAGATTTATGGATTGATAAAAGGAGAAATCTAAAATCCAGTCTCTGTAAAAATTCAGTGTTCATATTTCTGTTCTGGAAATATATACACATCAGTGCATGTTTTAATTAAATAATGCATAATTTTCCACATAATAACTCAATTATCAATGTAATCCATCAGTTATGGAAGTATGCTGATCTATTATATTTGATCATAATTCACCTTCATTTTAAGTTTCTTTTTACACAAACTTGTAAAGTTTGGAAAGACATGAGTGTGAGCAAATTATTCTGGGGTGAACTGCTGTTTAAAATAGATACACTCTTTAATAATACAAACAAATTAAATAACTTTCACACACATTTGAACACTTAAACTCATATTTGCTCGGTGTTTTTGGTGATTTTTAGAGGATGTTTGAAGTCAGTTGTCCTCAAGTTCACCACAGCTGGAGTTCATCACATTAGTAATGGACGTGAGGACTTTTTAAACAGATGTTATAGCATAAATGTATACGTTATATATTCTGTTTGAAAAGTGTCTCTGTGCTATCACTCGTTACAGTAAACGCCAGAGGCGTGTGTATTTCATCAAACGCAGTAACTTTCGTGACTGAGGTAACACTTTTCGAGGCCCCTGACTGTGTGAAGGACATATTAACGGCTTTATATCTTGCAGGATGTATTTTCTCACCTGTGTGGATCGGGAATATTCCTGGCAGTTGAATCTCATGGCTGAAGGTCGTCATATATTTGTGAGAAAACAACACACAAACTCGAATCAGGAATGTGAAGACACACAGCGACCAATCAGACGACGCGATGTTGAGGCGTCTGCGGTTACCATGGCGATACTCAACCGAACGAGTTTCTCCTTTCCCGCTGATCTTGAATCAGTTATAACAAGATTCAAAAAGTAAACGTTATTTTAATTATTATATCTCTTTTAATTATACCTCTCCTTTATTAACATCTAAAAAAAATAATCAAAATATAGGCCGCAATATAAATGTCTAAGTGTCTAATAATAAATAATAAACAAAACGCTTCGCGCGCAAATATTGGACTAACCGCATTTCTAATATGTGGACGTTTCTCAACATCTTACCATATTTGACCGATCTTATTTAAAGTCATTGTTAACTAATGTGATTCAAACTACAACTAATGCCAAATGTTAGATAAAATGCACTTTTTGAATATTAAACAGGAATATTATATATTGTTTGACCCTTCGACATCAAAAATGATTCACCTGAAAAAAGAGGTTGCATGAAAAAACCCATCCTACTGATGGCTATCATTCAGATTCAAGAAGTCAAAAGTTCAGAATGAGTCGAGATCATCATGTTTTTATCTCATAACCGGATGTAGGCTCTGTGCGTCAATGATGAGGCTGATATGTGACACATAATTAACGTGTATATACTGGACAGCTCTTCTGATCCTTCATGCTGATACAGCTGTAGAAAAGCCTTAGCACTTCTGCTGTCAAAGCGGTAAGACCTAGATTACATTTGATTGCTTCTATTGTCCTCATTTGGATACAAGTGTCTGCTAGATGACTAAATGTAAATGTAAGATCAAAATAAATATTATTTGCATAATTATTTATACTTTCAGTTTTATAAACGTTCACAAAAAATGTCAAAATAGCCTACTCCCAATAGAAAAACTATATTGGCTATCATTTATTGTTGCCTAACTTTTTCCATGTGTTTGTCGAAAGGTGTGAAAGACACATGTTATGAAGCATGTTTGTTTGCACTCAGATATTCAGATATTATACCGACGTGCTTATCGAATTCAGATGCAATAAGAGTTTTGCATGTTAGTTACACATTAGCTGAGTGTGTCAGGTATCCTCATGTACATTAGAATCTCTTAAACACTATGAACTGTGCTCAATATGGCTATTCTCAGGGAATATCTGGAGGACTAACCCAGGGAAATCAACCCAATCACCGGGAAACACAGACGTTTGTGGTGAGGCAGTCTTCATATTAATGACTTTATTCATTTACTTGTGTTGAAACAGCTAGCCAAACAAATATTTCCATACTGTGAGAATTTGGAAGCCACAGTTAAAAAAAATCTGAATAAAATACTTATAAAACGAGTAAAAATACTTAGAAAAACGTGTACTGATCACACACAGGATGCTGCATTTCAAAAAAGCTAATAATAAAATAAAATATTATAAACTAACAATAAACTATAAAATAAAATAAACCAAGCCACTTGGTTTTTGTTATCTAAAACAATGTATTTTAAGACAAGTGTGACTTTCATGTTCAAATATATTTTCAGGGCATTCTGACTGTTTATTAATTAGTCTTATTTTTTTAGAAAAACACATGGGTACTGATCACGCACAGGATGTGACATTGAAAAAGTAAAATAATACAATAAAAATAATAATAAAATCAAATCAAACCATGCAGCTTGGTTTTGTTATTTAATACGATGTCGTTTAAGACATTTGTAATTGTGCGTTTCATATTCAGATATTTACTGATATTTACTGATTATGCATATGTTGCATTGAAAAGTAAATAATAAAATAAGATTAAATTAAATTAAAATAATTGGTTTTGTTATATATAATACAATGAATGTAGGGCATTAGAGCTGTTCAAGTAAGGAAATTGCATTGAAAAAGTCAAACAATTTTGTTAGATAAAATTAAGTTTAGCATAGTTTTATTATTACTTTATTCAATGTTTTACTTTTTCAGTGCAACTTCCTGTGCATGAAATCATGGTTTCAGACATTTTAAGTGTCAAAATACATTTGTAAACTACTATATCTGTTTATTAGTGTTGGCTAAATCAATTATAGGCACGGATTTGTACATTTCATGGGTCTTGCTTCCGCTTTCAGCTATTTTACAAAAGCACTTGTTTTGCTGCTTGATATTGCAAATTGGTGTTATTTAAATCATGTATTATCTTAATTATGAACACACTGGTTTGTAGTGCAAACAGTTTCACCATTTACTGCACATTGTAATTCTTCTCGTTATTTCCCTATAGCGGCTAATTAACCGGACGTCTCGTCCATAGGCTTACTTCTGCACTGAGGAATAAATTGCATACGTTGTTGGATAAATCCCATTCCCGTGCAAAATGATAAACCAATGGGTGATTTTATCCGTCTACATCCTGACGTTTCTGATCGGCCTTCCAGCCAATCTGCTGGCCATTTGCATGTTCTTTAAGAAACTGGGAGACAAACCCAGTCCGAATGACATCCTGCTCTTCAGCCTGACGGCTTCGGACTTGCTCTTCTTGTTCTTTCTGCCCTTCAAGATGTACGAAGCCTCCATTGGCATGCAATGGCATTTATCCCAGACCCTGTGCTCCATTGCCTCTTATGTCTTCTTCTCCACCATTTACACCAGCTCCCTGTTGCTCATGGCTATAGCCATTGACCGCTACATAGGGCTGGGCTTTCCGTTCAAGTACAGAATGTTGCGTAAGCCGCTTTACGGCGCAGCAGGAAGCGTCATCATCTGGCTGGTCAGCGCTGCCCACTGCAGCATCGTATTCATCACTGTCCACATGAGACGGCCAGAGAAAGAAAAAATAATCTTCTTCAAAACCACATCTTAATTATTGATAATTGATGTGATACGAACGCATATCCACTAATATAATAATTTTGCATTATTGTTTGTAATTTCCCAAAACAGCTATTTTATTTCTCCTCTGCTACGAAAACTGAGACCTCACCGTTATAAGCCTGGATGTCCTGCAGAAGCTTTATAAGATCTTGTTACCACGTCTTTTCTATATTTAATTTAGTGAAAAATTGACTCGAAATGTTTGTGGTTCTATACATGCTGCCGACATCATTTCATACATGTTCTTAGTCAGGACTAAAAGCATGTTTATTATATGGGAGACAACAATTGAATAGGGAAATAAATTATATTCAGTTTGCTTATGAAATATTATATATTATTATATCTGGCATGTAACTCCCATTATGAAAATTATTTTTCAACATCTCCCAACAGCAACACATCAAATTAGATACAGTGTATGTACTGTGTTTAAGAAACCAGGAATTTTTTACACACATATTGCTAAAACAAAATGGTATATATAATTTTGTTATACATTTTAAAGAGAATCATCCTTAAACAAAGTTTAGTATAAAAAAATCCTGCTAAAAAAAGGGATTAAAAAACTCCCATTGATTTTGCGTTTTGATGTCTATTCATGCATTTAATTTTAGTTGTGCACGATGACCATCTTTTTACTCTCAGGAGGATATTTTTTTACAATTTCCTAATATTTACAATTCTCGATTTTTGATTTTATCTAGTCCTTGAAAATGTTATACAACTGATTCAAGCAACTTTTTCTTTATTAACCCTCTGTTAAAGAAAAGTATATTTTGCACCACACACGTTGTCTTCATGATGTAAAGTTAAACAACAATCTTTGCAGAACTACAACTACATCTTGTACAAACTTATATTATGCATATTAGGCTATATGTTCTGAAATAATACAAGACAAAGCTCCAAAAAACTCAAGTAATTCCAATTCAAAATACTGAAGGTATACACTAGAGTGCTATTATTCCTAAAGGCTGTAAAACAATGAACAGTTTTCACGTCACCGGGATCAACTGAAATACAGATATACAGTAGTGTTCTTCACAGGTTTTGTATTTGATCCGTTCGTCTTTTACTTCTCTTGCTCCTCGTGCACGGCTTTCCGTAAAAGATGGTTTTTTTCCTATTCCACAGCAAAACGCACATTCTGTTGAATGGCACCTAGAGAGCATCACACGTACTTAAGATGCGGTTGGGTTCTTTTCTCTTTACGTTATTATCAAAGTGCTAATTTAGCGTTTGGTAATATTTCATCAAAATCGCGATTCCTCGATTTATAAAAAATCTAATTGTGGCAAAACTATTCGAAAAGAAACAAGATAAATGACACAGTGTTTGCTTATTTTTTACTTTAACATTTTTGTGTAATTAATTTTATTTTACATCCAGTGATGCCGTTGCTTTATTGTTTTGCTCTTATTCATTCTTTTTCTAAATGTACATTTAAACATTTTGTAATTTTATATCTTATAGTATGGTAAGTTATGACTTCATGCGTTGTAAGTTATAGATAAAATTGCAAGATCTCTGTATTCATGCAATGCCGAAGCGTGTCTGTGGCCAAAATAAAGATTATTTATTTAAATATGACGCATTCATTATTGATGCATTTGCGGAACAAGCGAGCAGATTAATGGTTTTGTAGTTATTTTCTAAAGTTTCCGAGACAAGTCCGGTTGTCCAAGACAAGTCCGAGACGAAGAATTTTCGAGTCCGAGACCGGATCGAGTTACAGCCCTAAAAAAGAGTGACACTGAACTTGTGATTGTGGCTAAATGAACATCAGTTATGACTTCATGCAAACTGCAAGATCTCTGTATTCATTCAATAACTTGAAAACATTAATAGTCTGTATTTGTTTGATCAAACATACTGTAAAAATCTGAAATATTATTGCAATTTAAAATGTTGTTTTCTATTTCAATATATTTTTTAAAATGTCATTTATTTCTGTGATAAAAAGCTGATTTTTTGCATCATTACTCCAGTCGTCAGTGTCACATGATCCTTCAGAAATCATTAATGCTTTTGATTTGCTGATTAAGAAAGTTTCATTAAAATATTCAACCATTTCGTGTGGTGGGTTTGGAATTTATTTGTATTTGATTTCCACCATCATGGAAAACCTAGAACATTTTAAAATAGCAATTATTAGGCCTGAAAATGTAATAGAAATGCCAAATTAATTGCCAAAATGTTGAGAGTTTTACTAAATTATTCTCAATATTAAACTTTTGATGGATGGTCAGTTTATGATCAAATTTGAATATCAGGGAATTTTAAAATGTCATTGAAATTGATACATCTTAATAAAGTTGTAGAAATGTCAAATTAAAAGACAAAATGTGAAGAGTTTCACCAAAATATTATAAATATTAACCTTTGTCCTGGATATTTATGGATGTTGTCAATAAAATCTGAATAATATATCAAGGAATTTTTAAATTAAACTACTAAAATTAAAAAAAACTATATTAAAATTAATAAAAAAAAATATAATTTTTTTAAGTGTTTTGTATTTTTATTTCTAAATTAACATTGATTTTATGTTTCATAAAAAAGTTCTGAATATTCAAAATATTTTGTAATTTAAAAAATAACTGAGCTTCCACCATCATGATAACCTAAAAATATCAGGGAATTTTGATATTTAATTGCCGTTAAAGCCACAATATAGTCATAGAAATGTCAAATTACCAGCCAAAATGTTGATCTTCCTTCACTAGTTTACGTCAGTGAGTAAATAAACAGAATGACATCAAATGATGAGAATAATCTGAGAGTTTATTTGAGATTGTGTCTCTCTGTGCATGAACAATGATTCATATTTATTCTGAACATATTTCATCTTAAATATGCATCTGTTGGGATAGCGTGTTAGCGAGAGCCGGCCACCCGGCGGCATTCATGCATCCTGTAGGCACACATGTAAAATATACCTGCAAAAACAAAACACACGTGCTCCATGAGATCAACAAGACATGCTGGAGATCGAACTAAAACAATCCACCCGTACTGACCTGCAAAAAAGGTCATGAGCAGAGCGACCCAGCCCAGAATGTAGGACCAGGAGAAACGCCAGTCGCCGAAACGCTTCCCGAGGAAGTTGACCGTCACCCCGGTGTAGATGGCCATAGCGAGCAGAACAAAGAGCGCTGGAGGAGACATAAAGAGAAGCTTAGATGACGTGTGTTCATTATCTGTCTGTGGGAAGGAAAGACTTACTGGAGATGAAAAACATGATCCCTGCAGCGAAGGAACGGTTGAAGCGCTCAAAGACGGAGAAGTGAGCGAAGGAGAGGATGCCTGCGATGATTCCTGCAAAACACGCCGCCGCTGAGAGGATCATGAAGGCCCGGGTGGCGTTCCAGTAAGCTGAACCGGGACAAACAGAGAGAGACGTGTGATTTAGCTCAGACTGATGGAGGAACATGCATGGACTTTTCTAACAATCATTTACACTGAACATCGCACATTTGGGAAGGAGGACAAATATACATATATTTACTTAGTTTAGTCCAATTGTGTCCTTTTTCCATTAAGGAAAATTATAGTAAATATATTAAAATAACTTTCTATTAAGAAAAGAACAAATGTTGTTTGTTTATTTCTATAAAATTACAAGTAAAAAATGCTGAGAGATTCATTCAAATATTACGAATATTCAACCTTTTACTAATAACCAAGTTACCATCATGGACAACCTAGATAATATTATAAGGAAATTGTAAAATTGAAATTTTCAGGCCTGGAAATGTCATTGAAATTAATACATTTTAATAGAAATGTAATAAAAATTACAACCAAAATGTTGAGTTTTACCTAAATATTGTGAATATTAAACTTCTTCCTGGCTGGTTTATAATTATTATTAATTATTTCCAGGCCTGGAAAAATCATTGAAATAAATAACTCTTAATAGTCATAGAAATGTCATTAGAAATGTAATGTAGGAAAAAGTAAACTTTTTTTTTTTTGCCAAAAATCATTAAGATATTAAGTAAAGATCATGTTCCATGAAGATATTTTGTCAATTTCCTACTATAAATATATCAAAACTTATTTTTTGATTAGTAATATGCATTATAAGAACTTCATTTGAACACTTTAACGGTGATTTTCTCAATATTTAGATTTTTTTGCATCCTCAGATTCCAGATATTCAAATAGTTGTATCTCAGCCAAATATTGTCCTTTCATAACAATCCATACATCAGTGGAAAGCTTATGTCTGAGTCTGGCCCTCACCGATGCTGTCGGTCTGCGTGTAGCATTTGCCAGACATGCAGTATCTCCACAGGCCCTGGTGAGCGAGGCTGCCGGACAGTCTGTACTGCATCCAGTAGTCCGTCGCAGTGGAGACCACCAGCAGGATGTTGCCCACGATGGCACAGAACAAGCCCGCTCCCATAAAGCTGTACATCCTGACAGACACATTACAGTCAGTTACACACAGAGAGATGCTCATGCACAGTATATACAGTACAGGTCAAGAACATATCGTTCCTCTTAACAACAGAGAACCATGTTTGACTCCCCAAAGAACCTTTCAATGATTGTTCTTAAAATGAAGAAAATGTGAATAATCTAAAGAACCTTTTCTACTTTTGTGCAACGGAAATATTCAGTGGATGTTAAAGGTGCTGTATGGTAAAAAATTTTTTTTGACTGTACTAAGGCATGGATATAATATAATATGTTTAATGTTTGCTGACATTTAGAAAACATTTTTACAAGTTTGCATACTTGTTTCTCCGAAAAACAATGCCACAGCCTTTTTTATATGTGAAATGTATGAAAGCCTGTTTTCGACACTGAATCTGGCAACCTGCGTGAGTCTGAGAAGAGAAACAACTTTCTCCAATATTTAGTTTTTGGACTGCAATTTATAAAAACTAAAAACTACATATGCTTAATTATCACAATGCCAACATACAAATAATTTAATAAATAGCCTGCATTTTTTTCTTTACAGTTTCTTTGTATAGTTTGTAAGATTAAAGTCTGACAATGTACTTCCGACTTACATTAATAGAATGTTTGTAACTGTGATGACATCATCAAAATATTTCTATAGTGAATTGTATACAAATTGTAGCATATGTATAATCAATGGAAATTCAGTAATTGGTCTTGTAATCCATACATAGGCCTGTATTTAACGTTCCTGTAGCTCAAACAGTAGCATGGCGTTCGCAACATAAAGGTCATGGGTTCGATTCACAGGGAATGCATGAACTAATAAAAATGAGTATGCAGAATCCAATACATTCCTTTGGATAAAAGTATTTGTTAAATGCAAATATCTGATTTTAAGTATTATCTGTTGTGCACAACTGTCATATCAACAGCTCTGATCCATTTAAACTGAACCTAAGAAATATTTGACATTCTTTTACTATTTTGCACTTCCTTTATGAAAAGCAAATGTAGTGTGCATTGATCACTCGACGTTTCATTCCACACAAAGCCCGATTGACATCATGGTTGTACATGCATTTGCAATTTCATGTGTTTTTATAGTCCACACCACAGTTTGCACAAGCAAAACAGCATCAGTTACTCGTACATCGGAACATGTGACATCATTATTTCACAGAAAGGACCAAACACTATTTTAGCACGTAGTTAGAAACAATGCAAACTGCAATGCCACAAAAACAATAAGATAGCAATAGAGCTGGACAACAAACTCATGCAAAACAGCACAGGGACAACAAACAGTGAGTCCAGTGTGTACCAAAACTACCACCTGGAGAAATGACCAGCTATAGGATCCCTCCATAAGAGCCTGGATGCAGATGCTTCAAACAAGCTTCATTTTATATATGGTTGCTTTTGAAAAGTGCAATTCATAATGTGACACAAGTACGCTGCATTCTCAGTATTGCCACAAAGGGCGCTCTAGCATAAACAGTTAGATAGGTTAAATATGTGAAAACCCTGTATATAAAATGTTGAATAATATGTATAAGATATATTCTATACATATGCATGTTGTGCTATGACTAATGGTTAAAACATCCTGCAGATTAAATCTGTGTAAACACCCCTTCTAAACTCTACAGACCTTGTTCAATGTGTGCATTTCAACACAATACTCTACATGAAGCTTCTGCATGATTGCACAACATCCGAGACATTGTGTTTCATGTACCAATAAATGCAGCTTTTAAACTGAGTTTAAATATCACATTTCAAAACCAGTGAGTGTGTGTGTGTGTGTGTGTGTGTGTGTGTGTGTGTGTGTGTGTGTGTGTGTGTGTGTGTGTGTGTGTGTGTGTGTGTGTGTGTGTGTGTGTGTGCGTGTGTGCGTGTGTTTGTGTGTGTGCAATGAAATTAACTTCTCCTTTCATTAACTCAGAATAAATAAACAGATAAATTAAGCTAAAAGGCTAAAATAAACAAAACCATTTCTTTTAAATTCCTTATAATATAGTCTGTAATACAAGTTTTTGCATTTAATTCTAAAGGAATTTTCATTTAAAGTGATTTTTTGAAGTTTTTAATAAATGCATTTTTAAAGATGATTACATACTTTCATCCTATTAAGTTTCAAGAGTTCTATTTATTCATTTAGATGATAATATAGTTTGTAATTAAATATTTTCCTTTAATTATAAAATAGTTTTCACTAAACATGAAACTTCCAGTATACATGAAGACTTTTATTAACATGAAACATGAAGTTTTTATTAAAGTAGAAGTTTTTTTTTAAAGAAGATTACATATTTTTAGTTTTGACAGTTCAATTAAAAATGTTCCATTTAAATGTCTGATAATATACAGTCATTTGTAACGATGGATTTAATTATATAAGAAGAGTTTTTACTAAAAGTGAGACTTTTGTTCACCACTATATACACCACTATTTTTTAAAAAAATATATTAAAATGATTACATCCATCACGTTTCAAGAGTTTACATATGGTTTGTCAGTTTGAAGGGCCTTCTCACTAGAAACTGCAACAAACGATCCCATGTATCCTGAAAACCATCACAAAGGTGAATAAGTCAGTGACTGAGATGTCTGAGGGATGCTTACCTGAGGTCTTCAGGATAAATGAACCTGCTTGAGTATTGACCTTCCCAGAGGAAAAGAGAGAGAAAGTGGGACCCGCAGCGAGCCAAACGTCAAAAAGGACCCGCCAGGCCAAATTCCTAAAAGTTCTCCTCTCTGCTTTTCTGTCGATGGAGGCAAAATCCTTTAAAACAGAACAAATGCACTTGAGCTTGATGCTGTGGGAGGCACGTGACTGCAGCACGCCGGCGGGTCCGAGCTCAGGGTTTGGAGCGGAGGGGGACGGCTCTTTTTGTTGTTGTATTGGCCGTTCTGGAACGGTGATGTGCAGAGGCTTGCAGTACTGCTGCGGTCAATGCAACATGCTGAAGCGCACACTTTCATTCAGCCGTGCATGTGGTGACACACTATGAGTGGACTCGCTTATGCACATTTTCACTCACATCACATGTCCATGACAGTGCCGCAATGACTTTGGTGTGATGGATAGCTTTAAAATGGCTTATTAGTAAATGTTTTTATGCATGAGAGAATACTATTGTGGCTACTGTGCAGTAATAGCAAGATCAGAAATCTTCTCGGATAATACCACACTGTAAAAATTTTTTCTAAGTTGTAAATAAAACAAAGATTAGAGGAATTGCATGTATTATTTAAGGTTACTTGATGCTTCTTTGTTATTATTTGTGAAATTTACCAGCAATTTCTGAATTAAAAAAATGTTTCTGTAAATGTTTTTCAGTGCATCATTATTTTTGTCAGGAAAGTTTAAAATTAAGTTCAAAAAAAGGAAACGCAGGTTGTTGCTCTTTTATATTCAGGAGGATTATTTAAAATAATTCAAGTATTTAAAATGTTTTTCTCCTAGGTGTAATAAAGTCCATAGCATTCATAAAAAGTACCGATCTATAAAATGTACATTAATAGAATTAGATTTTTGATAATTTGATAAGAAATGTGTGAGTTCATATTGAGATCTCTGACTTTTTAATCTGAGCAAAGTTTTGAAAAGTCATTTATTTGATTTAAAATTCAGTAAAAGCGGTAAAATCGTGAAATATTATTACAATTTCAAATAACTGTTTTCTATTTGAATATATGGTAAAATGTAATTGATTTCTCTGCTGCAAAGCTGAATTTTCAGCATCATTACTCCAGTCTCGTTCAGAAATCATTCTTAAATGCTGATTTGCTGCCCAAAAACATTTCTGATTATTATCAACGTTGAAAAACAGTTGTGCTGCTTCGTAGTTTTGTGGAAACTGATATAAAAAAAATCAGAATTAATAGAAAGTTCAAAAGAACAGCATTTATATTGAATGAAATAGAAATCTTTGTAACATTACAAATGTATTTACGGTCATTTTTGACCAATTCAATGCATCCTTGCTGAATAAAAGTATTAATTTCCTTTTCATTTTAAAACAAACCATTTTGATACAGTGCTCACATGTGAATTTAAAAGTAGACAGAACAACAGAATAAATGGTGCAGCAGTAGCTGTGGTGCTCACGTGGGTCACACTGGTTTGTGTCTGCGCTGCAACATGTCAACAAATGTCCTGGATGAGGTTAAAGGTTATGTCTATGAGCTCAAGTCCTCTCAGAGTCAGACGGTGGTGGCCATTCTCACGCACGAGTTCACAGACGGCAAAGGAGCCGATCGCTCAGGCTGTAAAACACAGAAAAACAGTCAGTAAACACAAAAGAGTCGTCCCCTCTCAATGACTCGGAGCTGAAGCGGAGCACCTGCTGCTGTCTGTACGCAGGCGGTGGTTTCAGTCTGGCTCTCAGCAGACGATGAGGGTTCAGAGCAGACTGAGAGATGAGAAAGACACTTCAGAGAACATGAAGAACAGGCTCTCAGTAACACACAGACAGCCTCGCTCACCTTCTCCACTGCTCTCGATACAGGATACCTGGGGACTCCATCTGAGGAGGACAAGAGTCATTAGTTCAGATGGAATAAGCCACGGCTAAATGCAACACACATCTGTGACTGCCAGGGTTATTATTGGTTAATACTGAAAAAAAAAATACAATAAACCTATTTTTCTTATATGTAAAATAAAAAAATATTACATAAAAAACATAGGATAACTAAACTAATTTAACCAAAATATAATAAAAGCTATTTAAAGATATTAAAACACACACACACACACACACACACACACACACACACACACACACACACACACACACACACACACACACACACACACACACACACGCACACCACACACACACAGAATAATAACACACACAACAAAAATGTCAAATGAAAGATAATATAAAAAATGTAATTAATTTTAAATATTACCAAAAATATAATAGTTTATCATATATACTAATATAACCCTATTTTATTAAGGCGGCAAATTGCTGTTATTTTGTAACCAGAAACAAATACAACTATACCAATGAACTATAATTTATTAATTAATTTTGTTTTTTTATAACTAAATTCTACTACATACTATACTTTTATACTGTATTTTTTATTCTGATTATTAGTATTAATATATGAAGCTATTTATTGAACACTGTTGTATTTTTTCATTATACTATTTATAAAAGCAATATGCATATGGCTTATAAACACTTCGCATAAAAGTTCCTAAATACCATATTAACACTCATTTTTGTAATTCAGTAATTCTGAAATTCAATGTTTATTTTACTCTATATCTGAAAACATAAATGTATCATAATGTATTGACTGGCTGTAGATTTGTGGAGATTTATATAAGTTGGCTATCAGCTGATCAACATTTACATTTATGCATTTGGGAGATGATTTTATCTAATGTGACTCAAAGGCATATTTCACCCAAAATAGAAAATTCTGTCATAATTTGCTCGGCCTCAAGTTGTTCCACACCTGTATGAGTTTCTCTCTTTTGTTGAACATAAAGGCAGATATTTTGAAGAATGTTAATAACCAAACAGTTGCTGGTAGCCACATGGAAAGAAAATATTCAAAACATCTTTTTGTGTGTTTGGGACAACTTGAGGATGAGTGAATGATGACAGAATGTTCATGTTTAGTGCATTCAAGGACTGTTTAGCCACTAGCCAGTGTGTTACCTGAGAACTGAACCCCTGACATTGGCGTTGCAGGCATCATGCTGTACTAATTGAGCTTCAGACAGCTGGAGGAAGCGTCACTCACCACGTCTTCCGCAGTAGATGAAGGCCAGCACAATGAGGAGGACGAGGAGAGCGCAGGGGACTCCAGCGGCGAGACCGGCGATAGCAGCTCCACTGAGTCCAGCAGCTGGACAACACATCAACAACACACGCAGCTTTACCAGACACTACACGGTTCAAACATTTGAGATCGAATAATACTTCTATTTAGCAAGGACGCATTAAATTGATCAAATGTGAGGACATTTATGATGATGCAAGACAAGATTTACATTTCAAGTAAATGCTGTTCTTTTGAACTTTCTGTTCAGTAAAGTTTTCAACATTGATAATAATCAGAAATGTTTCTTGAGCAGTAAAGCAGCATATTAAAATGATTTCTGAAGATCATGTGACACTGAAGACTGGAGTAATGATGCTGAAAATACAGCTGCGCATCACAGAAATAAATTACATTTTAACATATACTCGCAGAGAAAACAGATATTTTAATTTCTGTTTTGTAACTGAGCATTTTTGAGCATGGGTAAGCATAAGAGACTTATTTCTAAAACATCTAAATCGTACTGATCCCAAACGTTTGACCGGTAGTGTAGATTTGGAGTATGCATGTTTTTCCTGAAGACCATTTATAAATGTGTCTGTCATCATTTTGTTTTTCCTGCACCCTCCCTCTGATGCTTAAAATTAAAAAGGCGTTTTATAGTGTTTTTTTTGGCTGATTTTCCCCACTAAGACGTTTATGTAAATGGCCTATTCACATGGAAAATGAGCATCAAGGCTTAGTTGCATAAACACACAGATTTAGGTTTGCTTTGGGTTGATTTGTGTTTATTTTAATTGCTCCATTCTTCATTAACAGCCTCTTTGAAAAGCTGCATCGCACTGTGACAGATTCATTAAAGAATCAGTGCAGAAATAAGACAGTCAAACTGTTCAGATCAGCTGTTTAACCATTTGTACTGTTTCATTTCAATCAATGGTATTTTTGGACTGAAGAGTTATTGAAGATAAAGATCTCAAAAGATCAAGAAACTTTGATTCCTGATGATATGAGCACTTTCTCGTCACCTGGTCCGATCCGGTGTTGCTCAGACTGTTCTCCTGCGGTTCTGCCGGCTTTAGGGATGATTCTGAAGTAGTACGTGGATTCTGGGTTGAGTCCTGAGACGGTGGTGGCTCTGGCGGCGGCCGGCTTTGATTGGATGGTGTGGAAGTCTGATGCGATGCTGAGTTTGGGTTGAGATGTGCTTGAGAGCTCTGGGCCCCCTTCATCAATGATTATTTTATTATGGATGCAAAAATCAATGATTATTTATTATGAAAAGCAAAAATACTTTTATTATGAACGGATATGCAAAAATACAATGATTCTTTTTATGCAAAAATATGAACTTTATTATGGACTGATATGCAAACTATTTGTAATTTATTATTCACAAGCAAAGCTTGAATGATGCAACACGTGATTATTAGCATGTACCTGTAATCACAGAGGTGAGAGGAACGTCCCATGTTAGAGTCACTTCTGTTTGATTATTACTCAGGAAAACACTCGAATTTGAGATTTGAGGGCCTTAAATAAAAAAAAATTGAAATTGCATATTTTTGAGAATTGCCTACATCAAGATAATCGAATGAACAGAACTCAAAAACATGCACTAACTTTAAACCATTTTAATGTTTAAGTCTCTTCTGTTCACCAAGGCTGCATTTATTTGATTAATAATGTAATATTGTGAATTATTTCACAATATGCAGTTATAGTGCAATAGTGCAGACAGACCAAATGTGCCTTTAGAAGTCAATATACAGTTTGTTTAGTTTGCATTTGATCAAGTTTTTGCAGTGGTATAGACTTCCGAAAGGTCCAGATCTATTATTGCTAATGATGATCGAGAATGGATCCATACCCAGCAGTGTAGTGTCCACAGTTTTGTTGCCGAGAGGGTTGATGGCAGTGCAGGTGTAGGTGTCGAGGTCTGTAGTGACATTGAAATCAGAAATAAACAGCTGAGTTGTGTTTGTACTGATCTGGTATTTGGGCCCAGTTTGCAAGCGGTCTCCGTCTTGATCCAGTACACAAGAGCTTGAGGTGTTGCTTCAGCAGAGCAATGAATCTCAACCATCGTCTGTTCATCTGGACTCATGCTGGTTAACACGACTGGGAGGAAATCCTCAGGACCACCTGCAACATAATGCAATGAGATAAAGGTGCCGTTGCAATGCCTTACTGTCCTCAAAGCATCCCAATTGAAATGAATGAAGTGAACAATTTGGAAAACTCTATTTAGGCAGCAACACAAATAGCACTTTTCATCTAAAGCAAACCGTGTAGAAGGTAATCCCATAATGCACTGCAACACGCTTGGTGGAAAATAACTCAAGGTGGTGGATTAATATATAAATAATAAATCAAAGCATAAATCAAACAAAATAAATGATACAGAAAATAAATATACAAATAACAAAGAATTAATTAATTCTTGTCTCATTCAAATTTTTTGTTAAATATTTAACGGAAAACAATTGCATTTGTTTTATTAAGAATATTTATTTCTTTATTTTCCTATTTTACTTTTTCACTTATTTATTTATTTGTTTAATTATTTTGACTTTCTGCAGGTCGTTGTACAAAGTGGATGAAGTAAAAGAAATGTTGATTATAATTGTTATACGATTTGAACCCACTAAGTGTGTGCGATGTATTTTTAGGCTTATCATGTGTCTTATCAACACTCTTAAACCAAACATGCTTGCTGTGATAGAAATCAAATCTATTTTTCTGTGCGCTATTTAAATGATGCATTTCAGTCAAGATGCTGTCCATGTACGAGAGGGATTTCTACAAATCTAAAAAAATAATCATAGCTACTTTTGAAATATTAACAATTCTGAACAATTAAATGAATTGTACTTGTCTATATCATTTCGCATTGTTATACATTTATATCACTTTTTCGTTGCAAATTACTGAGCCACAGGAACACATATTTATTTTTTTTTATATATTAAGAATACAGTATACTGTTTATTTACTATTCATCATTTATTTATACTAAATAACATTCACTATAAAATTACTCCAGAATTCCTTAGTTTGCAAATGGAATTAATTTGTAACTCAAGCATCAATATTTCATATTCCAGTAAGAAACAGAGCATGGCTTACGAGGAATGACACTGCAGTGTGTCTGAATCAGAGGATGTTGAGCTTTACAGATGATTTCTCGTCTGTTTAAGCTCTGAATGTCATTAATAGTCATGCTGTAATTGCCGTATCCACTGGCATTCACGCTCAGGCCGGGAAAGGACACCTGTGCCTCCGGAGCGCCGCCTGGCCACAGACAGAGGAACTGTAGCGCTGCGCCTCCATTCACAGCCTGCACCGAACACAGCGGCTCACCGCTGGGAGACTCTGACACCATGCAAAGAAGAAGAGAAAAAAAACCCTGTTAACCGTGGTAAAAAATACACATAGCCTTGTCAAACCCCGTCAGCAGAAAAATATCAAGAGAATATTTACATGATGCACAACATCCTAACATGCTGGTATTCCCTTATTTTGCTTACAAAAGGACATTTGAATTGCAAACTCCTACCATAGACAATTATAGTGACGCTTCTCTGAAGTGTCGCCTCAGTTCTGGTGTTCATCATCACACAGGTATATATGCCGCTTTGACTCGTCTTAACATTGGTGAGATGGACTGTTCCTGTTGAAGACGATGCAATGGACTCGCCATTGAAAAACCATGTAGCGGAGGGGGGCGGTTCACCCTCGGCCTGACAGGAGAGGAACAGAGACTCTCCCGAAACAAAGACTGCTTTTGTGGGACTGACCTTGAGAACTGGCATATCGGGTCCATCTAAGGGCAGCCGGAGAGGGAAAATAAGATGTAGGAAATGAAACGGGCTATTGTTGGGAAAGACTCTTAAAGAAATAGTTCAGGCATGAATGAAAATCTGCTGAAAATGTACTCGCCCTCAGGTCATCCAAGATGTAGATGAGTTTGTTTCTTCATCAGATTTGGAGAAATGTAGCATTACATTACTTGCTCACTAATGGATGCTCTGCAGTGAATGGGTGCCGTCAGAATGAGAGTCCAAACAGCTGATAAAGACGTCACAATCCACAAGTAATCCACACCGCTCCAGTCCATCAGTTAATGTCTTGTGAATCCTAAAGCTGTGTGTTTGTAAGAAACAAATCCATCATTAAGACGTGTTTAACTTCAAACCGTTGCTTCTGACAAAATACAAGTTCATAATCCATAATAACATTTCTTCCAGTGAAAAAGTCCATCTCCTGTTGTCCTCTAACATCAAAATCCACCCACATATTTCTTTAAAGCTGTTTTGGACTGTTTTGGCTTGTAGACGGTGCTTGATCTGTGCAGATATCTCTCCTGATTCAGACCAGACCACTTTTTCACCGGAGGAAACATTATTATGGACTCATATTTAGCTGGAAGCAATGGTCTGAAGTTAAAAACGTCTCAATGGAGTTATTTCTTACAAACTCATTGCTTTTCACTTTACAAGATGTTAACTGATGGACTGGAGTGGTGTGGATTACTTGTGGATTATGTGATGTCTTTTATCAGCTGTTTGGACTCATTCTGACGGCACCCATTCACTGCAGATGATTCCATTGATGAGCAAGTGATGGAATATAATTGGAATGCAAATCTGTTTCCATGAAGGTACAAACTCATCTACATCTTGGATGGCCTGAGGCTGAGTACATTTTCAGGAAATGTCCCTTTTTGCCTGAACTATTCTTTTAAATGAACACAATCACCATATACTCACACAGCACTGTGATGTTCCTGTGTTGCGTCTCAGAGCTGAACGGGTTGGTCAGTAATACAGTGTAGCGGCCCGTGTCGTTCCTGCTGGGCTGGTTTATTATGAGGTTCTTCCCGCTGATGGAATAATGAGATCCGTTTCTTAACTGGAGTCCATTAAAGAACCAGCGCACCTCTTTGGCCTCCCCTTGCATTGTGCTGTAATACAAGGTAAACCTCACTTCACCCTCAGTGGCGTCTCCTGGATCAGTGTGCAGGGATGCATTCATGATGATATCTATTGAGAAAGAGAGGCAAGCAATCAGAGATGCATGGAAGTTAATGAATCACATTTACCAGCTTGCTGCCTTTAATCAAAGACACTCATTAAATGCTCTTATACGCATGTGTCATGAAACAGGGAACAATAGCTAATTAATACATAAAACATGTATTTAGGAAAATTAACTGCAAAATCAGAAGTGCATTAAAATAATTGAGAAAGTCACTTAATTTTATTCATGAATATATAATGAATATTCAATTGTATTGCCCTGCTCTACATAGTAAGACTTTCATAATTACATTAAACAATAAGAAACATGATAAATGCTTAACATCATTAGTTTGTGTATATGCAACTGTTATTGCAGTATCTTTAAAATACTATTGTATTTTTTTTTTATAATTTGAATATTTGTTTAAATATTTGTTTTCATTTTAATTTTAGTTCAAGTTTTTGTCATTTTCAGTATTTTTTTCTATATGTCTACATTGTTTTAATATTTTTTTATTTCAGTTTTAACTTTTGTTATTTAAGTACATCAAGTTAAACTCAAATAAAATAAGAAATGTTGTCTTGGAAACTGGTTGAAATAATAAAAGATATATTTCAGTTATTCAACTTTATTTTAATTCAAGTATTTCAAGTTTTTTATGGTTTTAATTTTGGTAACCTATAATAACCCTGGTACATGTGGCACATTTTAGTCATTTATTTCTCATACAAATGAATCACTGATTGTGAAATTAGTATATAGTGTTTGTGAATGATTAATTAATTAAAGTTATTATATATAATAATTGCCAGCTGACCTGTTTTTAAAAATGCCAATACCATACAAACAAGATGGATGAGAAAATATTATAATTATTATTATTAATTAAATACGATGATTTAAATTAACACTTTAAATGAATCACAAAACATTTACCCAATTCACATTTTTTTTTTTATAAATATATATAAATTAAACTATTCATTTTGTAAATTGGCCAACCAGGAACCGTTATAAATCAATAAATATATTAAAATAACTAAATACCATCTTATTAATCTATCAATATAACTGTCTGTCGCTAATTAATTATGTGTTACTATACCATATGCTAGTTTATAATGCATTCTCCATATACTCACCATAAACAAAGAGGTCAAATGTAGCGCTGACCTTTTCCTCGTCGATATTATTCATTTCCACAGTGTATGTACCATTATAACGAAGCGACACGTTCATGAAGGTGAGGGATCCATTTAGTTCTGGTTTAAAAACGCCTGAAGCAACACCTGAAAGCGAGCTGTTCCCGACGGTCCATTTGGCAACCAGAAGACTTCCCTTAAACCACATCACCTCCGGCTGAGGGACACCAGCGTGAGACACACTAAGGGTCACATTGGTGCCCACAAGAGCTTCAACAGATCCGGGTCCCTTGGGTGAGATGCTCAGAGAACATACATTACCTATGAAAGGGGGGGGGGGGGGGGGGGCAAAAACTGATCATGCAAAACTCTCTGACATGATTTTAGGGTGGTTGCAAGCATGCAAAAAGAGCAGCTATGATTTTCTGGCCTCTATATGGCTTGGATCGCTTCAATGTTAAGATGAACCCTGGCAGGATTTAAATCAACAACATTTACATATAATTACTTTAATCACTACATGCAAATGGGATTTTTTATGTAATACCCAAAGTGGGTAGGTGTTGAATTGGTACTCTCAAACAAAACACAAATTAACTAGATATTACCTAAATAACTATATTAAGATATTATTATAGATATTAAGATACAAATATAACAGTGGCATTCATAAACTTTATCAAAAATGAAATAAACCAAAAGGCTTCAAACATAAATTGATGACACTTTACGATAAGGTTTAATTTGTTATATACACACTTGGTCAGAATTAAGGTAACCCCTGATAAATATGATCAAAGAAGGCTGTGAAAATAAATGTGCATTGTTAATCCTTTTGATCTTTTTTTTCTCTCAAAGCTTTCATTTGGGAATGAATGGGGGGGGGA